>CAWUFW010000012.1:8552122-8873235 GCA_963921515.1 Calotriton arnoldi | reverse complement strand
TATATGTTTCCGGGGTTCCGCGCATGGGCGAGAATATTCATGTGCTTATGACTATTGATGAGGATCCCCTGGAAGAGAACACTGTGCAGCCACCGGTGTAGACACCAAACAGGGTCATAAAGTAAAATGCTTCCCGGAATAAGAAAAAATAGGAACCACAACCAGTCATCGACAGGGTAGAATGCAAGAAATGAAAATACCTGCTGGGGCAGGGCCACACCAGATGCCACGCAGAGACGACAAGTGAAAAGAAGAAGTAGAAACTAACTAGCACAGCCCTACACCAAAGCAAACACAAGGAGATGATGGACAGAGCGCTGAAACTTTTCAGACACTTACCCCCAGTCACAGATCTGGGTTGAATCAATCATCGTTCTTTAGCTCACTTCGCCACCCCAGTTTGGACCCAGCCATATGCAAATCAGTATTGACCCTGTACCTCATGGGAACAGTCCAGCCCGGACTGCCAGGTCCTCCCTGGACCGGAAACAAGCATCCTGGGACTGGATTTGCCACTGGATTCAAGCTAGCCTGGCTGGTGAGGGGTGTTACCCAGAAACCGGTCCCAGGATGCTTGTTTCCGGTTCAGGGAAGACCTGACTTGGCAGTTCGGGCTGGACTGTTCCCATGAGGCACAGGGTCAAGACTGATTTGCAAATAGCTCGGTCCAAACTGGGGTGGCGAAGTGAGCTAAAGAATGATGATGGATTCAACCCAGATCTGTGACTGGGGGTAAGTGTCTGAAAAGTTTCAGCGCTCCGTCCATCATCTCCTTGTGTTTGCTTTGTTCGCCCTAAGTTGGCAGGGTATGCCCAGACGTAGGTCCCATGCTCACTTTGCCACTGGATTCAAGCTAGCCTGGCTGATGAGGGGTGTTACCCCCAAACCGGTCCCAGGATGCGTGTTTCCAGTCCAGGGAGGACCTGGCCTGGCAGTTTGGGCTGGACTGTTCCCATGAGGCACAGGGTCAAGACTGATTTGCATATAGCTGGGTCTGAACTGAGGTGGCGAAGTGAGCTAAAGAACGATGATGGATTCAACCCAGATCTGTGACTGGGGGTGAGTGTCTGAAAAGTTTCAGCGCTCCGTCCATCATCTCCTTGTGTTTACAAACCTATAACAGTCCACACAGAAGGGAATATAGGAGACCATTTCCAACCCGACCGAGTACTTGGGGAGGAAGAGAATGGTATGGTAATTTGGTATTAAGATTTCGCTCCACTCCGACTATCTTGAAAATGGCACAAAGCGGAGTCAGCTTGAGAGCCAAACAGATATTGACCATCGAAAGGCATGTCCACCAAGGTGGACTGAACAGCCTCAGAGATGCCGGAGGTACGTCGCTTGCGAAGAGCTGCCGAATGGCCATGGTCCGCCCGACAGAATCTGTGGTATCCATGCCACCACGAATCAGAAATGTAGCTGCCTGACACCCATCCTGGATCAACTGAGCAAGAGTGTCCCGAGAGTCATCGGGGACGGAGGGGAGAAGGTGCGAGACCGAATCCCACAATACATGAGAAAAATGGCCCAAAACACAAGTTGTATTAAGGGACAGAAAAGCGGAGCTGGTAGCAGAAAAGATATATCGGCACAAAGCATCCAGATCTTTAGACTCCCTGTCCTGAAGGACGTTGGGCACATTGCCAATGTCGGGGGAGGCTGTAGCAGCCTGAACCACACAGCTTCACAGAAAAGGCTAATGGAAAAGGCAGAGCGGGTCTCCAGGGGCAGGATGGTGCCTATGAGCAATAGAGTGGGTCACAGAGGGCCTTGAAATGGGCTTAGCCCAAGTGCCCAACAGGATATCAAAGAGAGTTTCACTGAAGGAAAGTGCAAGTTCAGTTCTCAGCTGGCTCTGCTGAAGCACCCCAAGTAGGGGATCAATGGTCACTTCCACAGAAAGAAGCTGCAGCCCCATAACTACATCAACTCACCGCAAACGCGGAGTAAAAGCAGAGCTAGCCTCCAAAGCGAGGTGAGGAGAAAACAGGCCCAAGGATGGGGAAGAGTCAAGATCACTAGCGTCACATAGGTCAGACACCCAATGAAACTCTGGAGGAGGCTCATCTATGTGAGCACGCACATCACCAAAATACCCGTGTGCCATGGAGATAAAAGCAGGGGGGTCCTCCGAAAGCAGAGGAAGGTGGCCCAAAGGGGACTGGTCCACCGGCACAGTTATCGAAGTCGAGAAGACGACGCCTCGGCGTCGGGAAGAAACACAGTAGAGGGATCGATGCCGGAGTCAGCGCTGACGGATCCATTATAGGTATCACAGGTGGGAACCGTGGAGCTGTGCACTGGAGCCGAAAAGGAGTCGATCACGGATAAGGGCCCAGGTCCCGCCTGTGTGGAGTCATTTGAGGCCTTACCATCAGAACCTCATCGGGACTGAGCGGCGCACCGGAAGGAGGTTGCGAGGCACAAATGGCATGAAGGGAGAGATAGTAGTCCCTCATCTGAGCCACAGCCGCCTGGGTGCTGCGAAAAACTGGAAGGCGTGAAACAGACACCCGCTCCAACGCCGATATCAATGAACAGGAGGCGGAGCCAGGGACACCGTGCGTACATGGCAAAGTCGGGAAAGGCCGCAGCGCCGACTGCCTATGGCGTGACTTATCAGGTATCAGCAAGGACAAAGGACTTCGGGAGCTGGCCCTAGAGTGGTTCTCGGAGAAAGAAGATGACCGTGACCGACGAGGGACCATCGACCACCGTGCGGCTACCAGTGTCATGCGGTGCTCCTGCAGCGCCGACGACTGAAGCTGAAGACACGAGCCACACTGTTCAGAGTCAGGGTGCGTGCCTAGACACCACATGCAAATAGGATGAAGGCTCGACATTGTAGTCACCAGGACCCGAAGATATCCAGAAAAAAGCACACTGTTTCAGCGACAACGTCGAGGCAGGCCAAAAATGGGCAGAGGTACCGCACTCCGGATCCGCGTGGGAGTGCGGAAAGGAAGAAACTGACGTCAACGTATCAGGGGAGGGCTTATATGAACACTAAAGAGATCACATCCGATGGACAATGTCGTACAGAGTAGCCTGGCGCACTCTACCGACATGCAGAGGTACTGCTGTAGAAAGATTTTCGGATCCAGTCTGGCGCTTGGGGATAATTCTAAGGTAAGTAATCTGCAGCTAGACGTCTCTATCAGATATTTATATATAAACCACATATTCAAGAGTATGTTTTCTACCAATGCACTGTCCACTTCAGTGTGAAACCAGACATTTTTAAGTAATCCTTGAATTTATGAACATGAATGAATACATTCCATAGCATAGCACAATGAAGAAATGTGAATGTCTACTATGAAGTAAAACGCAGATTGTGGAATGTATATATTATGTTAAGAGCAATGCTCTTTGTGGCTTTACAGTAATATAGAAGCTGTGAACTTGACAGCTGGAATGACCTATAATGCTAAAGGCAATTTACATGTGATGCACTAAAGGTGTGGCACGAAACAAAGTGAAACAAACCTAACATAAGCTTTCAAAGTGGCGTAAAATTTCTCGGGACTACATCTTAGAGTTTAAAGTGCCGTTTTCATGGAGTAAATGTAAAGCGCTTAGATATTCTAATGCTTATGGTGAGCGATTACTTTCAAGCTATCCAGAAATGTGCCTCACTGCAGGTTATAATCGCAGTCTCCATTAAGCTTTCTGTAAGATGTTCCTGGCAGGCAAACAATAGGTAAAATACCCAGAGATGTCGATGGATTTTTTTTATTAGTATCAAAGCATGGCAAAGAAACAGCCCCATCATCTTTGATTTCACCGAAGGACTGACAAAAAACAGATTTTCTGTCTGAGAGGCCAGGTCAGTCTCATAGCAAGTGTCTTTATGTAACTGGCCCGTTTCACATGATGTGGTAGCACAGTGCTTTGCTTGGCGAGCTCTTGAATTTGAATTTACCTTGAAAAAACAAATGATAAGAGGCGTTTGGAAAAACAGGAACAGTTGGTTTAATTAAACACTTCGTCTGGGAGCACAGTTACAGAAACGGGTCTGAGGACTGTCTCAAAGTACAATCAATCTGAGTGAGTCTTTATACAGGTTTTGGGTATCATAAAAACACTTTCAGCGATACTTGTTTGGTAAAAGAATGCGGGCCTTGACTGTGGAGTCATAAATAAGGCACCTGATAACAAATGCAGGTGGGCCTCGACCTTGCATGAAAACAATGTGAGCCAGTGGGTAACGTGTCCAGATGTCCGGCATGAGGGGCGTGTGATCACTGCTTGTGCTGATTGGCTATGTGTTCCTAATTTCGTATGGCATATGACTTTATGATATTTTGGGAATGCGAACACCCCTTCGGCCGTGTGAGCTTTATTGGGGCCAATTTCCCTGGACCATTGTGGTGTCGCTGTGCTTATCTGGGGGATGGACCTGAGCTTCCTGTTTGCACGTTTGTCTGCAGGCTATGTGCCACCCCACCTGTGATGTGTCAATCAGTAATCTCAGGCCTATGTCGCAGACCCTGCCTGACCATGTATTTCTGAGTCAGGGTTGACGGAAAGTTCATGAAGGGCAAGTTTGTTAACAGTGCCGCGATTTCGCTCATATATGTGAGTCTATCATTATAAATATTGGCATTGATTTGATCAATATTAACACGGTCGAGCAGTGAGCATGCACCAAGGGTACCAAGGAGAAGCTCATTGGTGAAAGTGAGCTGGGCTTCACAGAGAGCTCCAACTTCTATACGAGGAACTGCAGCACCCTAGACTCTGAGGGAGGCTCTGATGGGCACTGAGTGGCACTTTTTCATGGTGATAGGCCAGTCATACCGGTTACCTCCACTGTTTCCGCCGATGGTAGACTGCAGTAGGCTCATATTAACAACTGTGAAGTGAAACTGCAGTGAGGTTACTGGAACGGCAGCACTCTGTATTGTTGTGACAGAATACATTTCAGTCAGTGTTCAGGCTTAAACGAACTGAACTTCGGATTACAAATTGCAACCAGAGGGCAGCAGGCACAGGAAAACCTTTTAAATTCTGTTCAGAGTTTTGATTAAACGGAACCAAGTCCGGATCGTGGTGCTGGCATTATCACTGGCCGGGTGAACATTGTGAACCAATCTAAGTCAGAACTCTAAAATGCGTGACATCAAGTTTTAGTGCAGTGATGAGGACACAAACTGTGAAATGCGTTAGTCTAACTTGTGATGAGTGACACCACAGGGCTGTGAAACAGAACCATGATCTGTTCCTTACTGGTGCAGCAAATGCAGAAATACCACCATGTGGCTCTAAATACTGCACTTTCTTCTTCCCCAGAGTCATCTTAATTGGGAGCTGCTCCTAGAATCAGAAACCAAAGAGAGGCACCCTCTCTATCACATCTGGCACCATCGCCAAATGCTGCACAATCTATATTCTAGATACCAGCGATGAATGCAAGGTCAAAAACCACCCTAGCAGTGGACCAAGAAGACTAATAACATGTGACATATCATATGACTGACACACCACTAGCATGACGACTCCTACCACTCAAGTGGATATAGAGTCAATGATTGAGCCCGCATAGGAGCACGTTATGACTGGAGAACTGTTTGAAAATTGCAGAGAAAACGTCATAGCACTGCAATAACTGCATGCAGGACAAGCGTCACTTAAACAGGGTGTTTGGGAGCAGAGACTCATCAAATTCTCCAGGCCATGGCAGAACCAATAAGAGCTCTAGTTTAGGTCACAAGTGTACTCACATTTTAAAACCGAATTAGAATACAGCTGCTAAAGTGCCAATAAAACGTAGTCTGGACCTCTCAGCACATTAGTGACCTGAAAGCCCAACAACAGCATCATAACAACAGGCAGGTCATCCCTTGACTAATGGTTCAACAAAAACTACTACTGCATTTGTTGAGTCCAGCCAAACCCCACAGTCTTGCGCATAGACCAGTGTGAGAAAGGGCAGTGCTTTCTGAGAGGACAAAATAATCCCTGAAACCTGTGGCAAGAGGCACAAGCAATAGCCAATGATTTATTCCTGAACCCGGGACTGATGCAACAGCTGTACTACAATATATGTTTCTGAAAATATTTCAGAGAATACAGCCATACTAGAAGCAGAAGGTAACTTCAAAACTCACTATAATCTCATGGCAATGTCTCTCCGAGCCACAGCAGTGTAGCTGTGGAGGAAAAGCCGCACCTGCAGCAGCAAAATGTGTTTTATACTCCTGCTCTACACTGAGAGATATCCACAATATGTCTGTGAAGAAATGCAGCGGTGTGGTATTCTGACACTACAAGTTTGTTATTCATTTGAAAAACAAAGGCATGTTCGTATTGCATTCAGGAGGAAATGAAGTTGAATGTTTGAGCTGTAAACCAAAGGTCTTGCCTTTCCTTATGAAGAGGCTTTCTGGATGCCGATCCCTTCATGTGCAGGTCCTACGTGTGTGGGTATTGCCACATCAGAGGACAGAGTAGTGATGCTGGGTCAGCTTGCAGTGAGGCGGTTCCGCTGCATGGTTAACAAATGAAACCGGGCAGGCCCACCTTCTAGGAGCAAAGCTATGTCCCCAAAACAATGCAATCGTCCTTGTTTCAGCACTTAGCAGGGGTGTTTGACAAAAGGCAGCCTTGCATTGGGTCAAGTCATGTGGGAATGCAAACGTGTAGTATGGTGCTAAATTCATACCCCTATTACCATCTCACTTATTCAGTGGCTTCAAAAGAACACTCCAAAAGTGCTTTGAACACTTGCTGCATTTTATTGGTAGACTTAAAATATTGCTATACCATCCATTGGGGTGCATACATTTGTTTTTGGTATGGGTAGTAAGCCCCACACCTTCAGAAACGTAGCAGAACATTATTAAGAGCACTCTGTAACAGCACACTGCGGATACTGCTTGTACCCTGGATTATGTGACATGTGCACATTTTACTCATTTGTGTGAATGGCCACATAGTATCATAAGGTCATAGTCAGTCTGCATTTATACCTCTGTCATGTGTCACACCAAGCTATGTTTTGTAATGACCATTACCATTCCAGGGTCCTTTCACACTCCACTCTTCCCTTTGGCCCAAAGATCACCCATGCTTACTTTTCAGGGACCCTGTGGGTGGTGGACACTATACAAATGCTGGTACTCAATCAGTCAGTTGCCTGAAGTAAACATTCTACTTCCTCTTACGGGTAGCTTCTCTATCTACTAATGGGCCATCACCTTGACTCTTCAAACTTTCTGTTGTGTCATTATTAGCTTCAGTTGCATATGTGCCTGTAAGGCAATATGACCGTACAGTGTTCGACATATGTGGTATATCCATGCTGTACTTCATATATATTGAGGCACAGATGATGATACAGAAGACTGCAGTCCAGATCATGCATGTGCATCTACGTTAGGTCACATGCCCATTGCTATCCATGTCAAGAGAGTTCACCTCACACAATGCTTTTCAGATTGGAGGAAGTATGAAACTGTGTGTTTGTGTGACGCAGATGTTCCTCAATGTTTTCCTTCATTTTGTCACCAATGTTGGGTTCACCTTTGTAAGAAATCGGGTTTTTGATTGAAGGGTTAAGACCTTTTTCAAGCAACGACCACAATACCTGTCAGTGAGAACCACAAAAGTCACTAAATGAACCTGTGCTTAGCCCTTTGGTAGCTTGGCACAAAAGCACTCAGGCTTAAGTTAGCGGCACTATGTTAAGTATTTATGCAGCATACAAACAGAAATAAAGTGAAAAGATCAAAGCGCCAACTGCAGGTATCTGGTCGACCGAGACCAGGGCATAGTCAGAGGTTAAGGGTGAGTGCAGCTCGGATGCACAAGGTGGATTGGGTGCGGTCTTGACTTACCTTCAAACTTAGAAGAATTTTCAAGAAAAAGAGAAGGTAAAATTCAGTACGGCAAGGCAGCCGGTGGTGTCCGAGGAGGATGCATCTTTGTCGGGAAGTCGCTGGACGAAGTCCTGGTGAAGATTTCAACATTCAGACTCAGTCACTTTTTTGTAAGTAGAAAATCTCCAGCGAGACGAAGCTGCTGGCCCTCTAAGTCCCAAGTTTTAGGTTTTGGCTGTTTGGGCACCTTTAGCACCACTTCCAGGGGTCTAGGACTGGAGGGCAGGGATCACTTCAGGCAGGGTCCAGGTGCAGGGTTCAAGGTGGTTGTTGGAGCTCGTTGAGTCCCTGTAGCTCAGAACAGAAGGCCAGCCAACTAGCCATTGGAGTCACTCTGGTAGCCCTGGGTTCAAGCAGCAAGGCAGGCCTCAAGCAGCAGGGCAGTCCTCTAAAGGTACAAGGCAGGCTCCAAGTGGTATAGCATGACAACAGGCTGGTGTCAAGTTCCTTTGAGAGTATGCTGGAGGCAGCCCTTTGAAATGTAAGTGTGGCAAGGGACAGCTCCGCCCCACCCATCCTCCCAACACCTCTTCCTACTTTGTCTCACTGTCTGGGAAGAAAACACAAAGGCCAACTATTCACAGTCATGTGACCTAGGACACAGGCTGCAGGCACCAAATGGTTAGGACAAGAAAATGCCAACTTTTTAAAAGCAAAAGACACACGTATGATAGACAGAATGCAGAACAAATCAAACATTCACCCCCAGTCAAGAAATTTGGGTTAAATCCATCGTTATTTTGCTCACCATGCCACCCCAGTTTAGACCCAGCCATATGCAAATCAGTCTTGACCCTGCTCCTCATGGAAACAGTCCAGCCTGAACTGCCAAGCCAAGTCCTCCCTGGAACAGAAACAAGCATCCTGGGACCGGTTTCGGGGTATCACCCCTCATCAGCCAGGCTAGCTTGAACCCAGTGGCACAGTGAGATCAGGACCCACGTCTGGGCATATCCTGCGCACTTAGGGCGAGAAAGCAAACGACACACAAATGATGGACGGAATGCAGAACAAATCAAAAATTCACCCCCAGTCAAGAGATGTGGGTTAAATCCATTGTTCTTTTGCTCACCATGCCACCCCAGTTTAGACCCAGCCATATGCAAATCAGTCTTGACCCTGCTCCTCATGGGAAAAGTCCAGTCCGAATGGCAAGCCAGGTCCTCCCTGGAACAAAAACAAGCATCCTGCGACTAGTTTCGGGGTATCACCCCTCATCAGCCAGGCAAGCTTGAATCCAGTAGCACAGTGAGCCTAGGACCCAAGTCTGGGCATACCTGGCGCACTTAGGGCGAGGAAGCAAGAGCGACACAAATGATGGCTAAGGATATTCTTTGATAACAGCGTTGTGTTCCTTTCTCTGTTTGACGCTCTGTGCAGTGTTTGATTATTGCAACTGTGCTCTGTTGTCTTTAACCACCCCCTTTTGTTCTTTGCAGCCAGGCTAATGGGTACTATTGTATGCACCCCCATTGCTGGGTATTGCCAAGATGTGTCTGTACACCCCTATTTGGCTTGCGCAGATTCGCAGCCTGTCACACTTTCATAGGTCAACAAATGTTCATCCTGTCCTTTGCGGGATACTTCCTCATCAGCTGTTGTGCAAAAAACCACCCCCTACTTTTGGGCTCCTTCGCCTGTTTGTCCTTATCTGACCTAGTTGTCCAGTAGTTTGGGTGGTGACATGTTGGTTTTCCACTCTTATGGTATTCATAGTTTCATGCTTTAAGATGGTTCTGTTATTTCTTGTTGTTGTGACTATACATGTCCTAGCCATTCGCCTCACAGCTCTACTCTCCTAATATCTCACAGGCACGCTCACATAACTGCACACACAGTGGTTTTCTACTGGACCCTCTCTCGCTGTGCTCATGACACACTTTAACATAAGCACTTGGAATGTGCGTGGGATGCACATCCCCGCACGCCTTTACTCAGTGTATTCGTACCTGAAACGTCGCTCCACACACATTGCATTGTTGCAGGAAATGCACCTGATTAATGCAGAAGCTATCAGACTGCAACGGCGCTGACGGAGACAGGTATACGCCACTGATTTCTCCTCATATGCTACGGGAGTTCCTGTGTGGGACAAGGCAAATACTTCTTTTGTGGTTGAAGACACTCTCATAGACGCGGAGGGTAGATATGTGTTTGTGCTTGGCCGTCTTCATGGCCGCCAAGGTTCTATATATGTTCCCAATACCGATCAATCTATGTTCATGCACAGTTTATCTGATACGCTGTCCCGTTGGAGTGGGCTGCCGTGGCTCATAGGGGAGGGGGATTTTAATTGCGTACTTACCACCCTGGACAGTTCCTTCCCCCCCACTACCACGTACCCCAGTGATATTTAATGCCCAGGTGCTACATGATTGGCTGTTGCATTGGCAATTAGTTGATATTTGGCGTGCGTGTAACCCTGATACGAGAGGGTACTCCATTTTCTCCTTTCCACATCACCTTCACGTCCGTATAGATAGGTTTGTGGGTGCTTCTTCTCTGCTCCTATCTGTGATACACATTGGCTTTTTTTGGAATGTACACATTCTGATCATAATCCACAGTATATACAGATCGCATGGGATGCCACTCCCCCTTTGATACCCACTGGCATCTGCAGCAGGCGGCGTTGTAGAACCCTCCCTTTCAAGTGTCTCTTGGTGCGTCCATCGTGGACTACTTTGAACACAACGCTGACACAGCCTCCACCAAGTTAACTGACTGGGAGGCGTTTAAGGTTTCGATATGGGGGTCACTGTCTGGGGGTACAAAGGAACATGTGGCGGACGCTAACTAGGGATATCTCTAATATTGAGCGTAATCTTTTAGATTATGAACAGCAGGCGGTGCGTGACCCCATCACTAGTCAAAAGTTGACGGACACATGCAATGAACATGTTGGCCTGCTGGAACGTCTGCGCTGTCTCAACTATGCCGCTCATTCAACCGGCACACATGCCACTGCTGATAAAACCTGTCGGTTATTGGCCTGGCTTATCTGACAGGATCAGCCCAGACACCCCATCCTGTCAATCAGACTGCCGAAGGTACCCTTATATGCACTCAACATGCCATACACGATGAACTAACAAGCCATTACACACTCATATCAGTCAGTCTCGGAAACAGGCCCTGAGGACTTTAACACCTTCTTTTCTACAATTCCGATGCCCCTTATCACCTCTGATCAACGCATAGAATTAGAAGAACCCATCACGCAGTTTGAGGTTCAGGAGGCAATACGAGCACTAGCAACTGGTAAGGCCCCAGGCTCCGATGGTCTCCCTGCAGAGTTTTATAATGCATATGCGCCATCGCTTGCTATGAGACTTCTGGAGCTGTATGAGGAAGCTCTCTCTGTTGATACCCTACCCACTTTCCAGAGAGAGGCAATCCTCATATCACTCCCTAAACCGAATAAAGATCCTCTTTTCTGGGTTCGTACAGACCCCTAGCCCTATTTAACACGGACTACAAATTTTGGGCAAGATCCTTGCGAATCGCTTAGTGCCGTTGGTCCTGCACTTAGTGCATTCGGATCAGAATGTACTTGTCCCAGCTCGTAACACTTCCTTCAATCTGAGTCGCTTTTAACGTGGCATGACTTACTCTCGTCAACAATGGCCCTGTGCTGGATGTATGGTCTTATACCTAGAAAAGGCCTTTGACTCATCGGAGTGGCCTTACCTATTTGACGTGTTGCCTCGCTATGGAATCGGACCCTGATTTCTTCGACTGATGAGATTGTTATATACACGACCGATGATCAGGGTAACGACTTGGCCCCTTATATCTGCCCCGTTTTGCATGTGTAGAGGAACTGGACAAGGCTGCCCTCTATCTCCCTTGCTTTTATCGTTGGCAATTGAACTGCTAGAGTTGGCACTGCATGATCAGGAGAGTGCCTGGGGCATACCTTTGGAAGATAGGACTCATATTGTATCGTTCTATGCTGAAGACATATTACTTTATTATAGGTACACAAACACTATCCTGAATACCATAGTTCTGACACTTGACACATTTGCCACCCTTTCTGGTTTGAGGGTTAATTGATCTAACTTCACAGCAGATGTTCCTAACCTACATTTTCTTATGAATGAGTTACAGGTGGAATGGCAACCTTGCACGTTTTGTTACCTTGGAGTGCGAGTTTATCACACCCAAACTGAGCTCTTTGACAGTATCGCTTCCGGGCGGTGAAGTCCCTGCGCTATCATATGTCCTTCTGGTGCACGCTGCCTCTCTCCGTGATGGGATGTGTGGCACTTCTGAAAATGGTTGTCCTTCCAAGGCTTTTCTATTATTTCACTAACCTTCTCCTCTATATCCCTGCAGTGTTTTTCAGTTCCTTTAATAGCCAGGTATGGGAATTCATTTGGAACAAGTCCAAATGTAGGGTGGCATTGGAGAAGTTACATTTACCAACGGATCAGGGTGGACTCACTGTGCCGAAATTTGAACAGTAGTATCTGGCCTCACAAATCCAGTGGATTGCTGGGTGGTTGGCGGGATTGAACTTAGCAGATACGGCAACAACTTGACATGGATGAGGCTTACCATCTGTCCTACACCTGTTTCACCCAAGCACGAAGGCCTACACCGACTCATTATTGCTCGGGGTAGCATATCGCTGTTACTGCTGGAGCCTCCTTCTCACCCGCCCCATGATCCCTTACACACCAGCATTGGCGATCTTTGGTACACCCCAGGGTGGCAAACTAACTGCATCATCAGAATTGAACGCATGACACGCCACTGGTATACACACCCTGGGGGATCTTTATCGAAATGGAGCCCTAATCCCATGAGAGACACTGGTAGAACAGGATGGTCTGCCCACTAGTCAATTTCTGTTATATCATTCTGTGATCACATCCTAAGGTAGTAAGTGGGGAGACATGACCTCTGAACATCCGACCCATCTTGTGATGCAATATCTCCACGTAATGGGGACCGGCAGGCACTTAGTCCGTTGGTTTGCTGATGCTTTGTGGATGCATACTGCTCCACCACTCAGCACTTTATGTCAGCACTGGGAAGTCGATTTGCAATGCCCCTTCACGGATAGGGAATGGGCATACTTGTTATCACGAAACTCCCGCTTTAGTCTCATTCAGTTTTATATCCTGCACAGAGCATACCTCTTCCCAGACAAAATTAACCGCTATTTTAATAGAGCCAGTGTCGCTTGTCTCAGATGCCAACAAACTGATGCTAACATGCTTCATATGCTATGGGCTTGCCACGCTTGAGCAGTTATTGGTCAGGTGTTACATCCCATATGTCGTCCTGCATTGGACGCCAGTACCTGCACACATGGGAGATATGTATGATGGGCCTCTACAGTAGACATAAAAACCACAAAGCTAATTCTCGTTTCCTAGATCTGGGTTTCATAGTAACCAACACCTTATCACTCGACGTTAGAAGTCGCCTGAACCATCACCACTGATGTCTTGGTCATGCTCACTACTCACATGGGCACAAGCTGAAGGTGTCGCCCTGCACCGAGAAGACAATCCTGGCTTATGCAAATACCCATCTCTACCTATAGGGATACCATTCTGACCGCACACCAGACAGATATGTACACTGATATGACCGATCTTGCAAAACCGTCTTAGGGGGGCACAGATCGCTTCTTCACCAACCCTGCCGGTACTTTGTTAGCTGCTACTGTCTGTCAGAATATCCTTGCAGACGCGCCATGGGAGGCTAATATATTTGTGCAAGCAGTGACTGGGTCCTGATTGCTGAGCTTTTTGCGAAATTCAAGGTGGGAGAGGGCAGGGGCTGCACACGTATAGTCCACTTAGTTGTTGTTTTTACCTTGTTTGTTGTTACGTATTGTCTTCTATAAATGAATCTGTATTGATTTTTTTCTGTTGACAGTCATACCACCATATGGTGTTGGTCACCAATCAGTCTCCTTTTATTACTTACTTATCTGCTTATTGGCTGATCATGTTGGAACTTCTGACTTCTACTGAGCACTGATACGTAGACTTTCTTTGCTCCCTCTGTGACTTAGTCCTCCTACCTCTTGTTGGTACCTGCTGCCAAATGTGTGGCGCACAGATAAGTATTATATTGTGCTTTGCTTATTGTATGTATTTTAATTTGTAATGTATACTGTAAAGAAAAAAAAACCTAATAAAAAAAAAAAAAAAGAGGTAGGCCTCACAGTTGTGAGGAACGAATCAGGCAGTTTTTCACTACCAGGACATATATAACTTAAAAGTACACGTACAACTTTTTAAATACACTGCACCCTGCCCTATGGGCTATTTAGGGCCTACCTTAGGGGTGACTTATTTGTATTAAAAAGGGAGGTTTAGGCCTGGCAAAAGGTTTATTTTGCCAGGTCCAATTGGCAGTTTAAAACTGCACACAGGCTGCAGTGGCTGGCCTGATGCATGTTTTAAAGGGCTACTTAAGAGGGTGGCTTAGTAAGTGCTGCAGGTCCACTAGTAGCATTTTATTTACAGGCCCTGGATACATGTAGTACCACTTTACTGAGACTTATAAGTAAAATAAATGTGGCAATTCGGTGTAAGCCAATTTTGCCATGTTTAAAGGAGACAGCACAAGCACTTTAGCACTAGTTAGCAAGTGTACAGTGCAGAGAGCCCTAAAGCAAACAACAACAAAAGTCCAAAAAAAAGAGGGGAGAATACAAAACGCTTGTAAGTGACCCTGCAGAGAGGGCCAAGTCCAACAACCTTGCACTGATGCTCTCTCAGGGGGTAATTTGTTCATATGATATGCTGAACGCTGTTGTTCCACAGCACAATGGCATCAGGTGATGACACAGGCGCCATGACTAGCACAGGCTATAATTTAAGGAACGTTATGACGATATATTCCAGTAATATTAATCAGGTGAATGAACATCATAAGACAATTTTGCTACTCCAGAAAGTGTCATTTTTAAGCTATTTCCAGAGCATGGTGCTGCCGGATATTTTAAGTGTCATTACTAAACAGTGATGTCATTTCTATAAGCTGGAAGAGGTAGGTGCATAAGCAATAGGAGATTTTACTGTTGTGCGTTTTTTTTAATGCAGTTTTACATAGCGTGAACTCGACCCAAAGGTACTGGACCGCTTTACATGAGCTTCGTTACATTACACAAGGACAAATTCCTTTTTTGAAGGCACAGGGAGATTAAGTGATTTGTCCAGAATCAAAGGAAGTTGAGCCAAAGCAGAGATTCGGACGTGGTTCCCCCAGCTCCATGGTCAGCAGCTCTGACCATTATGTCACATCCTCAGGAGGTTGCAAGATTGATGGAGGTTGAGCGCTTACAGAAATGGAGAAGTTATATCAGGCTTGTTGCGCTTCATTTTTTAAGACAGTTGATTAACCCAAGTTTCAAAACTGACTATGATGCTTTTATAATGTTTAAAACGATTTCACTTCGAAGGTTTTTGTAACTAGATCCCACACCCTGTGCATTTCAAATGGCTTTTTCCATTGACTGCATGTACAAAGTTTGAGAAAATTGTCACAATTTGCAAGTGCTTATACAGGACTTTTTAAAATGTGTAAATTAACAATTTTGCTATGACAGAACTTGTCTTTTGTTTTTGACCAATACAGCTACAAATCTAGGTGTCTCGTGAACAATATTGGGTTTTCCAGATGTATTTTCTCTGGACTCACGAAGAAATATTTAAAGTGCAGAGAACCATCAGGCAGATATAAATTTAAATCAAATAAAGATCACGGAAGCACAGATGTCAGTAGAAAGAGCAAATCCTGGAAAAATCATCACAACTTTAAGACCCAGCAGTATGGCAAGAACCATTATGAGGAAAGAATCTTTGTGTTAATGGGAAGGAAAACACAGGGAAGACAGGCTTACATGTGAGCTATCGAATGGCATTATTGTCACTGGCATGTGTACAGGTACAGTTGTCACTTGTGTGGCCTCGGTAGTGTTAACCTGTCTACAGGCGTTGCAAATCAGAGCTTGAGTAAGCGGATGAGATGCACATGACAAGAATGTTCTATATGGGAAGCACTTTCTGTCAAGTATGAGAGCCAAAGATATGCTCTGCATGTACTCCAACCAGCTTTGGGAACAAGTGTCCCAAAGAAATGTGGTCCTAGAATAGAGGCTTGGACTTCCCGTACGGAAGGAGAGATGCATGTCTGCATCTGTCCAATAAGGGTACCAAGTGTAATGTCCCATGGCACAATCCAATCATGTTGGGGAGAATCTTTCATTACCTCCATTCCTGCTATCCGCCATCAAAAGGTGTTTTAGGTAGGGGAGAAGCAAGCATTAATATAGGCCCAATGACTGATTGCTGAATTGTTGGGAGAGCTGATTGTAAATTACTGCCCAACAGATCACAAGACTGGTCAGAGCAGGAGGAAGGAAAAAAGCCAAATGTAGATCCACTGTGGAAAGTTGCTTCTCATTTACTCAAATGCATGCAGATGGCAAGTTCCAAAGGATGGCTGATTATGATAAGAAATATGATCCTCGGAGAAACAATGAGCCTCAAGGCTAAAATGACTTTTGGAGTAGAGATTCCACCTTGGATGGTAGTAGTCCATTTCCAATGCAGGTAAAAGTCTAGACGTTCTTTGGAATGTAACAGATACAACCAAGATGATGCAACCAAAATAAATGCAACCCTAAACTACTGATATCAGATATTCTCAAAAACAACAGAAGAGAAATGTAAAGGTAATCTCTGTTCACTATAATTTTTGGTTTTGAACACGCATGTTCGGGAAGAGTTAAACTTTTCTTTTTTTTTGTATGTTCTAAAAGGAAAACTATTACAAACTTAGGACCAGAATGATCATGAACCACCTGTGGAGCTGCAAGAGTGGCCATCATTGAATGAAAGGTTTTCTGGAACAATCAATTACCAACAATAGGCAGCATTTCGTTCAGTTTCAGGTACAGTGTGCCTATTATTAACATTTCCAGAAAAATATGTATAAAAAGAACAGGAGGTGATGTTGTGCTCATGATACTTTTACAGGAAACCAATTTCTAAACAGTGTTCACTGACTTATTACATCATGTGGAAGTAAAGTTCTGGTAAATAAAAAATATATGTTCCAATGTATAATAGTTATCAAAGGCAGAGTTATCACTGAAGTCTAAGGCTAGGCCTGAATGATGTAAATATATTTCAGAATGAAATATAGGGAGGGAAAAAAACCTTAAGAAGAATAAAAAATGGAAAGGTAAGACAAACTTATCACAGAGAACAAGCAGAAACATTGGTGTTAGATACTGCATACTGTAACAAGGAAGGGATGCTAACATGAGAAGGGATCAATACTTTGATATATACTGTATAGATTATGCTCACTACTGACTGCCTCAGTTATTTAATGGTTGAATAAAATGTGCAGGCTCTACAAAATAAACAAAGGGGTGTTGGATATCCCAAAATGAGCCTCTCTTGACTAATGAGAACCACATGACCACTATGGATTTTACACATAACCACTATGAATTTTACACATAACCACTATGGAGATGCTCTGAATAGATTCCTCTTGATTAACAATTTAGAGATGTGGAATCCTATAGATTTAAGCACAGGTATGTTACAAAATACATTTGGCACACCAACCCAGGGTTCAACCATTGATTATTTATTAATTTCAGACCCTTTAAAAAATTCAATTCGCAACGTAGAAATTAAGCATTTTTATTTTAGTGATCATGCTGCCATTATTGGCGAGTTGGAATGGGTAGGAATCCATCCAGAGCCCTCAAGACATGCTAAACCCACAATATCCAGGAACAATGGGATCATCCTTAAATGGGCCACAATAGATAAAGCATACATTGTTCCTGCTGTGGTTACAAATAGGCAAAATGATATTATGAAGGGGAACCTGATCCCATCCAGGTAACCTCGGCCTTTGAATCGATACTATTTGAGATCAACAGCCTCCTTACTAGAAAAAATCCCACTGCTAAAATCTCAGACCCTAGATGGTTTGACCAAGCTTGTACCAAGTCCCTATCAGAATTACATCAGGCTCTCAGAGCCACGCCTAGAGATGTGGAATTAGTCAAACTTCTCCGCCTCCGGAAGATTAGAATGAACAACTTAAAGGAAGAAGCATGGGAACAACTGCACTTAGCTGCCATCTCTAATAATGTCAGGGACTTTTTGAGAGTTATAAACGTTTCTTTCTTAAACCATCTACAGCCCCAAGTCTGGATTGTCATGTGGATGAGGAATCTTGGGTTGTATATTTTTCTCAATATCTCAGCTGAGGGAATGACTACTCAGCGGACAGCTATCTCTCCCTCCACTAAACCTCTCCTCACTTTTAACCATCATGAGATCAGAGCGGCCCTCATCCAATGCTCCAATAATAGAGCCCCCAGCCCAGATGGTACTCCGATAGATTTATTTACTGAGCAGCCAGACTTATGGGGACCGGCGCTGACAAATGTTTTTAACGTAGCCGCTAAAGTGGGTTCACCAGACTCATGAACGAAATCTATTTTAATCCCCATCTACAAGAAAGGAGATAAATCTGGGCCCAAAAACTACAGACCAATTTCTCTCCTGGACAGTACTGCAAAGCTTATGGGCCGGGTTCTATTGAACAGACTTGAGGAATGGGCCACCAGTAACAATGTTCTGATTCCGGTCCAATATGGTTTTAAACAGGGGATGGGCACTCAAGATCAGTGCCTCAATTTAAGTCTGTTAATCGCCAAGTATACCCAAGCCAAGCAGGGCAAGTTATACTTGGCTTTTATGGACTTATCTGCAGTATTTGACTGCGTGGCACATCACCATCTATGGAGGATAAAGAAGGAAATGGGTATCGATGAGGCAATCATCCTCTTTATAAGGCAGCTTTACTGCTCGGCCTGTGTGCGATACAGGAGGCAGGGAGAGTGCACTAAGGCGTTTCCAATCAACAGGGGCGTCCGACAGGGCTGCGTGCTCGCCCCATTTCTTTTTTCCATCTATACTAATGGGGTAGAAGCTTCCCTGGAGGACTCAACATCAGATGTCCACAAGATCAATAATGTACGCACTCCAATCCTCCTCTACGCAGATGATGCAGTGTTAATTGCCTGCACGGGCCTAGCCCTACAAAAGTTATGCGTAACTCGGATTTAAAAACCAACAAGGCCAAGTCCTTTATTTTAATCACCGGACGGAAAGATAGGAAGGCCCCAAGCTTTTATATAGATGGCCAAAAGGTAGCCCAAATTGATGCTTTTTCTTACCTAGGGGTAACTTTTGATAGACAAGTAACTTGGGCCAATATGATTACAACAAGGGGCTTATTGCTAGAAAAAAGTATAATCGCCCTACACTTTAAAAAAAAAAATGTTGGGGATGAAACCCATTGATTTGGTGAAAAAAGTCTATATTGCTAAATCTGTTTCCGTAGCAACTTATGGGGCAGGTGTCTGAGGTTATTCGAACTGCTCAGCTCTCCAAAACTAGTAGGCCTCCCTGTAAGCTGCTCAAACTTTATATGTCATGCAGAAATCGATGTTCCATATATAACTGACATAATTAGCCTGGCGCCAATCATTTTATGGCATTCTATCTGGAGAAGAGAATCTGTTCCCATTACTCAGAAGCTAATAGAAGATTGTCTCTCTCTGGAACATGCCTACAGGGTTTCATGGACAACATATCAAAAATAGTCTCTCTTCCCTTGGCTTAGCGCACCTATTTGTCTCGCCAAGAGATTTATTCTGAAGTTTCAAAACAGGAGATTAAAACTCGTTTTCTCACACACAGGGCAAATGAAAGATTTAAAACTAACTGTCTAAAAGTATCAGTACAATCTTACTTAGAGGGACCGATTATCCAGGAAGGAAAATCCTCATATTTATTCACAGTGACAAATTTACGTCACAGGTTTCTCCTACTCCGGTTTTGACTCAATCCTATCCCTTTTTATGCTGGCCCATCCATCGGTAATCTTTTCTATTTATGATCTTCTGTTCTGTCCCTTTGACGGTGTCTCCGCTCAATCAAACTTGCATATTTTTTTCTTTTGTAAATTTTATGTGGTACACCGAAAAAAATTCATATTGCCCCTTATGCACTAATATAATTTCACACTATGCCGTATAGGAATGTACTTTTTACAATCACTGCCTGATTCCCTCGTCTGTTACACCGTGGCGTCTTTTTTATCCTTATCAAGGAAAACTAGGTGACTGTATAATACCCAAGAATGAGTGATATGCTATGTTTTTAGTAATTGTTTTTAACCGATTGTTCAGTCATCATGAATGCTTTGTATGTTTTTAATGGATATTTTTTATATGATTTTTTTAAATGTACTTGGATGGATGTTTTTATCTTTGCATATTTGTACTTTTATGATCTTATAATATAAGTATTGAATAAAGTGAATTGACTGACTGACTAATGAGAATATTGGTGTTTGTAATTTCATGAGATCAAAGTTTTGCTGAATGGAAGGTGCAACTAGATTTTAAGAGTTTGGTCAAGTAAATAAAACGTGTGCAGTATATACCTGCTGATTCGTGGCCAGAGTTTTAGCTGCACAGAGATGTGAGCGTGGAGGACCCTGGCAGTATCTGAGTGGCATAAATTTGAATGGAACAGGTTATTAAACACCAGAGTTTGTACCTTGCGAGGAATGGAACAAATGTCAAATGGCAAAATATTCTGGGGTTGTGATATTAGTAAGTATGGATGGGATGAATTTGAAAAAACTGTGGAAGAAATGGGCAGTTCTTTAAGATAGATACAGTCCACGATCAGGAAACGTTTTAATGTAACTAATATATATTTATAAGATTTCAAATATAATGTAAGCCTCTGGAAATTAAAATAAATTAAAAATTGACAATTAATGTTTGGTACTTTCAACAGAAAGATGTTTGAGCTAATACCCCCAGAGATACTCACCTATCATGGAAATGTGGACATTATTGATGCAAACTATAAATGCAGATCACTAGAAAAGAGATTCCTGGCTTCAAATTGCGAGAAAAAAACCCACTAATCTTTTCTACACTAGAATGAGGTAAAATAATCGATGATGCTAGGTTATTTCCGTTGCAGTCAAATGAGATGCATTTCAAAAGAGGACCAATTTAACAATAGAATCTTCTGCAGAATAGCTTGGTATATCTTCAGATTGTCTCTATTCTGAGGAAATACCAACCTTTCCAAATTGAAACAACTCGGGAGGTAGTCATGGCACTTTTTTAATCTATGCGGGGCTATACAAAACAGAGATAATGGGTAAAGTGACTGAATTCAGGAGAGGTTAATCTCCAGGTTCAGTTTCGAGCAATACAAGCTAAGTGGTCACAAGAGAACAAGGTCAATTTAACTTAGGGGTTGGAAGTATCTGTTCTTAGCTCTAAGGCTCTACGAGGTCTTAGCTTTCAGCGAATGCAATTGTATGCTCAATGGATGATATATTATACTGTTGCATTGCTACATAAGTGGAATATAAGCATATCTGACTAATGTCCTAGATGCTTGGAACCTGGCAGCTGGATTGATATCATCTGGAAATGTAACATCGTGAAAACTTTCTGGAAAGGTGGTCTGAGGTGTCTGTGAGATTCCCTGGGGAAATTGTACCCGGTAGATGTGAATGCTGTTCTACTTGGCTGCTCTAGGCATATGGGCATCACTCCGGCTCCAGCTTGCTGCTGGTGGTTCATTGCAATGTTACTAGCATGGTCAACAATTACAGTACTTTGGAAATCTCCTGAACCACCTATGCTACAAACGTAGTTAGAGACAATTAATAATGTATAATCTCTGGAGCTGGTCTATGCTATGCGAGTGGGGAAACGAAGGAGCTCCTTTAAAATATGGAAGTACTCCGCTACATTCTTTTTGACCTGAAGTAGGGGGGGGACATCAGAATTGTAGTGTGGAATGTATGTGCTCTTTCTGTTTAGCATTTGGTACTTTAGAAATTGCATACTTGGTACTTTACATATTATGCTTTAGGAATTATATCTATTTCAAATTTCAGTTGCTTTCGGGTGCAATTGAATACGCTGGATTTTGCCTTGAATGCCATAGTGAAATAAATCTGCACTTTCTGCCTAGCACTTTGAAAACTGCACTGTTCACGCTTTTGATAATTTCAAGGGAGTGTATGTATTAAGATGCTTTGCAGTCTTTGTATTTTGTATGACTCTTTGTGCTGTATTGCCCAACATCCTGTAAAAAACCAAAATATAAATATATACATAAAAAAACATTAGAATCTTTTCATATAAATGAGAAAAACCTACACATGTCCCAAATTATCCCATTATGGAACTAAGAAAGGAAGTCTAATGCTCTACGAATTAAGAAAATTAATACAAAAGACTAGAGAGATATGTTTACACAAAATTACTGCAGCCAGCACTTCTGAGTCCAAGTTACAATGAAGCAACTGTTGGATAGAGCATGGAAATCTACCACTCTTACCTGCAACAATGTACTGAGAGTTTCCTCTGTGTCACATTCAGTCAAGAAAACTTGTTTTTTAAATTCTTTGTTCTTAGTGCATTTCCTTAGTAGAAAAAGGGCTAGGAATTCCAATGGATTTTGCTATGAAAATGGAACACACAATTATTGATTTATATTTGTTTAAAAATAATTTAACATCGAGTCTAATTATGAAAATAGACCTGTACATTGAAATACAGCAATACATTAAGTGAAAATAACGATCCTGCGAAGGTCCTTCTATAAGAAACAGCAAACTGTAGGTGTATCAAATATAAAAACACACCAAATGAAAGTAATGATGTGATCAATTCAAGTGTAGGTACTGGATTACAGGTCCTATAAGAAAAAGCAGACTTTAGATAAACCACATTTTTTTAGCTAAGACATACACATAATCAGTACCAGAGCAGAGCCCAGAGAGACCTCATATATAAACAGTAGGCGCACATGTGGAGAAATACTAGCCTTGTTAAAAAACCTGACCTACACTCTCACCTAAATCAATTCTCCCGCATACTTCCAAAAACATTGCTTTTGGGGTGCTGGGGGCCAGTGTCCAATTGCCCTCTTCTTTGGAACCCTTCTGGGCCTGCTCACAGGCACTGACTATTTTCATGATATAGACCAGTTCTTCTATAAGATGGAAAGTGGCTCTTGTAAGCATGTTTTTCAGACTGAAAAGAGATCATGGGTGGAGTGTATTATGTGAGGTCAACGATTCTGCAGGCATTTGTATGCACAGTGATCTTTGTTGTCACAATCTTGAGACATGAGCTTTGAGAAAGCAAAGCTCCGTCCCACCCTCAGTGAAGGAGGATGACATTATGGTGGTTCTGCTTACCCAGACCCAGACCCTTTTCAGAGTTCAGCTGTTAACCTGCTGGCCACTCTACACCAGTGAACATTGAGCTATGAGGAGAGCCAAGTTCCCAAAATGGAAGTGGGAATAGGACTTGGGGTCCATGGGCCTTGTGGATGATCACGAGTGCAGATTAAGTGGCTTAGCATTGCTAAAGTGGGTCACATTAGGAGCATCCATCACAGGGAAGTGCTTAGAGGTAGGGATGGACATGTACTGCTTTGTCATCAGAGGACAGCAATATCTGGAGTTTCAAAGTTTCTACTGAAAAGCAAATTTTCCTTATGGTAGTAGAAACCCGACTAATAACTCAAAAATACATAAACATATTTACAGTTTGGCTGGTGAAAATACACAATAAACAATGAGGCATGAAGTAGTGGAGCCATAACCAATGGCAATGAACACTATGAAGTTTTTGTTAGAACATAATCCTGAACAGTAAAGCACAATACCACAAAAAAGAACCGTTGATAAGGTTAATCAATGTTCATAAACAATTGATGATCATAATTAGTAGCTGAACACAATCAATGCATGGCAACATGGAGGGTCATAATCCTCCCTCCAAGAGTTATATAGTTAAGAGTAAGTAACAATTACTTTTTCTCAACCCTGTGTTTGCCAACAAGTAAAGCAATGCAAAAACAAAGAAAATGCAATAACAACAACAGACAGCCTCCCTCTTCATCTGCAAAATGATAACTGGCAATATTTAAGGCTAGTGTTTTGATTGACCAAACTGGAGGCCCTAAAGGCTCCTGTCAGCGGCTCCACACTCAAGGGAGACCAACCTAAATGATGATGAGAGGTAGACCACACTGTCTGACCGACAGAAATGCCTGTAAGCCCAAAGAAAGGAAAAAGTTACTTACCATGTAAGTATCTATTTGTGACATGCAGTGCTGTAGCTTCATATGTTGTGGATACTACCGCCATTTGGTGTTTGGCTAGGACGTGCACAACTTGTTTTTCTTCAAAGGAAGTCTTTTCGAGTCACAGAACCTAGTGACTCCACCTATTAGCAGTAAAGCGCATGGGCATCGGTTCCATTGTTAGAATGTTTTTTCCTTACACACATGGCAAGATAGGAGATGGAGCATAGAGACACAGTAAAGATGACGAAGCAAAGTAAAGTATTAAAGACAACGAAAGGAAAGAATATCTGCAACAACCACAGGTGACTGGGGAGGAAGGCGGGCGTGTGTGAATGTACAGCACTACATGCCATGAACCGGATGCTCACAGCGTAAGGAACATTTTCCGTTCGTGGCATGTGTAGCTGTAGATATACATGCTGTGCATAGACAGTAAAGCAGTCCTCTCAAAAGCGATGGCTTAGCCCAAGGATATTGCAGAAGACTGGAAAAGTGCATGCAGGACTTCCTGGCCAACCTTAGCTTGCTGTCTGGTCAGGACATCCACAGAGTAGTAGTTGGTAAAGGTAAGAGGGGTGGACCAAGTAGCTGCTTTACAGATGTCAGCTATATGTCTGTAGAAGGGACCTCCATGGAACTCAACCTGGCTCCCATGATCACCTTAGGGTACCCCAACTCAAGAAGCTCTGTCAGGCATGGAAACTTGCTGTGGGGCCTAAACCCACAAAAGCTCGTTTGCAGCAGTTGCTGGCAGAAAATGACAAGGTCTTGGCAAGTAACGGTTCCTCCACTGGGGAAAATGATGAAGACCAAGAGGTGGATGATGTTGACAAGGACTCCACCCTTAACCCTTCAGAAAGAAATATCACTGGGAGCACTCCTAGTGTCCCAGAAGAGGTAGACACTGAAGATGCAGATATTCAGAACTAGCCAGGAGGATAGCATTAGAGGTTAAACTCCTGGCTATATCAAATGAAAGAATTGAGATAGGCCTAGGACCTATCTCTGGTGGCTGCACAATTACAAATGGGGAAGAAGGTTTTGACCCTAAAATCCCCAAAGGGATTGTCCCAATATATTCATGAAGGTGATGATATCACCAAATGCTTTACAGCCTTTGAGAGGGCCTGTAAAATGAGACAGCTGAACAATAAGTATTGGGGGTCTCTTCTTTGGGAGCTGTTCTCAGGAAAGTGTAGGGATAGGCTCCTGACACTGAATGAGACAGATGCTAAGTCCTATGACCTTATGAAGGATACCCTGATTAAGGCTTTAGACTCACCACTGAGGAATACAGGATCAGGTTCAGGGAGACTTAGAAAACCCTGAGTCAGTCCTGGGTTGATGTTGCAGACTTTTCAGTGAAAACACTAGGTGGTTGGTTAAAAGGTATCAATGTGCATGATTATGATGGGCTTTATAATTTAATAATGAAAAGTTAAGCAATTGTGTTGATGAGAAGCTGCATCAATACCTGGTGGATCTGGGGCCAGTCTCTCCCCAAGAGTTGGGGAGGAAGGCTGATCATAGGGTCAAAACAAGAGTGTCCAAAACTATGGATGGTAGAGGTAAACAAAAGAACAAGGCCAAAAAGCCCACCAAAGAAAAGAAAGGTGACCACTCTGAAGACAAAGATAAAAGTAAAGAGTTCTCCGTAGGCCCCCAAAACTCTGTCAAGGCAGGAGGGCCCGAGACACCTCAAAAAACAAAAGTGGGTACCAGGGTAAGAACTGGGACCCCAAGAAGGCTTGGTGCCTTAACTGTAAGCAGACAGGGCACCTAGCCAAGGACCCTTCCTGCTCTAAAAACAAACCCACTAGTGTACCTCCAGAGGTTGCTAGTGTAGCTTTTGAGGATACTTCCTCATATGAGGAGGTCCTTCTAGCCTGGGAAGTGGGCCCAAAAGAGAGTTGGAGATTCCAGAGGGGAGTAAACACTTCCACCAGCTACTGGTGAATTGAATCCCAGCCACTGCTCTTAGGGATACTTGTGCCAGTCACACTGTTGTGCATGACAGGTTGGTACTCTCAAGCCAGTATATCCCAGGTGAGACTAAAAGAGTAAGGGCTATCCCAGGCAAGGTTACTGTTAGGCCTGTGGCTTTAGTACCCCTAGAAATAGCTGGATATCTTAGTTGGAGAAGGGTGGTAATCAGCACAGACCTTCTCCTTGGAAACATGCGCCCAGAGGTTGGTGTGAGCCAAAGTGAGGTACTCGTCCAGTGCCAGTCGTCACTCAAGGATTCTGGAAGTGCTGAACCTGCAGTTAGTGCAAGTAAGCACCAGAAGAAGTGGAAAGAGTAAGGGCAAGAAAGGTGGGCAACTTTTAGCCAAAGTTCCATTAAGTCAAGTAGATCCTGCCCCTGCTGGGGGGCGGGGGAGATCCCTAAGCGGCCCTGGGAAAGCCCTATCTAACCAAAAAGAAGTCCTGACTAGTCAGGCAACTGTTAAGCCTGAGATGGTGGCACCTCAGCTAACAGAAGAGAGAGTGGAAGGAGGGTGTTTGCTACAGGATGTAGTGACCCCCCACTCTAAAACAGCAGACAGGTAACCTGAACCCAAAGATGCCTGTGGGTTAGCACCTGCACCTCTCAGTGAGAAGCTAAAGGTGTGGTTCTGGGCACTTTAAGCCGTCAGTGGTTTCTGCTGGGTGTAGCCTTTATGGCTGCACTGTTCTTGGCATGGTGGTCTGACCCCATGTCAAACAGCAAGCTAGGCCCCCTGACCCTGTTGGTCATGGTGAGGTTACTCAAGTTGTGGGTAACTTCTTTGGGTAAGCTTGTTGTTGCCCAGGCTAAAATAGGGCTAGCAGAGGTAGACAGCTCTGATCCCAAAACCAAGAGAATGGGCAAGGACACTAAAGAAGTAGACAAATTGCATTTTAAATTGGGTCCTAACACTGTTGAGGTAGGTCTGCTCCTCAGAGGGAATGAACTAAACAGGAGGATGTAAGGCAGAGTTGGCACTGCAACAATCCAGTCTGTTTCCTTACTCTTACTCGCCTGACAGACTAGGAAGACTCTCCGAGGTTTGGCTGAGTCTCCTAGCCTGTGGGCTGGGAGGTGGGGGGAGGGGTAGGTTGTGTAGGAAACTGGTTTTTTGTAGCAGTACCCCAACCCCCACCACACTTTTGACTGGTATTTGGTGCAACTTTGCTTGAAGTGTACTGGGTTCCTGCCAACCAGGTCTGCAGTACCAGTGTTCTTTCCCTAAAAACTGTACAATTGTTCCCCCAATTGGCAAAACCTTTAGCACCCTCTGTAAGTCCCTAGTAAATAGTACCCTGGTACCTAGGGCCTGAGGAACTAAAGAGGGGCCCTAATGGATGCAGCACGAATTGTGCCACCCCAAGGGACCCCTCATCAAGCACATGCAAGAATGCCATTGCAGGCTGCGTGTCTTGATGCAGACAAAAGTGAAAACATGACACCCTGTGTGCCCTGTCCCTAACACTGTAAGTAATATTAGTAAGTCACCCTACAGCAGGCCAGACAGCCCTAAGGCAGGGTTCTGAATATTACATGTGAGGGAATGCCTACATGAGCAGATATGCCCCAGGGCTGGTCAGTCCTATTACTGCCAGTGCAGGTGGACAGGGATGCCAATTTAAAACATGTGCTGGACACTGGTGAAAACTAGTTGCCCAGCTACATGATGGCTTCATTGAAAAATAGGGATGTTTGGTATCGAACATCTCGTATTGCAAAATTCACACTGATGCCAGTGTTGGATTTACCAATACATGCACCCAGAGGGCACCTTAGAGGTGCCCTCTGAAAACCTACCAGCCTCTGGTGTCCTTGCTGACTGGGTTCTGCCAGCCTGCCACCTGAGACACTGTTCTGACCTCCTAAGGTGAGAGCCCATTCCTCTCAGTAGACCCAGAACAAAATCCTATCCAGGAAGAGGGTGTAACACCCCCTCCGACAGGATGGCCTGCTGATTGGCCTCCTTGGGCCGGCAAGCTTCAAAGAGCTGCAGCCTTTGGAATGCAAATCTGACTCCCCTCACAGGAGAGGAAGCCGCCCCCCTTTGTCCAGGACTCCTTTGGCACCTTGACAGGTGAGAACAATAGCAGCCAGGTAGGCGTGCCACCTCCAGGCTACTACCAGCCCTAAGGTGGGCTACTGTGAGGTGGACACGATTTTTCAAAAGTAGAAATCTTTGCAATGGCATACTTAGGAATTCTGGGACAGGATTATGCCCATTTCCCACAGGAAGTGGTCATTTAAGGGGCGTAGTGACCCCAAGGGTCAGTTGCCCATTTACTACTTCCCTACACTCCCCTAACAACCCTAAATTCAGTATTTAGGGGAGCCCCGGCACCAGATAAGCAGATCTTGATGACCTAAAAAGAGAGAGGACACCAAAAAGCCGCAAAAGCAGAGAAGAGAGAAAAAGCAGCTGACCTGGTACCAGCCCCGCTGGCCTGTCTGCAACCCTCGTCAAAAACTATGCCAAAGTCGACTCGTCCTGCAGCTGTTGACTCCAGAAACCTGGGAGGACTGCCTGCTTTTGAAAAAGACTCAAGTCCTCCCGTGAATAGCAGACCTGTTCTGAAGAAAAAAGAGAAGACTGAAGCCTCCAGAACCGCCAAAACCCGACACCCAAGGTCACCACTACACCCGTCGCCTCCGGCCCGAGTTGAAGTGGACCACTGGTGTCAACAAGGTCCTCCAGAGCTCAAGTCCATCGTGGTTTCACCGCTTCTGGACTACCCGACATAGCCTGCAGCCTTTGCCCGCAGGCCCCCTCAACCGCGACTTCTCCGGTAAGGAAAAACTTGACACCCACGAACACCCCTGCACCTATCGCCCCTGGTCCTTGGAGAAGAGGACCAAAGTGTCCTCCCCTCCCCGAGCATCGCAAGGCCTGAGCCCACTTGCTGGTCCAACCAGACTGGCCTGCTGGCCAGAGCCTGCAGCCTCTTTCCGCAGTGACAGATCTCCATTGAAATACATTGGGCTCACAACGCTGTTTTGCACCCTGCACCTGGCCGCCCTCATGCTGCTACTGGTGGTGTACTGTTGGTGCTACCTTGGACCTTGCCCACCACTCACCATTTTTTCCTGGAGCTTGGTCTTGTAAGTCACTGTATGTCGGAGGGATGGGCGGAAACAGAATCTAGGAGGCCGGATGATGTGCTCAATTTTGGCTGGTTAATTAAGCAGTATCTAAGTAAAACTGATTCACATTGTTTTTTTATACGGTTTTCTTTGTTTCTTCCTTATTGTTGCGATGTGTTTAGGCTACACCTTCTCAGGGGAGAATAATCCTCTTTCATGCAACAGTAGATAGAATACCAAACCAAACATCAAAATAGACAAAAAAAATAGACAAAAAAAATTAAAGAAAGGCAGGTCTTCCCCCGTTTCCAAAATTTGGGTGAAGTACCTATCACTCATTTATCTGGAGGGCCTTCAGGTTTCCTTTCCTGTGTACGGGAAGTACAGTGCCCACCGTATTTTAAATAAGGTCCCCAAAACGTGCTTGATCACGGCGCCATCATATATATAATTCCCCTGAAACATTTGTGGTATTAACGTTAAAATTGGGTAAAGAGTGAAGAACGTCGGAGGAAAAACAAGTGTCCATGCCGCTCTGTCAGCCCCAGGTAATGCTACGGGGTTCGGGGAAGGTGCAGTGCTTTCAATATGCTTCTATTTCCCATCCTCCTCCCTCTTCCTCTTTCTCCCAGTCACTCACCGCAATGGCTGCAACTCTCCTGAGTTGCACCGGCTCTCCTGGGCCGTCCACCACTCCTCGCACCAGGCTTCGGACGCATCGTCTTCGGTGTCTCTGGTGTCAGTCTGGAAGTGGCACGCAAACTCTTCTTCCTCCCTGGCTCTCGGTGTCCTGCACTCGTCTCGGCGTTGCTGAAAGGCGACTTCTGGGTCTTCGCCCGCCCCGCCGTCGTCGTCTTCCTGGAACTTCCCCTGTTCTCCCTGTAGGCCATCCTCTTCTGGGCCGTCCGAGACTGTGGATTGGCTCTTCCGTGGGGTGGACTCGACCGGCAGCCTGCACAGGGGAGGTCAAAGGGTTAATCCTTTGGTTGTCTCTCCCTTTCCTTCTGCGCCATCGCTCCGCCGGTGCTTCAGAGAGAACGACACCATGTAGGTGTCGATGCTCAGGGTACGTCCCTCCCCCACACTGTATTATACCTGTTTGCAGAACTGTTCTTCCTTCCATAAGATAACAATGCAGAACTCAGAAATTGCACTGTGTCCACTTTTTAAGGTGAAAAGAATTTATATTTAAAAACGTACTTATCTGAACAATTTTTCTCTAATGCCTTAACATATATAAATACACTTGCTATTTTTATAAATTGGTGTGGATCTCCTCCTTGAGTCGTTTTGTCATTTATTAATCATTGTGTGTATTTGCAGATGTCTTGTACTCCTCTGTGTTAAGCCTAAGGCTGCTCGACCACACTGCCACCTAATAGAGCACTTTGGGATTGCATAGCAAGCCCCTGTCCACTCATTAGGGAACCCCACTCTTTACACAGTATATCAGATTCTTGATATATCACATAAAGCGCCAGCTTCCCACAATGTAGCACATGCACCTCTACAGTATTAAAGGTGGCCTATGCAGGAGCTCATGGTACGAGGTGACATCATCTGGGAGTGAGGGCTTTATGAGATGCAAGTCTGGGTCTGTGTCCACTGGAGGCTCTGTGTCATAGTCATCCCAGGGATCTGGGCCCTGCTAGCGATATGAAAGGTCATAAGGGTCATAGAGTAGCTGTGGACTGTCCCTCAACCTCCAAGTGTGAGGAACCCTGTGGAGAGTGTTGAGGAGAATCCACAGGCAGCAAAAGGGAGTAAGGGGAAAGTGGAGGAGGGAGTGAAGGAGAAGGACAAGGAGGAGGCAGTGGAGAGGTGGCCCTGTCATGTCACTTAGACTTCTTGGGACTGGGTGCCACAGAAGGACTGAGGGCTTCCTCAAAAGTCAACTTCCTCTTGTGAGGAACTGAGTCCTTGGGCAATTGGTAAGGCTTTGCCAGTGTCCGACCAGTACCCAACTGGATATATATCCATTGCTGCTTAGCATCAATGTGTTCTTGTAGCTGCTTTAGGATTTTTTTCAAAATCCTCAGAAGTAGCAGAGGACGCAGAACAGATGTCTATCTGGCTGGAGCCGAAGAGTTGCGAAGTCCAGACATGCTGAGGTTGATCTCCGCTACGAATGCATCGATGTTGGTGTCCCTCAGCTCCGAATGCTTTGGGCGGTGTGCCTCTGCTTCGAACACTTTGGGTCGGTGTCCCTTGGCTCTAAATCCTTTGGGGCAGTGTGCCTGGCCTCAGAATGCTTTGGGTTCATCAGTTTTGAGTCCGAGGGTGGCCATCCAGCACTGAAGCGGTGAATGATGTCAACGCTTGAGGCTTTGAGGAATACTTTGGCACCAAGTGTGATGCTGTGTTAGATCCAGCTCGAAATATCACTCTCGACCATGGCCGGAAGGCAGTGGTGCACCGGATGCCTCAGAGGCAGCCCAGCAGGTAGATGCAAATTGCAGACTTCGTAGAGGTCTGTCCTTGGATACTTGGCATGGCAAGTAGGGCAGAACCAAAATGGAGTCCTTTTCATCATGGGGACATCCTCGACCGAAGTGATGATATTCCAAGAGGTGGTAGATCGTAACAGAATCGAAGATTACGTGACGGTGAAGACCGACGAGTAAGCGTGATTGTTTCCACAACCAATGAGGAACGGATCCGAAGGCAAGGTGAGAAACCTATGCGCTGTTGAACCGGAGCTCTTATCAACTCAGCTGAACCCAATGGCGGAGAAAAAACACTCTAACGATGGCACCGATGTCCATCCGCATTGCCACTAATAGGTGGAGTCACTAGGTCCCGTGACTCGAAAGACTTCCTTAGAAGAAAAACAAGTTCTACATGTCCGAGCCAACACTAGATGACGGAAGTATGCACAGCATGTGCCACAAACAAAATGTTTCTACCTGGCCTCTCATAATCAGGGTAGAAGGTAAGCCAGGCAGGTTTTGGACCCCTGAAAAAAATGTAGAGTCAGGTGAAGAATACAATAAAAGGAAGTGGTGCAGCGAGCGAGTGTGCTCGCAATGCAGAAGCACCACATATATCTCGTGTACTTGTAAAAGATTTCTTGGACATCCTTCCTCTGGTCTCTGTTAAGGCGTGGAGAGGACTAAGACCCAACCTCTGGTGTTCTTGACCTGGCTAAGGACTTCCATGAAGGTAAAATCAACAGCAGCACAACAAGGCCATGAGAGCTTCAGGAGGGCCTTTAGACTTGTTTTTAGCTAAGTGACAACCAGCAGCAATGTTGGGTCAAGTCTCCCTACAAGAGTAAGTGCATACTGCAGATTCAAAGGGTCCAGCAACTTAGTCTGAGAAAAAGCTTTCTTCCTCAAGAAGGATTCTGGAAAAGCCCTCTCCCTAAATAACCAGGCACATATTCCAGTAAAGGTTCTTGTGTGAACGGTTGTGTAATCCCTACAGACAATCCTGGAAACAAAGAACCACAGAGCAAGAGGTGGGAATAAGGTTGTCATCTGTGGGCAGCAGCTATCCTTTATCTTGCAGCCATCATTTTTACAAAAGCGAATGTCCACAAACAGCTATGGATAACCCAAACAAAAGGAGCACTAGTACTGTTTATGGGGTATTTACTGTTAGAACACTGTTTAAGGATCACAATAAGTTGTACCGAACATTAAGGCCATAACCTTCATGAACATCCCAAGCACACAAAAGATAATAATGGGAAGAGGATGTGGCCTAACAGCGGGAGCGGTCGACCTTGGAGCTTGGGAACTGGGTTCGAGTCTCGGCAAGTATGCTCAACATCCTGTAATTCTGAGCAAATCACTTAATCTCCCTGTGCCTAACACAAAAAAAAAAAAATGTCTGTGTCTGTTTGGCGCGGCTAGTGCTAATGTAAAGCGCTCTGATACCTTCGGGTCTCGTTCGCACTGTATAAAACTCCAAAAAAAAACAAATATATATAAACATGAAGGAGCCACTGTCTACCCCAAGCCTCACGACATAATTTACTAAGGGGGGTTCAAGAGGCACCTAACTTCAGCGCGCCCCAAAAAATATCATTATTCGGCTACAAGCCAGGGCTTGTGCAGAGGGAGATAAACGGAGGGGCTACTTTCTGGAAACTTCAGGTTGGGGAGAACCATTGGTGTCTCCTCTCAGGGAAAACCACAAGGGTAACACTAAGCAATAATAATTTGTCATTTGAGAGGTCCCTTAGAAATAGGGCTCTCAAAACCTATTGCTAAAAATCCCACAAAACACAAACTTCCTGAGACTAAGGAAAAATGGCAGAGATGGCTGGCAGGACTGTCTGTAGCTTTCGTCTTTACACCCATAGCATAGTCAAATCAAGTCAATACCTTCGTGTCCAACATTGCTTGGTTCTCTGTTGTCCAACACTGTGCAGCTCAGGAATATTACAGGATGACTAGTGCACAACAATAGTGAACTCACAGATGTCAAACGGTGATGAAGTTCCAAATATCCAACAGAGATCAAACTCCCCACAGTCAAAAGGTGCCAGCACTTCAGTGTCCAGTAGCTCTGGGTCCCTACTGTGCATCTGTGCCAATGGTTCCAAATATGCAATTGTGCCGGAGTCACCAGTTTCCAGCACTACAGGGTTTCCACTTTCTACTTGGGCCAAGATCCCCATTAATGCACAGAACAAAGATTGAATTGCACAGCAAGATCAGACTGCTTCTCTGTCTTTGCTCTATTGCAGCCAGATTGCAGTACTCACACTTTTCTGTCTTGAGAGCTCCACCAATCCGTCAGTTAAAGCTTGGGCTGTTACTCGATCCGTCTGTACTTGCGCCATGCTCATGGAGTCATACATAAATTGTCCTGTGGACAAAAACATAGTGTTTAATATCAGCACTGCACCTTGCATGCGTATAAACTAAATTACATACTTTCAGTGACAATTCACATCAATTTGATTTATATTTTGAATTATATTGTAACAAGCATGTTAAATTTTGGGCCAGAATTACTGCTGGAACTCCATATACTGCCAATACAATCTTGAAGTCTCCTTGAAAGACATGATTCATGCAGCATTTTATGCAGAAAAATAACGTGATTCATCTCGGTCCCATGGCTTAAAATAATTGGCCACAACCAGAGCAGAATCATAGTGTCCAAACCTGCAGCTGAACCCCAAATAATGTCATGTTTATAAACAAATGAACTAATAACTAGACATTGAGTGGAGGAAACTGCCAAGATGGCACGCCAGGATAGGATAAAGTGTATGTTGCTCTGTGCGGGAGTATGGAATTTGGTTCTGTTTCAATTCATAATCTAGTCATGAACCTCCATTGATGTGCCCAGTACCCTTATCAATAACACAAAAGGGGGAAATGTAGAAACAATAAACCCACTCATGCTTGTTCTGGTGTTGATGCACTGACTTCTTCAGTGCAGTGAAACTGTTGTACAGCAAAGAAGGAGAGAATGAGACAAGTGTGGAGTGAGAAGGCTGTTAAATGGGGAGCAGTGCTGGAATAGAGTGGAAATCAGCTGTATTCTGGTTGAGCCACACCTGAGCTCTGAGCTGGCCTTAGAGTCATTCCTACTATGTCCCGTTGCTGACACTGGGCCACTTGCAGCAACAACCTTACTCATTGAACGTGCTTGGCTGGGAGGCACTGCAGTGGGCACTTATTTCGTTACAAGCACCACTGGCTGCATCATGCCTGATAGGCAATCAAATTCCTTTGGTGAAAGTGATGTCCTGGCAGGGAGCAGTCAGAGATTACAGCTGAGATCTCATACATGGCTGTCACAACCAGAAGCAAAAACAATGATAAAACCAGCAGAATCACTTCAGACGTTGTCAAGCAAGAAAGGAAATTTAAATGATTTTTTAACTTTCTCAGAATTTTTGTCTCTGTAAGAAAAGCAGATGTATGAGCAATAAACAGGTTCATACATATCATGTTTGACTATTACCGTGTGCTTTACATAGAATTGACAGATCATAATATGGACGTGGAACATATAGACATGACTTATACCAAGAGTTAAGCCAAAATGTCCTACAACTGAATTTCTTGCAGTAACGATCCGTTTATAAGTCTGGCCTGGCTGAGTCTGAGGAATTTTTGAGTACAGGGAAATACTGTGTAGACCCGGAATCACCGCACACAGACACGAGGAACTGGTGAAGGCTCTCATATCCCAAAGATATATTGCTTGACCACCCTGCACCTCAACATCAGTCCCGGCGCTGCCGCAGTCTTGGTAGGTGAGCGTGGCTCTGGAGCTCCTCCGTATCGGGCTATATAGGGAATCCCTCCCAACTTAGTGATCTGGCCTGGGGACTTTGTTGGAGGTCAATTTTGCCCACCGAGAGGCTGTGCCTGACCTCAAGATGGCGGCTAGGGCCATCCCTGTCTACCACCGCGGAGGGCTACGATGTCTTCGGGACGCTCCCAAACCTATGCCCTTAAAGAACAACAACCCCCCCCCCACCCCCACAACATTCCCCTCCCTCGAGCGAAAGTCAAAAATGGGAACCGGCTGTTTATAACTCCAAGGTCAGAATCCCTTGCCTGACCCCAAGATGGCTGCCACAGTGTTCCCTATCACGTCGTGCTACTCCTCTGAGAACAAAACCGGACTCCGATCATTCCTCGAACACATCCCCCACCCGGCCTACCCTTCAGGATACCGAATCTGTGAACCTACCTCTGACCGTGGAGACCTAGCTTTTTGGCCGATGCCCGGTGGAGCTAATTGATAGCTATAGAGGAGATGGGCTGTTGACTACCCCATCGGCCGTCACCTACCCAGCCGGACATTGGGCAGACCCTACTTCGCCTCTCCTTCGTACTCTCCCTCCTATCCCTTACTCCACCCACTTTCTCCTTTACGCTCCATTTATCCCCCCTCTTTGCTCTCTAATTGTTTTTTTCATTGAGACCTAGCCGCTTGTCTGATGCCTGGTGGAGCTACCTGATAGCTATAGAGGAGATGGGCTGTGGACTTCCCCCTCGGCCGTCACCTACCCAGCCGGACTTTGGGCAGACTCTCCTTTGTCTCTCTATCCATCCTAACTCCATCCTTTCTCCCTCCTACACCTTTACCCCACCCCCTTGCCCTTCCAAGCTCCATTTATTCCGTCTTCCAACGCTCTTGAAATGTTTTCTTGTTAACTGATGTAACTTGTAACTGATGTAATTTTGTTGGAACCTTATGTAAAGCGCTCTGATACCTCCGGGTCTAGCCAGTGCTATATAAAACTCAAATAAATAAAAATAAACTGACAGATAAGGGCAAGATATGTTAATCAAAGTTCAAGAAGTGTATTTTTATTATTAAAAGAGAAAATTAATATGGAAAGAGTGAGACACGCAGCATATCAGTGAATGTAGAGCAAAAAGATCATGTTAATAATGAGGCTTAGATTGAACACCAGCTATATCTTACTATGTGTGTAGCTACACTAATAATTATACAGCTCGCAGTACAAATAGACTTTTTGTAGCACTTAAATGTTTATTACTACCCACTGGTATCCATTTCATCCACCTTATAATAATGACAAATTGGGACACGAAGCAGTTTTAAGAGAAACACATAACTCACGGAGATATTTTGCCATAATGAAAACGTGTGACCTGCAGGTAATACAGGTATCTCTGTAGTAAAATCATTAACCCACTGAACTACTATTCTTACAAAATACATCTGTGACCTCCACGTTAGAAGCTATGACTTGCAGTATGGACATTAACCAGCTGAGCCACTGTTTGATGATTCAAGCAAATGGCCAAATAATGCACTCAGACCCCTCCAGTAACTATATTAAGCATCAGAGTTGCCATAACTGTATTAACAGTATTGTTAGTGTCGTGAAAATTTCAGATGCACATGAGCATTTGTCTTAACTGCCCAGGCTACCTTAAATTGCAGCTTGTTGTGACCAGTTAAGTAAGCCAGAGCAGTCTTACTGTAGCATTTATGTAGTGTGACTACCTGTATGTGGGGCACTAAAGTGCTTGCCCACATGGATAGTAAGCTGCACCACGCAAAGTGTGTGGTGGGGAGAGTGTTGTGTATTTTTGTGAGCCTGTATAGGGAGTGTTTGGGTATTGTGTGCGAGTGACCAGTGATGTACTATTTTCTTGTCTAGGGTTGCACAGCTTAACAGTATGGTGGTAGGAAATGTGTGAGAGGTGGAAAAAGCATAGTCTACATCTGCTTGACGCTTAGAGGCACTTTTAAAGCAATCAATATATATACATCATGTGGGACCCCTTCCAAACCAAAGAACCACGGGGGCACTGTTAAGCAACCAAGTCATAGGTCATCTAGTTTGTTGAGAGGGTTCCCCTAGTGGGACTAAAACATAAAGGCAGCTACATCACACAATCCATGCCAGAGGGGCAGCAGAGTGCTGTGTGTGTTTACACCTAACAAGGGGGCTTATCACAGATGGCTGAGTAATTCAATAGGCACCATTTGCAAAGAAGGGATAATGTCAAATAAGTACAATAATGCCAAATGGGCAAAATAAGAGTTGCAGCAGGCAAGGACGTTAGTGATAAGAGCAGTATTCATACAGCTTTTAAGGTAGGGATATTGCCCACTGCTGTGAAAATACACCTGAGTGAGTACAGTACTGGAAGAGCAATGAGGGGTGAAGGTTGGCAACCTGAGCAGAAACAATCATTAAAGACCCAAACCTAACCTACTGCTGATAGCCTGAAAGAGGCCAAATGTTTGATAGGTTGTTGATATCCAGCCTCGGTCGGTGCAGGTAACAGCGGTGGGGCCGGGTAAGGGGGGATTTCGAGGGACGATGCTGAGGGAAAATTAAATAAATAATTAATTTTCCCTCGGCATCGTCCCTCGAAATCCCCCCTTACACGGCCCCACCGCTGTTACTGCACGGACCGTGGATGTTGGTATCCCAAACCCCTCCCAAATTCCAACAGGGTGTACAGTCCTAGTCAGGTCAAAAAGGCGGGTAATCCTAATCGCTCAGAGTATAGCTAGACTGGAACCCCACACATGTGAACAGGAAACACGAAGCACTTGGTCGGCTGCTACCTCGACTGAACAAGACTGAAATGGCCTGGCCCGGGTTACCTTTCTATCCTCTCCCCTCCTGCGAGTCCAATACTTTCTTTAACATCCCAGAGGCTTCTCAACAGTTTTCATCTGGAGGCCTTCTCCCGCCCATTTAGAGTTACCTCCCAGACAGTTTCTACTTTCATTAGTAGTGAAACGACAGCGCAAGGTAAAAAAGACACTGTGTGGTGAAAAGGAGACTTACCCTACTTCCAAAGCGTCAGCTAGGATAGAAGCATGGAAGAGATATGGTAGGGCTACTTTTCCAGTCGTTACCCCGCTCTATGATCTGTGAGCCATGCAAACCACAGTGTTTACATGTCCCCACCAGTTAACTTTCACACTGCTCAATCTGTCTCTTTCCCACTCCCTCTTCCCACCCACATTCACAATTAACTTTGCTCTCCCCTCTAGCAGAAGCCTTTGATACAGACAACAGTAGCAAAGACAAGTGTTATTTCCTATTCTAGGCAACTGATGAATTAGGCATCTAATGAATCAGACTCTCTCAAAGCAGGGTCCAGCCAGCCAAGTGTGTTGAGCGAGTTTACTGGGCAGTGGTACCCGCCTGCCTTGGAAGAGGGGAGCGATGGCCAAAATTGTTCTTCCCAAAACTCTGATATTATGCCCCTGCAGGAACGTTTTAGGGAAAAATCAACTGTCCCCTACAACTTCCAACAGTTTTTCTTGTGCCAGAGGTGGGGAAGGAAGATGATGATGAAATAATAATAATTTATAGGCAGGCTGTCACTGTCTCATAATACCACCCCACCAGCCCTCCATCTGGCAAAACACAGCCCCTTTTTTAACCCCCACCACTATTCGTAGGTTTCCAGAATTATTATTCCATTTACAGTACCAATGGAAGGAAAGGCACAGGGGGTCTCTCCCATAGGATTGACAATTCACTCAGGTCCTCATTATGAGCAGTCCGGTTTTATGGTGATAAGTATTGCACGCGATAAAAAACGGACACTGAGGTGGACAGAATTTAATGTGAGACATAACTATGGCCTATTACTAGTTTTGGCACAAAAGTGGGGAATAAGATCTGATTCTAGGGCTTATTGGACCAGAACCTTCATGTCCCAGTATTTACAGTGCACCCTCACTCCCCTCCCGATAAACATTAGCAGGTTTGATCTGCTGAAATCTAACCAGTAATCTCATTTTTATCATCCCCAGTACGTACCAGCTGCGATAAAAACTGCAAAACTCATAATTCCAATATGTGTGGTAACAGGAGTTACTGCATGAGCACCCAGGCTAATTTTAATAATACCCAACTGACACCTTCTTCTCTAAGTCATATGAATGCTTTAGCAACTACCAACTAAGAAGGTATTTTACACAGCACAGCCATGGGCAGACTGGGAGACAAGGGAGTGAGATAATATGTTCTCTTCTCAGCCTTCGCAAATGTTACTCAAGGATGTATCTGAGGAGTGAAGAACGTACTTGTTTTGCTAATGTTATCTACTCTACCAGGATGGAGTTGTCACATGTTTAATGAATGCAAAACTGTCTTCTCTGCTTGAAAACCAAGCTGCTGGGTAAATTTCATTGCTGATGGAGGGTATATCTATCAGTGCCTAGAGTTTTTTATAGACATTGATGGAGTTACTTGCTCAAGGTGTGTGGTATTCAGCTGAATAAAGCTTTGTTATCAAAAAACAATCCTGCTACTGAGATTTATTTCTGAACTTGCCCTTTGACAACTGCACACAACAGAAGTTATCCGGCCACTCATAATGAAGACCTTAATCTGAGCATAGCTTACTTTGGAGCAAATATAAAGTGATTGGTACAAAGAAAATGAAAAATGTGGAATCAAGTTTGAAATCAGCAAAATTTATAATAGAGAAACAAAACGCCCAAAAAAGACAGGACAAAAAACATTGCCATTTCCCACTCGATCATAGTTCAGAAACATTAATCGAAGGTTAACCATCAACATTTTGTTTATGTACAAAGCAACTCGGGACCATATGCTAGATCGCAATGTTAACAAGGCTGGGATGACACACTAAATAGATTTTGAATATTTCAAAACCTTCGGTTTTCAAATGTGGCCTTTAAATAGTGTCCAGTGCTCCCCACAGATGACAAATAAACACTTACCAATGATCCTGCCAGAGACAGTGGTCTGCAATTCCCTAATATACGGTCGCATTTGTTTCCTGATGGCCTTCATGGCTTCCTCAAGGAGGTCTGCAAGTCGGCACCAAGTCTGTAGCTTCACTTCACTGAAGTACACAAAAGGGGGAAGGCCATTTCTCCGATTTCCAAGCCACTCGCTCATAACTGTTGAGTGAAACATGCAAGACAGCAATAAAAGAGCCTGCTTCTCTGACAAGACTATCTGGAACAAAGATTTGCATTGTGTTAGGAACATTGTTCCTTACCTGGTGTGGTTAACTAATTAGGACTACACTGGGTTGAATGGAGTGCTTGATTAACTTTTTAACAAAGAACTATAAAGACTAGGCGACAGAGCAAGTGGGGATAGTTTATAGTGTAATTATACTAATTAGCATATGTAGAGCATGGCACTGTCACACCTGGGGCTATCTGGGCGCTGGGGTGCGAGGTCTCTGCTGAAATGGGGGGGGGGGTCGATCTCTGGCAATGATACCCACAGGAATTGTGAGAAACGCGGCCACGAAAATGCTGGGAAGCCTTTTGGCTGTGTTGGAAAGGACTTGGCTGATAGCTGCTACTTTAGTCTCGAAAGGAGCGAAAGGAAGAGTGTAGCTAGCGTGGGGCCATGGTGAGCCCCAACGACCGGGCGGTGACCCTACTCTGCTTGAAGCACTGCAGAGCGGAGTCAGCTTTTTTGACGAAAACGTGAGTGCTGTTGAAAGGCATGCCCATAAGGGATTGCTGGACATTCCTGCAAAGCCAGATCATCTCAGCCAGGCTTGGAGTTCCACTGACGAAGCAATGGCTCTGCCCAGCGAGTCTGTGTTCAGCCCACCTCTGATGGTGAACTTTGCTGCATTCCTGCCATTGGCAATATCATGGATTCAAGATGGCTGGGGCAGCACTTCCGCAACCAGGTCCCATGCAGTGTGGCTATATCAGCCCACGAGGCATGTAGTGTTCATCGACCTCAGTGCAAGGCTGGTTGAAGAGAAAATCCTCTTCCCAAAGGTATCCATCCTCTTGGATTCCCATGTCCAGTGGAGGGGTAGGGAAAACGCCAGGATTCACTGTGGACGTTGAGGCCAGCACCATCAGGCTCTCAGAAGAGGGGTGGTGGGTGAGGAAGGCTGGGTCCCCGGGAGCAAGGCAGCGACGACGTGCAATCGTCCAGTGCATGGAGGGTATCACTGAAGGCCAGTAGGAGTTCTGTGTGGGATACCCCTGGCTGAAGCACCTTCCAAAGGAAGGCATCTGGAGGTTGAGGGCCTCAGCCGCCCTCCTCACTACCATAGCAAAAGATGCTCTCTCCTCTGTAGTCGCACTAGGAGTAGAGGCCAGTGTCTTGTGAGATATTTAGACCACTGGCATCCCCCAGCTCCTCATACCAGCTGTCATCATCCAGTTGGTATCCTCATGGGGGTCAGGATAACCGCAAGAATCCTCAGATCTACCGCACCCAAAATCCACACAGGGCCTGACAAGGAAATGAGGCATTGCTTCTGTCTTGAACAGATGTTGGGGTCCGGATGGCGCCGGTGTCTACTTCAAACAACGCCGGTACAGCACTGGGTCTGAGCCAGGAATGACAATGGGTCGCCGAGAACGGCACCACAGGACCGAACCCCGGTGAGGGTCATGGATTCCCAACCGGAGTCAGTCTCAATCTAGAAAAAGATCCAGAGAGCCTGACCAGCGCCGAGGGCGGACCTGCCAGCGAAAGTCCAGTCAGTGCTCCTCCCAGACCTGTGGGGCCCAAAGGTACTCCAGAGGGGTCAACACAACAACAATGGACCTGTGCACACGTCAACAGTATATGCAGAGCAATTTCTCTGTATCAAAACATTATCACACAGATAAGTAATATGGTGTCACACAGTATATTACAGATGAAGAAGAACAGGCAAGAGTGTTATTTTTTCTTCTTTTTAATTCTGAACGGATGCCCAGCCAACACGTGTTTCGTCTGGGGAAGTACCCCAAGACTTCTTCAGGGCTGAAAGAATGTACAACAAAACAGTTTTCAGACACTAGAACCCAAAGGGTAATGGGTGAACTGAACATGGCGACCAGTGACAAGGTGAGTAAGCACCCTACGTGACAAAACCTGTGTTTACAAGATCATGAGGATCCACATTTAACGTGCTAGAGCCCTTGTGGATTGGTCCGAGGTGCTAGTGAACACGAGTCATGTGACATGTTTACAGCTACAGATTATTGACTTAGTGACACAGAAATCGTGTTCGAGATCAAAGTGAATATACATATCGGGAGAGAGAGAGAGGGGGATAGTAGGGATAGGAGGAAAAGAGAGAGTGTAGGAGAGAGGCGGGAGATGTACCGGCGCAAAGACACGCCAAGTAGTAAGGAAGGCCTGCTGGAGAGAGGCCAAAAACTTAGCTTGCAAGAAAAGTACGCACACCCGTTGTAGGCGGCATTTCCTACCACATACGTTGAAACCCTGTCCTTTTGTACTCCAGAGGGGGTCCGCATATCTAATATGAGGTGTATGGTCTCATAAAACTCCTTGAGTTGGGTGGGGAGCACTCTGGCTCTAAGGAAAATTAAGGAGGAGCGGAGTGGACCCAGGCACAGGATCCGTGGGTGGAGCGCAGGAGTGGGAACTTGCCTTGTTGCATTGTCCCTGAGCCCCGTCTGATGACTTGGATCGCAGCGATGAAGGCAAAGAGCGCTTTGACTACTTAGACTTCTTGTGTTTGTGGGACTTACCCGATGATGGATTTGACTGCAACGACGACTGACGGGAACGACTCAGAGACCAGACACAGCAGCTTTCACGCGACCAGAACCTGGAGCTGAGTCTTCCAATGTCGGGTCACCAGGAGCTTAGTCTCCAGCTCCTGAATCACCTTCAGATTCATGGTGCAGTAGTCGGGACAGTTCCCGGAGTTGTGATCCGGTTCCAGACATCACAAAAAAAACAAGATGTGGGTACATCACAGACATTTGCCTGTAACAGGCTCCACAGGGTTTAACCCTGCCCTACCCGCTGTTCAGGGGGCATCCCTAGCACAAAACATTTATAAAATGTCGAAAAAGTTGTCAAAAAGTGACTGGGGTAGCTCTTCTGGTTCCACACTGTTGAGGAAGAAAGAAAGGAACTGATGTCAGTGCACTGGGGTGGCATCTATGTAGGAAGCACCACACACGTCACAACCAGCATGGACGATGCTCTCGACACCGAGCCGTTCGACGCCAGCTACCGGCACGCAGGGGTACTGCTCAAGTGTTTCCAGATCCAGCGTTACGCTGGGGAGTATTCTAAGGTAAGGAATCTGCGGCTAGAAGTCTCTACCAAATAGGCTGACCTAGTGGACATGGCTTATCTGGTGCCAGTGGTGCTTGCAGATGGCGTGATTGGCAGCTAGGACCTGGTTCACCCTAAGTACAAGGCCCGAGAACAGAAGTAGGAGTGGCAGAAGAATGTGGCAAAAGAATACTTATCTCAACTGGGGGTCATTTTAAGGTATGTGAAATACTCCACACCAATATGAAGCAGAAAAAATAGAAGAAGAGATGATGTTTTCTTCAAGTCTCATAAAACAGAGCTGAGAGAATACTCAAGAGAACAAGCACAGTTAATCTGTGGATGACAGTGAGTTTGTAAAAGGAGAATAGATGTTGATGTGCTATATAAAGTCATTAGGTGCTGATTTGCATGCCAAAATGGGCAGCATAGAAAGGATGACTAAATCTAAGGAGGCTTTATCGGAGGTGCTGCTAGAAGGATGAGGAAAGTGGAAGAGAGTTTGGTCAAGCTTGATGAATGGGTTTTCTCAAGTACTGTTTAGTGCCTCGACAATAAACTCTCAAGTGCTCTCAATAAATCCAATAATGTACTGTGTGTTCTATTATATATTTAGAAATGCAGTTGGAGAGTCTTAAAACACCATAGGGGATCACAAGTTCATGTGGTTGGGCTATCTTCTCAGCTAGAAGAGAAAGATACCATAAATATTGCTACTAACGTTATGCACAAACTACTGGGAAACAATTGTGGCTGCAGTGGGGAAGCACTGGTGAAAACCTTTCAACTCCAGACTAAGGGTTTACCTGGGGAACATCAGGAGGTAGCACAGTAAAACTGACGGAAAGATCTTCTGGCAAGAGACACAAGAGTTTGAGAGCAGCAGTGCAGGAAAAGTTAAATATGGGTAATGGTGTGTCTGTTCTTTCGAGATTTCAGTTCAGCAACCCTGCAGAGAAAGAGGTCGCTAATGGAGATTAACAGGCAAATGTAGGACTTAGGCCTACTGGCCAGTGTGAAGTTTCTGGTGAGGCTGAAACTGACGCATTGAGAAGAAAACCTACATGTTCACCCTTGAAGACTTGGCTAGATCATTTCTGAAGAAAATCAAGAGTCTGGTTTCCTGAAGCCTTTGTTCTAATTTTAGACTTAGATGTGTCGGGTGTGCTCAGCTGCATACTAACCTTTGACCACCTGGAAAGTGTCCTCCATAGGTTAACACAAGAAGTACTTCCATGATTTCTATGTCTTTTGTCTCTCATTGTTCAACTAAGGCGCTGTTTTTATTCTTACCATCCCCACCTTAGGATAGAACAAAATGTCAGCTTTGGAATGTATGGCTCTCTTTGTCCCACCACTGCGCAACAGTAGAATATTTTTTCTATTATAGTAATTGAAGTGTATAATGCTGGGATGGGTCAGTTGTGTATTGTGTTGTGATTTTTAATTTAATAAAAAGATTTTGCAGGAATATCCCTGAACCTCTTTTTATTTTTTTTACACACTTATCCCTATCACAGATTCTTCTGCTTTCTGTCCAACTTCCCCTTTTGCTTCTCTTCTGCCTCCTCCTCCTTTGAACTCTCCTACCGGTCACAGGACATCACAGATACTTCCTGCCCAACATCGCCTTTTGCTTCTGCTCCGCCTCCTCCTCTGACCCTTTTTTTAATCTCCTTTTCCTTGTATTTACAGGGGATAGAAATTTTTAACACACACTATCCTCACCTGTGTCTTCCACAGACATCTCTGCTTGCAATTTTCTTTACCTCCACTAGTTCAAACGTGACTCATGCAACATGCAGATTTTACCTATTTCTAAGTACATCTAACTTTGCCCTCCCTCTTCTTTTACCCTCACGTGCCTTACTTTTCAATTTATGCTCGCCTCTTTCATTTCATGTCTTTGCATCTGTCCACCCTCTTCCGTTGCTGTTTGGGGATTCGGGCTGTTCCAGAAACAGTAAAAAAAAAAAAGACTTCTGATACCTCTGTTTATCTTTCTGTTTCCAGTCTTCTTTTTTTACACAGACTTCCAATATCATTATAGGACAAGTTACTTATTTTCACTAACGCCTTTTCTGTTAAATACATGGTCTAGCCGCAGATTCCTTTATTTTTGAATTTCCAAGGCGTCAGGCGGGATCCAGAAGATGTTTCTTCGGGCAATGCCCCTGCATGCCGGTAGGTGGCATCTGTCGGTTCCACGTGACATCGTTGGCGTCGTCAGCGCCGGTAGTGACGTCCGCGTCACCTATATAGGCGCCACCTCAGCACGCTCATGTCAGTTACTTTTCACGACTTTCCACACCAGAAACACGGAGCCATGAAGAGTACTGACACTGGTGTGTTTGAAAAAACTAGGGCCCCAAAAGGGATCAACCTTTACCCTAGAAACTTGTCCACAGTGCAGGGAGGATGGGTGGTGGGTCGGTAAGGAATCTGCGGCTAGATCATATCTCTACCAAATAAGGTGTTACTGAAGGTAAGTAACTTGTCTATCTGATAGAGACATCTAGCCGCAGAATCCTTACCTTTGTATAGATATCCAAGCAGTACCATCCCCGGTGGAGGGCTGCAGACAAATTCTAAACTAAGAACTCCTGCAGGACCGAACAGGCGAAGTGCCAGTCCCTGCGGACCCGATTGTCCAGGCAGTAGTGTTTGGTGAACGTGTGCAGAGACGCCCACGTCACTGACTGGCAGATATCCAGGACTGGGAATCCCCGTGCTAGTGCAGTGGTCACAGCTTTAGCCTCTTAAGGAGGCTGCTTCTTTTCCGAAGCATAGCAGATCTTGATGCAGAGAACAACCCATCGAGAGATGGTCCGTTTCTGCACTGACCAACTTTTCGGCACACCAACATACCCCACGAAGAGTTGGTCATCCACCCGGAAATCTTTAGTGAGGTCGAGGTAGGACGGCAACGCTCTTTTTGGGTCCAGATGGTGGAGTCGCTCCTTTTCTTTAGAGGGTTGTGGAGGAGCATAGAAAGTGGGCAAGGTGACCGACTGTCCCCCATAAAAAAGTGTCACCACTTTCGGAAGGATAAAGGCTCTAGTGCTAAGCTCCAATTATCAGGGAATCTCGTCAAGAAGGGGGGCAGGGACGATAAAGCCTGCAGCTCACTTTCCCTCCTTGCATATGTGATTGCCACTAAAAAGGCTATTTTGATGGTGAGTAGCCGGAGGGGTCAAATGTGCAGGGGCTCAATAGGAGCACACATGAGGAAGGTGAGAACCAAATTAAGGTCCCACTGAGGCGTAATGAAGGGGGAAGGTGGAAACATATGTACAAGACCTTTTAGGGACCTATTTACATGGGTGACTTAAATAAGGAGAGTTGGTCTGGCAGCCTTAGTAAAGCATACAGATACCCTTTCAGGGTGCCCAGAGCAGAGCCCTGCTATGCGAGGGTCAAAACAAAAAGTAAAACATCTGATAGGGAAGCAGAAAGAGGGTCGATAGACTTCTCTGTACAAAATATTACACATTTCTTCCACCGGCAGGCGTATACTGTCAGTGTAGGGACGCCTAGCTGCCAGAATGACATTGCAAACTTCAGGAGGAAGGTCAAAAGCTGTCTACTCTCCACACAAGAAGGCGTAGAGTTGACAGTTTCGGGTGGAGAACCCTCCCCTGCTGCTGAGATAGAAGATCCTCAGACGGGGCAGCCTGATCGGAGGACTGATGCTCATTTGCAGGAGCTTGGGATAACACACTCTCTGTGCCCAGTCCGGAGCCACAAGGATGACTTGTGCCCGGTCGTTCCTGATCTTCTGGAGAACTCTGGACAGGAGTGGTATGGGCGGAAAGGCGTATAGGAGGTCTTGGAAACTCCAGCACGCAAAACTGCTGACATTGCGCGTTCTCGACGGAGCTGATCAGCTATAACCAAGGCTCTCCCCTCTGCTGAAAAAGACCTTGCGCCAGCCACCTCTGGATGGAGATGCCATTCATGATCTGCTAGGCATCGATGGCCGAGTTTGTCCGGCCTGGCGTTCAGAGAACCTGCCAGGTGTTGCACCACCAGGGATATGACCTGCTGTTCCAGCCATGTCCAGAGACTCTTGACAAAGGGTCTATGACCCTACCCTGCCTTGTTTGCTGCAGTACCACATGGCGGTCATGTTGTCACTGAACACCTGAACTAGGCTTCCCTTTACGGAGGGTAGAAAGGCTTTTAATGCCGGTTGGATCGCACGGAGCTTCAGCATGTTGATGTGGACACTGGATTCCGCCAGAGACCAGAGTCCTCTGATCTCCAACTCTCCCACATGGCCGCCCCATCCCAGTAGTGACACATCTATCACTACTGTGAGATCTGGTTGGAGAGGGGAGAGGAGTCTGCCTTTGACCCAATCGCAGTTCGTCAGCCACCACTGCAGGTCTTGTGCAGTTCCCTCCGAGATCTAGATGGACCATGTCTGAGAGATTCCTCTGATGTGGCGCTCACTGGAACTTTACGTCCCACTGCAGAGTCTGTATATGCCATCTGGCATGCGTCACCAGTAGGATGCAGAAGGCCACGAGGCCCAGCAGCCTGAATATCCTGGACTCGTTGCTCGGGAGGATAAGCCCGAAACTGCAGTGTCCAGAACAACTCTGATAAAAGGAGCCTCTGAGAGGGAACCAGGTGTGACTTCAGCATGTTGATAGTGAACTCCAGCGAATGAAGGAGGTTCGCCGTAGTATAGAGGTGGGAGACGACAGCTTGGGGCAAGCCCACCTTCAACAGCCAGTCATCGGGATAGGGGGAAGACCGACACCCCTGATCTGCAACAACCGACATCACCTTGGTGAACACCCAAAGGGCGCTGGTAAGGCCAAAAGGGAGCCTGGTGAGCTGGAAATGCTCGTGGCCTACCGTAAACCGCAGGTAGCACAGATGGGCACGCAGGATGGGAATGTGGAAATAGGCGTCCTGCAAGTCCAATGCTACCATCTAGTTTCCCGGGTCCAAGGCAGACAGGACCTGAGCTAATGTATCTTGAATTTTTCCTTTTTGAGGAAGTAGTTGAGGGCTCGTAGGTCTAGGATAGGATGGAGGCTCTTGTCCTTTTTCGGGATGGGAAAGTAGCGGAAATAGCAACCACAGCCTACTTCTGGCACCAGAACCCTCTCTATGGCTTCCTTGGCCAAGAGAGTCATGACTTCCTCCTGGAGTAAAATTAAATGATCCTCCGTCAGCCGGTCGTTGGATGGAGGCATGGAGAGAGGGGTGGTCTCGAAGGGGAGGGAGTAGCCCCTTCGGACTATCTGGAGGACCCACCTGTCCAATGTGATGGTCTGCCAGTGGTAGAGGTGATGGCTGATCCTGCCATCAACTGGATGCCCATGGTCTGGAATGGCAAGACTAGGATGGTTTGGAGGCTGAAGCTGCCGGGGGGCGGTGGTCTGACCCGACCTCTGGCTGCCCGACCCACGTGGTTGGAACGAACTGCGGGCGTGTAGGGGTTATTGAACTTGCGCGGCTCAGTGGCTGGAGTATGGCTGGCGTGGCTGAAAGCCCCCCGTCGCTACGAAAGGGGCGAAAGGCAGACTTGGGATGTGCAGCCACTGAGAGGCCCAAGGGCTTGGACGTAGCCTGTGAGTCCTTAAAGCGCTCCAGCGCTGTGTCTGCCTTGTCTCTGAAGAGAGTGCCATTAAAGGGCATGTCCGAGAGCAAGGCCTGGACATCCCCCGAAAAGGTAGATGTTCTCGGCCAGGCGTGGCGTCTGACAGCTACCGTCGATGAAACCGCTCTGCCCAGCGTGTTGGTTGTGTCTAGACCACATTGAATGGCGAACTTTGCTGCATCTCTCCCACCTGACACTGCTTGGGAAAGGACGGCCCTGACCTCCTTCGGAACCTGCAGCAGCACTTGAGGAACCGTTTCCCACACAGTGTGGAAATAATGGGACAATAATCATGTGGTCTTGACTGACCACAATGCAAGGCTGGCGGAAGAAAAATATTTCTTGCCCCAACTATCCAGCCTCTTGGATTCCCTTCGGGGGGAGTGGAAGGGAACGTGCCCTGGAATGTAGATACCTGGACTACCAAGCTCTCTGGGGTAGGATGGGTGGAAATGTGGGTTACCAGGATCAGGGCGGCGGGCAATAGTCCTATTCACAGGAGCCCCAGTGCTAGACTTGGACCAGGTTCCCAGTAGGACGTCCATGAGGGCTTCATTAAATGGGAGTAAGGGTTCTGAGGAATAAACTCCCGGCAGAAACACCTCATTCAAGATGTTAGTCTTGACCCCCACTGAAGGAAGCTGAAGGCCACCCTTCGCACCACCACAGCATAATAAGCTCCCTCCTCCCTAGCCACGGTAGGGGGAGAAAACGTGCCAATATCTGGAGAAGTATCCAGTCCAGTAGCCTCACCCAACTCCTCATACCAGTCCATTTCCTCATCAGGCTGGACTTGTAAAGGATCCAGCGACCCCTCCCAATCTACTCCCACTCCTAGCCCCTCAGAATAAGGCTCAGGAAATTATCTAGAAACTGTAGGTCCTGTCTACAGCAGAATCGGCGTTGGGCGATGCAGTACTGGCTCTGAGGTCTTCGGGGATCAGAATGGGGCTGATGTCGCCGGTGGGTGCCGGCGGCATCGGGGGAAGGTCGCAATGGCACAACTGGCCCTGGTCCGGATCCATAGGGGACCAACAGCGCCAGGGCTGCCGGCATGGAACCCGATGGGGCCCCCCCTCTCACCTCACAGAGCCTGAAGGCACGCCAGTGGGGTCAGGCTGCCCACAAATGAGGCGCATGGCCTCATAAAACTCTCTAAGTTGGGCGGGCGTCGCACCGGCTCCTGGAAAATCACGGAGGTGCAGAGCCGACCCAGGCACAGGTCCTGTAGAACGAGGCCTTGAAAGCCGAGGCTCCTCTCTTGCATCGGCTGACGGGCGGGGAGAAGTCAAAGCATGCTTTGACTTCTTGTGCTTTTTCTGCTTCTTACCTGAACGTACCGACGATTTCAAGTGGGGCAATGAGGACTTGGGGCTCTGGAGCGGTGCCGGGGCCTTCATCTTGAATGAGACCATGACCTCCAAGGAGTCAAGTGACCCGGTGTCACCTGCCGGGCCGCAAGCAGCTTTAGGGACTGCTCCCTCAAAGCCTTCGGAGCCATGGGCCGGCAGTCAGAGCACGACTGAGTCGTGGTCGTGCACCAGAGGCAAACCAAATGCAGGTCTGTCACCGACATGGCACGGTGACAGGCGCCGCATGGCTTGAACCCCGAAGTCTTTCTAGACGTGGCACCTACACAACAAAAAAGGGTCGACAAAAAGTCGAGAAATCCTATCAAAAAGTGACGGAGGACAGCTCTCTTCACGGAGCAGTGCTTGACTGGAGCTGAATGAAAAGAACTGACCTCAGCAGGCCGAGGTGGCACCTATATAGGTGAGGAGGATGTCACTACTGACGCTGATGACGCCGACATCATGCAGAGCCAACCGACGCCACCTAACGGCACGCAGGGGTATTGCTCAAAGAAAAATCTTCACATCCAGTCTGATGCCTTGGAAATTCTAAGGTAAGGAATCTGCAGCTAGATGTCCCTATCAGATAGCCGGTTTTGTGCATTTTAGAGAACTTTCATGCTATGATCCGGGCCAAGGCTCAATATCAGATCCATGGCTCATGCTCCTGTCTCTGTAGCTATTAGTTGAGTTGACTTTTCACAAGAGCTACTTTAGTCAGTTCTGTTCCATCAGACCTGGTTTACATAAAGTTTTCATTAAAAAAGGTCTGTGATCCATACACACCTTGAACTCTGGTATGTTGAGCTACAGTGTCCTTCCACACAAAGAGCAACAATATAAAAAACAACCTCATAAAATTTTGAGATACAATAGTAATTCCTAGGCCTGATAAGTGATTACATATACCACTGACACTTCCTAGGCCATGGATATGTGAACACGATGAAAAGTAATACAAACTTCTTCAGCAGTATGCAATGGGTAGCAGAACAAACTGCTGACAGGGCAATATCTTTACAATACACAGCTCTTTGGTGCACAGCATCTTAACATATTTTGGACTGAACATCTGAAGAAACCTGGGCAATCAAGCAAGGAAGCCACCAATGGATGTAATACAACAGGACTTACTATTTAATTGCAAAAGAATACCATGGCTTACTTACTATGCTGGTAGGATCCAGTGGCTATACCCGTGGGTGTGCTGAAGAGCACACCTGTGAGCTGAGAAATTTTGGAAATTATTTCCATTCCTGCCTCTGCAAATATAAAAATGTTATGATTTATAAAATTATATATATTTAACCTTAATTTCATTTTTTTTAAATGACTTATTTCATGCACGTTTCATTTAACAGAACAAGGTTGGTTTCATTGCAGTATTTGAATAAAATTTGGTGCACCCTTATTGAGCTCATAGTTGGTGCCACTAAATATTCAATTGGGGTGAAAGAGATAGCTCTCCTTGTTTGATTAGAAAACTGTTTCACAATTGTATCTGTGTTGTTTGATTTATGGAAAAAATCTCAGAGATGCGAACATGCTTCGTAATAGCTTTATCAGACCATTCTTACTATACGTTGTGGTTTAGATCGTTCTGTATATAATACAAAACAAAGGAAGAAAAGGAGAGAATAAAGGAAACATACAGTGATAAGCAGTAAAATATATACATTTAACAGTACAACCATCATTGTGTAAAACTGGTGGCTCCCTACAAGTGTATACACTATTCTGTATTCATGTTCTGTCACCAGAGAAGACAGTAATCATTGAAATGAGGTAGTGACAGAAATATTTCGTTAATAACACTTATAAATTCCTATTTCACAATAATTACAGAAAAGGAATCCTAACATAACATTATTGCTGAAAATGCCTTAAATTATGGTCCATTCAGTTCACTGAAAGGACTTACAATGCTCTTGTTATCTTGTCTTTATTCGAGTTTGCGGAGCAAAAAAAATAAAAACTCAATGCTTTTACATCCTCCTAGTGTCATCTTATGGACCAAGAATTACATTCTGCTTCCAATCTGAGTATATATGTGAAACTTATACGCAAATAGTTTTATGAAGTCCTTCCTAAAGTTGATTCAATTGAAATAGCTTTATTATATCAATGCAAGGGCATGCAATTGTCCTAGTATATAAATTTATTAGCATGCGTTTCGCAAAGGCATGAAATTTTGCCGCCATGATTCCACAACATTCGTAGGCATTAACAATTAGAACTTAAGTTGAATCTGGGGCGTGTGGGCCTTAATTGATATTATGAATTGAATACATTATTATTCGATTTCAAGCTGAGTTGTTGCAGCTTGAAGTATATTGCGAGGTTTGTCAGTGTACAGAAGTAAAACGGGTACATCATTTTAGTCTGTTTTTGTGAAAAAAATAAATTCACCACACAAGCAGATGTTAATCCTAAAATCCCTATCCAGAAGTGCCTCTTCAGCATTCAGCTCCTCATTACAGATGAGGCAGTAATCGGGTTGGAAATCCTGCACCATGAACTAACCAATATTGAGGAGTACTTCAAACACTGGATGGGGATTTCCTATGGATGACAAGTTTCTGTTCTCGGATTAAAGGGAAAAGTATTGCACTTGTGGCTTTCCTAATGAACTTAGAACAAAAATCGATTCCCTTTTGTGCAAGCTTTTAATATAGAAACCCCAAATATATTCCCCTGGGCTGAAATACAGTGAGCAAAGCACTTTAAAAACTGTTCAACTATCACAATGTTATGAAAAATTCTTTCATATTTATTTATATAAAAATATACAATACAATGTGTCATCCATATGCCAAATAATATACAAAGATAAACATGCACCTGGTAACATTATTACAAACTATTTTCAATTCGCCAGTCTCTTCCACATCTATAATTCACAAGACATCATTATTTAAAAAAAAAAAAATTTCAATAGGACAACATAATAGAATACACAAAAGGACTGTCAACGTGATAGAGTCAAATAGTTTTTAAAGTGTGTTGCTCACTGTATTTTAATTTTTAGTGCATTTTTATTCAGCCATGGGGAATATATTTGGGGTTTCTATGTTAAAAGCTTGCACAAAAGGGAATCTATTTTTGTTCTAAGTACAAACTGGCCTGTTCTTTTTGGCAGTTAAGGGTGACTCTCCGTGTATTTGTAGTGTACCTACAGCTTTCTGTTGCAATGAAACGAGGATCCAGTTCCAGGGTAACTTAAGATGGTATTAAGTAGTTGGTTCAAGATAAAAGGTAGTTGGTTCAAGGTAAAAGGTACAAGATAAAAGGTAGTTGGTTCAAGATAAAAGGTACAGTGAGCCCCACCAGGAGCAGCCTTCCTGCTGCTCAGCCCATACTCCAACTGACTGCCTCACTCATCCAACATTTCACAGCATCATCACGCACCAACATTCCACACCACACTCACACTGGCTGAGCAGCAGGTACAACACTTCTCCCTTCCTCAGAATAAACAAAAACACAATGCAATGATCCAAGGGAAAAGCACACAATAGTGAAAATAACATGCACATGAATCTGAAAAGGTACCATTGCAAAGACCTGAAGATGGTTGAGGGCAAACCAGTTAAGATAAAACAAGGGAAACACAGTACAATGGGCTTACAGGTCAACGTCGAAAATGCAGAAATGCATAATAGAAAGTGATAAATAGCATGAATGACAACATAAGGCAATGCAATCATGAAAAATGGCAATGCCCACCTATGTACTTAAAGGGAAGAAAACACCAAACTGGACAAGGAAAATAGGTCTTCAAACAAAAAGACAACACCTACACACAACCACTCCCTTTCCACACAAAACAGAAAAATATTCCACCTTACAACACAAAACCAAACAAACCCACAAGCAACAACACCGCGCACAACCAACCAACCTCTAATGCCACAAACACATCAGTGGCCAGGCCGAAAATGAACGTGAGCACACAGGGAACCAAACCACAACGGTGCAGGAGACAACACGCCAGAGCAAAACAAATACATAACGTGAGACAAACCCCCAAGCTGAAAGGGAGGAAGGAAAGAGAGGACAAGCACACAAAAAATACTCAGCAACAACGCCAAAGCTGAAGGTGAAGCGAAATTCACCTACCAACCACACAAAGGTGGTAGACACGAGTGACTCAAAACCAAGTAAACTCCAACACAACGCCCACAAGGGTGACCAACCTATGTCAACCCACAACCACAAAAATAGTGGTAGGCTAGAGAGGCTCTGCAACAAAGAGCCTTCTCACACACACCCCCAACACTGAGAGATACATAGACTCCCACAACAACGACAAGGGGATCAACTCAAACACAGTGCCCACAAAGGTGACAAACCTATGTCAACCCACAACTACAAAAAAAAGTGGTAGGCTAGAGAGGCTCGGAACCTGGGAGCCTTCTTGTACACACACCCCCAACAGTGAGATACACACACTCTCACAACAATGACAAGGGGATAAACCAGAGTGACTTCAAGCGTAAAAGTCAACTCACCAACACATACTCAGGTGGTAACAAAGAGTGACCTAACACCAAAAGTCAACTCACACACACCACCAAAAGGGTGACCTACCCACGACAACCCATGCCCACCAAAAAGGTGGGAGACCAAAAGAGGCTAAACCCCTAACAACCTTCTCACACAGACCCCCCCCCAACAGAGAGGGATTAACCAACCCCTACAACCACGCAAAGGTGGTAACCCAGGGTGACAGAACATCAAAAATGACAACAGAAACACCATACCAACAGTAGATGATACCTCACCCACACACAGCTGTATGCCTAAAAGACAGCCCACTCACACACAAGTTAAAATCAATCAACGTTTTAATGGTGAATGACATCCTTCAATGAAGTTAACAACACCATTTTTAGAAGTGTCCCGAAGCTTACAACATTAAAAATAAAACATTTCCCCCTAGAGTTAAAAGTATAGATACAAGAAAGCCTTCCTGCTGCTCAGCCCATACTCCAACTGACAGCCTCACTCATCCAACATTCCACAGCATCATCACGCACCAACATTCCACACCACACTCACACTGGCTGAGCAGCAGGTACAACACTTTCCTAATGAACTCATAATCCTGATTCCGCTGCAAACTACCATTTATATCTGAATTGGGATTTCCCCACAACTTGTAATGAGGATCTCAGAGTAAGTTTATACTTGTGCATACTCAAACCCATGCTGTATATTCTGCATCCTTATAGTACTGAGAAGGAGAGTAATAGAGGTCAACAGATAAATACAATGGAGACTGAGAAATGTCTATAGTCACAAATGCACTGGATACAATTGTGCAGAACAATTTTCTGACACACCGCGAGTCAAGCTTGAGGTTCAGTCGTAAACTACGATATGCTAAACCGCACAGAGGCAGCAAGTTTTAAAAGATATTCACCAACGTAATGCGGACAAGAATGCCACATGGTGCAAATACAAAATATGTACGAGAAGAGAACAAAAACCCTCTGATGGATTTAAAAGGTGCAGTATAGGAACAGCAGACTTAATTTCTCTTGCTCCATTTTTTAAGGAGCCAGTTAGATGGCGATCTATTTCTAAGGTGTCCCAATTTGAGTGTGTACTAAATCACAGAATGATTTGTTTTTAACAAATTCAAATAGTGATTACCATACTGGTCACCCAAAACTGGTGTTGGCCTATTTCTTTAGACGCACCTATTACCACAAGCACGTTTCTTCAACTTTAATTTCAGACACGACGGGGGCACAAGAGAATATAAACTGACAAATGTAACGTTCATAATTTAAAAGATCACAGCAATGACACATGGTTCCGGATTTAGGTTTACAGTTTTAGTCTCATATTCTACCCTCCTTCGCTCAGGTTTCATACTCTCATCAACTGTGAGAGACAGAACTCCGTCATAGTGTTGTGCGCACTAGACATGATTTTGCCTGTGGTGCTAGTCACATCCAATTAGGCTCTGATGTCTCCTGCCCAAACCTTGAAGCCCCATCCCACGATTCAATAGTGCACCCTTGCTTACACAACCAAAGCACCCTTGTGAACATTGTCCTCAACTAGTACAGATTGCACTTTATGCAGATAATATCATACTCTTGATTCCTGTGCCAAGTCAAAGCAGTCCCCTCACCACTCACTGCCTGAACTCCATCGTCATAGTTTTAAGCAGTCTCTCCTCCACACCACACACATCTCTACATCAACAGGGCTCAGTCCCATCTTCTTCCTTGAAATTGATGATCTACTCATCACAGATTCAATCCGCTGCTCTAACAACATAATCAGTAGTGATACCAACCACAGAAGTCACACCACAACCAAGACTATAAAGCAAAACGTCCTCAGCCAATTAAAAACCGCTGAAATGAAATAGATTCTCACTTTACCACCCAAACTAAATGTAGCATTCTGGACTAAAAAAAACTCACCTGCCAGGCACCACTCCCTTCCAAATGGACTGGTCACATAACCATCTTCTCTGATCTTTTCTAAACCTCCTCTCTGATCTTTTCCAAACCAGTACTGCCCATAAGACAATTGATGTCATCCACGCAACACTTCTAGCACTTCAAAATCTTCCTCAAGCAGGTGGAGCTACGCGCTGGGTTTAACAGCAGCTGTCAGTGCATGTTCCCAGATATCCTTGCAGAAAGTCCCATTTGTAATTGAGCCATGCCACTGATCTGTTTAAAAATGTATCTGTGAAAACCACTACAGTTGAAAACTGGCGGCAACATAAATGCACCCACCAACCCGGAGACTTATCTAGCCAATGGTGAGAAGCAAAGGTGAAACACAGCTAATTTAAGATGCCACCATCCCAGATCTAAGTGCAAAATACAAGGTGGCACAAAGCCATTATGGGATCTTGATTCTGTAACCTTTCCATGAAGAACATAACTAAACAGTTAGGATGGGTCAAGAACAGGTTGTGGAAGCACAGAGCAAAAATCATGGTTCGCAAAAGACTATTTCAGTATACAATCAGTTCCTGGGTAGGATTTCTAAATTAGAATTTCAACATACTACGTCTAAAGAAGGTAACTCTATTATTCATTCTCTTTATTCCTCTGTAAAGGGCAATTCCTCTCCCATAGTTCTGATCTGTAACAATTCAAGTCTGTGAGGTCCATAGCCTGCTTGCTTCTTGATCAGTCTCTGCTTAAGAGAGAGAGTAACTTTCCAAAGGTTGAAGCAAGTAAATCCCTCACTTTCTCTTCATTGCATTTTGACTCTCCAAACAAACTAGAGGTCAAAAAGGACTTGTGGGCTGGCAAGGAAATATGTGGGCCATCAGGCCATGGTCCAGATCCTCAGCAGCTCTCCACCAGGGACCCGTATGAGAAGGCTTACATATTTCACTAGTCAAGTAGTGTGAATACGCGATTGGTAGATGGTGTAGGAGGTACCACCTCATCAATAGCGTAAGGCAAAATGATGGGGCCACCCAGCAGAATGTGATGAGGGGCACCCGAGTCTCCCATAATCTCACAGACATTCATTGTTCTTGAACAGAATGGGGACCCTCCCTGCGTTACAGGGGCAGCAGGGACCTGCATTTGGCCTCTGCACCTCATTCCATTCTCATGTCTCTTGAATGGCTGAGTAAGGGACCTCCCTTAGGGTTAGCCTTGCTCTGTCTGTTTGAAGCTGTGGCTCCGCCCCCCCTCTTGGTGTTTGCTGGTGCCTACGCCATCTTCGCCTTTCCTCATGGCAGCATGTGCAGGAATCATGCTAGCTCAGACCGCACATCTGTTCTTTTCCTCTGCTCATGTTTGAGGGTAAGGTATTGCAAGGGTACGGGGACATGGGGTTGTTCGAACTATCAGGGCAGTCTAACCTTCTTCAGTATATGAAATACTAATCACACCAGTCACTACCGGTAAAATGCCCTCCTGTCTAACCAATACGATCCACCATAACTGCTGTGGAGGTCACCCTAAGAAAATGATACTGAGTACTCAGAGAGGTGTGGCGCCACGGCCAGGGCGACTGACGCTGGATGCTGGGGATCACGGTTCGATCCCTGGCTCCGGCGGCAGGGGTCTGCCCAGCACCATGCGACTCTGGGCAATAGCTCGCTTAATCTTCCCAACAGCCCCCAGCGCTGAGAGACCCCTTCGGGGGTGATTCGTGCGCTATACAAATACTGGACTTACTCTGAAGTGGAGTAGGGGGGCTTTGACCAACTTTGGTAGCACGGAGTGGCTAGTGCAGAGCAGAGTACAGAGCCTGCAGCATGGGTACAGAGTGAGAGCCCCCATTATCCGGTGCAGCACCTGTAATGTTACAGAAAATGTATACTCGGTCCTCAAACAAGTTCTGAAGGGCTACAGCAATTGGTGGATAAACAAGCAACACGGAACAAGTGCCATGCAAAGACATTCTCACATATCAAGATCTTAACTCTGTTACAGATTTTACTAGAAAAAATCATGTACATCATTTCATAAGCTCCTAGTTAACTGATCACACCACTGATGCTGGTCGCTCGGATGGCACTATCAGACAAATGGATATTCCAACTATTCATCTATGGTAGAACAAAGTCACCATGAAAACAATCATGGCAGCCCTGAGGAGTACATAAAGGAAATATACCCACACTTGGTCACTCTACTTTGATTATGTTTCTAACTAAGTAGGCACCAGTACGGATGTCACCTATTTATGCAATTTTTATATTGGCAGATAGATTGGATGTGAGGTTAGGGTGGGACTATTTAGGGGTCTGTGTTTGGTCACCCCTCCGTCACAGTGCCAGATCCACTTCCTTATCTCAACTTCCAGCGTGACGTGGTAAGCTTATTAGTATTACTGAGGTTGAACTGTGGGTTCAGTATTTACTTTTGCTCCTTTTATTATTTCCCTTTATTTTATGCTGTGCATGACTGGAACAGCCTTATGTACTTCAATTATGCTCATTTGAGTTGGAGTCAGAGATAATAGCTATGGTCAAAGTATTTAACTTTGATAAAGATGTGAACTCCCTGCTCTACATCCTCTACCCCTCCCTTCTTCCCAGCCACACCTGACACCCACACCCTAGTCAAAATCAACATAGCTCAAGCCATCCACACAATGGTACAAACAAGACACAGCAAACATGTGTTCAACAAGTAAAAAAAACAGCATGTTCAATTGCAGTTCAGGAAGCTTTCACAGCCCTGGGGAATCACACACAAACTCATCACTGAAATGAAGGCTACCTACAACACCAAAATCATCACCAAAGCAATCAATAGAAGCAGAGAACTCTTCACAGCAATGAAGCACCACACAAATTCCACCCCTAACCCACCCATCAAGTATTCAAGGGAGAAAAGAACAATTATCAACTTCTGCAAAAGGAAGATCAAGTTGGACAGCATATTGACAGCAGAGGTTACAGTCACCTCGCCAACACTATCTGAGGGCAGACTTAAACCACCTCTCAAATGAAGACTACTCAAGCCTCTTAAACCCACTGAACCCCCATCACAACGGAGGTAGCTGCATCCCAGCATAAACAGTGAAAGTCATCTTCAGCAACACGTTCAAGTCATGCCTCAACATCATCAGCAAGTCCTTCACCCAAAGCATCTTCACCAACTCCCTTAAGACAAGACAAATCCTACCTCCCCTGAAGAAATCCAGCATGCCCTGGTGGACTTCAGAACAGCTGTATAAGCTCTAGTCCAATCACTCCTTCATGGCGGTGTCTCAGAATCACAGGTGAGCAGGCATCATGTACACAGTGGAAACTGTTGAACAAATCAGCTCTAGTGGATATCACTAGAAAAAATCCGTATAGGATTCAAGCAATTCTAAATCTACATCTGTGGGACTATAGTGATCTGTTAAATATATTGAACTATATTCAAATTTTCTAATTTTAAGTAGCATGCTTCATTTTATTTTTTACTAAGTGTTTGCAGCAGTTACGCCTATTTACAAATGGTACAAAAAGAGCATGTTTATAAAAAAAAAAAAAGATGAAGACTGCACAACACACTTGGAGTTGGATATTAACCGTGGCTTCCTAAAGTATTCCTAAGCATTTCAGGGAAATATGTATTCATGCTTTGATCGACCTATTTTGCCTGGATACTGACACATTGTATGTCCTTCACTATAGAAAGCCTTGTGGTGAATTTTTTTGCAGGTGACAATAATACCCAATGAACCTTATCTTTTCGTCACATGCTCTTTCTAAACTGTGTTGCCGGACTAGTTTAAATTCACCCTCTTCAAATTAAAAGAAAAACAAAAATGAGTTTTTTTTTTAAATTGACGCACTTGCTCTCATGATAGTTACTAACCTGATGCTGCGAGTGGAACAAACGTGTGAATCTGACCGCCCTCTTCCTGAGGCACCACACAACCTCCCAGCTTCTCCCAAAATTCTCGTACCTCAGGGCTGACAACATTAGAGGATCCTACTGTGCACCCTATGGAAACATACACATTTGAACAAAGAATTATTTAACTTATTCAATTTATACCCATTCTCAGCAAGAAAGGCCTTTCTCAATATGACTTTTTAAAATACTGTATCAGATGTGGGCTCTGGACCAATTAGTAACATTGAGGTGGAAAATCCCAGTAAAGATGTGCACAATATAACCAAACTCTGTAAGTTAACAAATGATAGCATGTTACTTTTAACCAGTGCACAAAAACATGTGTGAAATATTTGCAGCTTAATCATTATGCCGTCCTCAGCAATTACAAATTAGCTTTAACAAAGAGGCTAGGTGGACAGCTGGATATCTTACCTTGAAGGAGGTTGATCTCGCTTGAATTTCCATTCACAAAGATGCCAATACTCATTGCTCTTTGACCATCCAGAGCCTTTTCTACGAGAAAGAGTAGACTCTCCAGAGTCATCCCACTGTGGTCATAGAGCACTGGGACCACATTAGGTTTAACACTGTCCAGAACAACCTGCAATCAATATAGGGACATGTGCTTTCAGTTTATATAAATTTAAGAGTGAAAGACAACCAGTGTAATGTTACCAACCATACATTTTCTGAGAAAGGCTGGAGTACAAATTCTGAAAACCTCAGTGTAACATGCACAATAAATTCAGAGGAACACGATGAATATATGTCATACTAGCACCAACTCGTGTTTTGGTTTTCTCCAAAGGTTATCAAAGAAGAGGAATTCATATGTACATATCAAGTGAGGCAAATTTCTAAAAAAAGCCAGTGAGAATATATACTCTCAATTACAAAAATAACTAACTTCCTTAACACCCCATTAAAGAAAACATGAGCGTCCCCAAAACGTTCAACAATAACCCTGTGGAATGTGGTAGATGAAAGTTAATTAATCAGAATCAGAAAATACATGTTTTAAAATCAATGTCAAAGATATGTGATTTTCCGCTTTAGTGTTTTCAACTACAGGCAAGCTTCTCCTTGATCTCCTACCTTTCCCCTTGGCAACTGATCAATGCGAAAGTTATCTGACCATACATAGTCCCTTTTCTGGAAAGAAACCTTCACTCCCCCATCACTTTAATTCTACATCCTCCTGCATCCCCCCATTTTCATAGAAATGCTAGACCACTATAAGCAATGCCAGTCCTTCACTTGATCACTCTATTCTGTCCTATTTCCATGTGACTTGTATTAAGGCAATATGAACAAGCCTACCTTAGAGATTTCCAGAGTTGCCTCACAAATAAAAATCACCCATATGCCTTAAGGATCCTTTTTATTTTAACTAGTCCCTTTTTGATACTGCAGTAATTTTAGGCATCTAAGGCTTACCAGTTATTTTTTTTCAAGACCTCTAATACCTACCAGAATTTGTCTCTTTTTCAGACGCAATATTTCAATCTCAGTTATCTCTTGTGAACTCTGTGCAACACAGCAGGGTGGATGCATGGGGTTATGAGCCACCAGGCCATTTCAGACCATCAAGATTGAACCAGTATGTACGCATGTTCTTTTAGACCTAAATGCAATTGAGATGAGAGAAAACTATGGCATTTTTTTTATCAACACGATCATGAACAAGCTATCTCCAAGCGTTGTACTGCTATCACCGACTAAAGATGCTGGCAATGGACCTGCAAGTGCTACCATAATATGTGAAAAGGAAATACTTCAGAATTTTCGTAAATGACCCAGGATATGTGTCCTTTCCAGACAATTCGGGAGGAGAGTTCCAGACAATCCGGGTCTGGAAGGAAAATATGTTCCTAACTTGTTTTGAAGGGTACATTTTACGGGCAGTTGAAAGTGTCAAATTGGTAGCTTGCATAAAACTGGATAATGAAAACTCTGTAATGTGACATTACAAACTCTAATTTGAGAGTACACTGAACTGTCACACAATCTAGTTTGTTCTTTACTTGAATATGCTTTGCCCTAAAAGCATCACTGTAAACATCTCCTCATTAAGCATCCTCTATCAGTGGTCTGCATAGGTACTTTTGCAATCTTACAGTACCATACCCCATGTTTCCTATTATTTGTTTCCTTTGGGGTTATTTACAAAAGTGGACCTCCTGTTAGAAAGAAGCTGAACAGCCCACATGGAGAAACCATTGTCAAGGTGGGTAATCACAAACGTCTCCATGATCTATTCCCACCGTGGAAACAGTTGGTGATTTACTCTTTTCTAGGACAGGAGTAGATCCGTTTCCAGTTTGAGAATCAAAAAGGAATAACCCCAAAAAATGGTGGCAACATAGAAGATCTTCTCCATGAGGAAACGGGAAGGTATACTTGCATCCATAAAAACTGTACACTGTGCAATTATGCATGCTGAACCGCCACCTCATTGTCCAAATTGAGAAGTCACAATCCTTATACTTTTGCAGGTTTCCAAGAGTATTCTTAAAAGACATTGTAAATTCTGAAAATTTGCAAATCTGTGCCCAAATGAAGGAATGAACCTATAGGTTCAAATTGTATTAATGATTTTAATCTCAGGAGCACTGTATTTATAGAGAGCAATAGACTCCTGGAAGCTGTCTCTGGAAAACTGTAAAACGCACTGAACACACATCCTCTCTGTTAACATTTTGCAAAGTGTAAGAACAACAGATCCCAATCCTAAAATGCCTTGAAAAGCCTAGCTCCTTAGAACCAGTAAAGTGGTTTGAAGTATGATAACCTCCAAGTCATAAACCCATACACAAACTCTGGCATAAACAAATCCCACCTATGACACTTTTAGGCATGTCAAAGCCAGAAAAAGTAGAACAAATCCTAAAAAAGGCCATCCTGAGAAGAGGAAAAAACAGCCCTGCATCACAATCAATTCAAGTGTGCTTCTTTGTTTGACCAGTCTTCTTCGTTTCTGAGATATATTGTGATTTATTCCCTTTAATTATAAAACTATTGGGGTTCACCCTAAATACCTCATAAATATGCATATGGTTAGCATAGTAGTGATTCCCGAATTTCAGAATATTGAAAGGTGATTCACTCTTGCCCTCAGTGGCTTCTAAATTGCTGCTCAAACACCCATATACAATAGCTAAATTCTTAATTAGGGAACTAAGACAGTCTAGGCAACACTGACCCGTTCCACCTAAGATTACTGTACTAGGTGAAGGCAACATCCATCCTACAGAATCTCACAACACACTGGGCACAGTTCCACAACATATTCTTCCACTGGATGTCTTTAATTAGTTTAATAAACTCAACATTAACTTCAGTAGACCTGCTTTTAAAAGATGTCAAGATATATGTTTGATATGTGAACTGGAGGTAAAATAATGGAGAAAACTGTCTGTGGCAGCCTAGTTGCCACCATTTTAAGTATAAGAAAGAACCCTTGCCACCTAATGAGATTCAAGATAGTTGAACAGAGAGAATTACCTTTTTCCGTACAAGCTGAAATTTTGGGTGTCAGGCTGAAGCAGTTGTTTGAGGGCAACTAATACACATTAAGAGCTCTGGTCCTCGCAAGAGGATGAGAGAACTGTCTGGAACTCCCTCACCTGGCCTATCATCCAAACTATGTGATACCAAAGGGGATGATGGACGGAGCATTTGAGCTAATCAAACACTCACCCCCAGTCAACTGATCTGGGTTTAATCCATCATCATTCTTTAGCTCACTCCACCACCCCAGTTCAGACATGGCCATATGCAAATCAGTCTGACCCTGTGCCTCATGGGAACAGTCCAGCCCGAACTGCCAAGCCATGTCTTCCTGGACCGGAAACAAGCATCCTGGGACCGGTTTCTGGCAATTCAGCCGTCATCAGCCAGGCTAGCTTGAATCCAGTGGCAAAGTGAGCAAGGGACCCACGCCTGGGCATACCCTGCCAACTTAGGGCGAACAAAGTCGATACCAAAGGGGATGATGGACGGAGCATTTGAGCTAATCAAACACTCACTCCCAGTCAACTGATCTGGGTTTAATCCATCATCATTCTTTAGCTCACTCCACCACCCCAGTTCAGACATGGCCATATGCAAATCAGTCTGACCCTGTGCCTCATGGGAACAGTCCAGCCCGAACTGCCAAGCCATGTCTTCCCTGGACCGGAAACAAGCATCCTGGGACCGGTTTCTGGCAATTCAGCCGTCATCAGCCAGGCTAGCTTGAATCCAGTGGCAAAGTGAGCAAGGGACCCACGTCTGGGCATACTCCTGCCAACTTAGGGCGTAACAAAGCGATACCAAAGGGGATGATGGACGGAGCATTTGAGCTAATCAAACACTCACCCCCAGTCAACTGATCTGGGTTTAATCCATCATCATTCTTTAGCTCACTCCACCACCCCAGTTCAGACATGGCCATATGCAAATCAGTCTGACCCTGTGCCTCATGGGAACAGTCCAGCCCGAACTGCCAAGCCATGTCTTCCCTAAGTTGGCAGGGTATGCCCAGACGTGGGTCCCTTGCTCACTTTGCCACTGGATTCAAGCTAGCCTGGCTGATGACGGCTGAATAGCCAGAAACCGGTCCCAGGATGCTTGTTTCCGGTCCAGGGAAGACATGGCTTGGCAGTTCGGGCTGGACTGTTCCCATGAGGCACAGGGTCAGACTGATTTGCATATGGCCATGTCTGAACTGGGGTGGTGGAGTGAGCTAAAGAATGATGATGGATTAAACCCAGATCAGTTGACTGGGGTGAGTGTTTGATTTGCTCAAACGCTCCGTCCATCATCCCCTTTGTATCGCTTTGTTCGCCCTAAGTTGGCAGGGTATGCCCAGACGTGGGTCCCTTGCTCACTTTGCCACTGGATTCAAGCTAGCCTGGCTGATGACGGCTGAATAGCCAGAAACCGGTCCCAGGATGCTTGTTTCCGGTCCAGGGAAGACATGGCTTGGCAGTTCGGGCTGGACTGTTCCCATGAGGCACAGGGTCAGACTGATTTGCATATGGCCATGTCTGAACTGGGGTGGTGGAGTGAGCTAAAGAATGATGATGGATTAAACCCAGATCAGTTGACTGGGGGTGAGTGTTTGATTTGCTCAAACGCTCCGTCCATCATCCCCTTTGTATCGCTTTGTTCGCCCTAAGTTGGCAGGGTATGCCCAGACGTGGGTCCCTTGCTCACTTTGCCACTGGATTCAAGCTAGCCTGGCTGATGACGGCTGAATAGCCAGAAACCGGTCCCAGGATGCTTGTTTCCGGTCCAGGGAAGACATGGCTTGGCAGTTCGGGCTGGACTGTTCCCATGAGGCACAGGGTCAGACTGATTTGCATATGGCCATGTCTGAACTGGGGTGGTGGAGAGAGCTAAAGAATGATGATGGATTAAACCCAGATCAGTTGACTGGGGGTGAGTGTTTGATTTGCTCAAACGCTCCGTCCATCATCCCCTTTTGTATCGCTTTGTTCGCCCTAAGTTGGCAGGGTATGCCCAGACGTGGGTCCCTTGCTCACTTTGCCACTGGATTCAAGCTAGCCTGGCTGATGACGGCTGAATAGCCAGAAATCGGTCCCAGGATGCTTGTTTCCGGTCCAGGGAAGACATGGCTTGGCAGTTCGGGCTGGACTGTTCCCATGAGGCACAGGGTCAGACTGATTTGCATATGGCCATGTCTGAACTGGGGTGGTGGAGTGAGCTAAAGAATGATGATGGATTAAACCCAGATCAGTTGACTGGGGGTGAGTGTTTGATTTGCTCAAACGCTCCGTCCATCATCCCCTTTTGTATCGCTTTGTTCGCCCTAAGTTGGCAGGGTATGCCCAGACGTGGGTCCCTTGCTCACTTTGCCACTGGATTCAAGCTAGCCTGGCTGATGACGGCTGAATAGCCAGAAACCGGTCCCAGGATGCTTGTTTCCGGTCCAGGGAAGACATGGCTTGGCAGTTCGGGCTGGACTGTTCCCATGAGGCACAGGGTCAGACTGATTTGCATATGGCCATGTCTGAACTGGGGTGGTGGAGTGAGCTAAAGAATGATGATGGATTAAACCCAGATCAGTTGACTAGGGGTGAGTGTTTGATTTGCTCAAACGCTCCGTCCATCATCCCCTTTTGTATCGCTTTGTTCGCCCTAAGTTGGCAGGGTATGCCCAGACGTGGGTCCCTTGCTCACTTTGCCACTGGATTCAAGCTAGCCTGGCTGATGACGGCTGAATAGCCAGAAACCGGTCCCAGGATGCTTGTTTCCGGTCCAGGGAAGACATGGCTTGGCAGTTCGGGCTGGACTGTTCCCATGAGGCACAGGGTCAGACTGATTTGCATATGGCCATGTCTGAACTGGGGTGGTGGAGTGAGCTAAAGAATGATGATGGATTAAACCCAGATCAGTTGACTGGGGGTGAGTGTTTGATTTGCTCAAACGCTCCGTCCATCATCCCCTTTTGTATCGTATCATCCAAACTATGTCACAATTCTTTAAAAAGTCTCCAACAACATTTGTTATTACATTTATGTTTAAATAACTAGTGCAGTTCTCAGGTGTGAAAAAGCTGTATTGAATTTTGTATTGCAGGACATATTGGGTCAATTAGAGGTTGGCGGATGCAGGGCATCTACCAAAAACTGACCACTGCCCCGTTCACCAAGCTTGCATTTCCCACCACCCCATTGGTGGATTTCTTGCAGTGAAACCTTAAACAGCTCATTGAGAGGAAACCCTTTAATGGCTGTCCATCCGCCACTGAACTCCCTTTATGTCAGAGCTACTGATTTTTTTGTTTCTCCGAAACTCTCATTTTGTGTGTTTCTACCAGTAAAATACAAATGTTTGCCAAGCAGGGCCAAAAAGACATGGCATCACTCGGCAAACTACTCTGCCTTCAGGGTACCTGCCACACCACTGCACTGGATGGATTAAAGGCCTAGAGATCCTCGCCGGGCAGGCGGGGATCTCTAATAATAGCAGATGGAGAGCAGAGGCTAGGGCTTTAGATGACCTGGTGGGCTGGTCAGTCCCCTTGTTTGCTTGGCATCCGTGTAGTATTTATGTTATTATGTCATTTCTCTATCAGTATAAGGGCTCCTATCTCAAGTACTAAATTGTGTTTCTAAAGGGATTGGAATGCCTTCACCTATATTACACCAGTTAGTCAACATATTTGCATCTCAATAATGTTAGAGCATGTGATCACTTTCAATAAAAAGGCAATGCAGTTGGCAAATGTGTAAGTGACGTACAAGTTACTTACCTTCGGTAACGATGTATCTGGTAGAGAAGATTCTAGCCGCAGATTCCTTAACGTAGAATTATCCCCAGGCGTGAGACTGGATCCGGAAAATTTTGCCACAGCATCCCTGCGCGCCGGGGGGGCGTGGCACCACACGACTCCGCCCTGATGCTGTCCGCGGACGTGACGTCAGCGAGGTCACATAAGTCCCACCCCGGCGCGCTGACGTCAGTTTTCCTCGGAGAACTTTTCCGCGCCACAACGCGGAGCCATCACAAACAAAACTGGGAAAGCATGGGAACAGTGTGCGAAAAGCAGTGAAACAGAAAGGGAAGAAGCGAATGGTGAAGGACAGCACCATGAGGGACAGTGCCAGGCACTGTGTCACTGAAAGTCATGGAAGGGAAAGAGCAGAGTACCGCTTCTGAGAAGCAACCCTGCAATGCGAAAGCGATATCCACCCTGGAGGCAGAAAACATGTGCAAAATGCCATAACAGACGACAGAAAGTCTGCAACCACAATCTAGAACAGTGAAGGGCAACAAACCGGAACAGATGAGTAACGCTAAATGACCCCAAGACAACACCATCAAGGAGTGTCGCATCCCCTGTAAAGAGCTAAGGGCTGAGGCACAGCCAAGAGACCCCAACCCAGAGGACTACAGAGGAGTCAGACCAAGCAATGAGAAAGGGAGAAGAGCATGAGTAGGCCCCACACTGGAACAACCAGGGTGGAGGGATGCAGAAGTACACGTAAACCCACCGTCCAAGTACCAGAAAGGAAGGGGTGGAACAAAGAAACAGAACGAAGCATCCCGCCAGGGAGGAAGTGAAAGAGGAGACTCGCAGAAGACAAGCCACCCGGAGGGAGGCGAGTGCAGAAGACCAAACTGAAGGTCCTCGCAGAACGGGGAGGAAGGGCGGGCCGTGAAGGAATCTGCGGCTAGAATCGTCTCTACCAGATACATCGTTACCGAAGGTAAGTAACTTGTACATCTGATAGAGACTACTAGCCGCAGATTCCTTAACGTAGAATAGATACCCTAGCTATACCCAGAGGGGAGGAGGGTCTGCGAGAGAAGCTCACCAGCTTGGAAGAACACAGGGTCCCAACAGGGGATGTGTCATGGGGACAGGAAGGACGGCCCAGCCCCCACCAAGCAGAAGTAAAGAAGAACAAGGAGAAGGGAAGGCCAGGAAACCACAAGCCTACCCGAGGGGCCAATGGTGTCCGCCAGAGAACCCGGAGGGACAGACGGCACCAAGAGAGTACAAAAGAAGAAAAGAACCACCCGCAAAATCCAAGGAGAAGAGGTGGAAACGGAGGCAGAGCCCGCCTCAGGAGCAGGAACGGCCCCACAGCCGAGAAGCGCAGACGTGAGAAGGAAGACACAGTCGCGCAAGCCCCAGCAGAGCGACGGACAGGAGCACACGGGTACACGCCGAGGCCCACAGGGGTGGACCATAACGTCCATGCGTGCGCAGCAGGCAGCTGGGACATACTATGAAGTAGTGTGCCCAGAACAAGCCGAGCGGAAGACCAGGACCGAGGCAAGGGAACCCCAGCACAAACCCCAAAGAAGGACCGTCCCAGTGGCACAACCCAGCCCACGAAGAGAAGTGGGAAATATGTAGCACAGACCTAAAGCCGTCAACCAGAACACAGGAGAACACCAGGAATATCCTGGCCCCCCTGGAACACAAGGTAGAGGACCAGGCCGAACGTCGGATAATAAGGCGGAAATACCAAGACACGACGCCGTAGACGGCATGACAAAAGTCGGTCTGGTGATTCAGAGGCTGAGGAGGGGAGGCAAAACGCACAGAGGCAGACATCCCGCAGGAACCAAGGGCAAAACGACAGGCAAGCCCTGTAGAAGAAGGATCGAAATACCAGCGGATACTGAGCAGGACGGAACCTGGAGCAGCGGAAGCCGCGCTAAGGCTGAAGAAAAAAGACCGCACCAAGCGGAATACAGTGATGCCAGGAAACGCGAGGAACCCGAGAAGGGATCCACACCCGCCCAGCTTAGGACAGGGCTATACAATAGCCAACAAGTACCCCACCTAGGGTATGACACGCCCAACACAAAACAGGGGAACACCTCTTAGGGAAAAACCCTCAGCAGAGGTCAAGAACAGAAAGACCTATGGGTATCACCACAGACGGCTTACCAATCAGCCAAAAAGGAATAAACAGATGGTCCAACCTGAGGACCCATACGGCTGCACTAACAGTCAAAAAACACACCACAAAAGCTAAAGGGCTGGAAGGGAAAGCAGTCTGCAGGACAGGGCCCTGGGCAGATGGGTGGGAAAAAAGGCAGACTGGATCGTGCGGGGCAGGGCGGTGGAGGATCGGCTGAGACACCGGATCCCCCATAGCAGGACGCCCCCAGGCCCCCAAAAGAGAGATGTGGAGCGAAGCTTCAAACGGAAGAAGCGGATCCCCTCCACCAGAGCCCTGGTGGAGAACCTCCAACAAGTGATCCGTTGGGAGTGGAGCGACCGGGTTGCCCATTTGCAAAATGCCAGTGGCCGTGGAGATGGCCCGGACAAAGGCTACACTCGCCTCTGTAGGGCGACGTGGGGGAGAGAGCAACTCTTCCGTGGGCGAAGGCTGCAAACTAAGCTGCCCGTCCCCGTGCCCTGCCGGAGGAAGAAACGGCCAGCCCCTGTAGGATGGAGGACCCACATACGAGTGAGGTGCCTGAGGGGTCTCCGGAGAAGGCGGAGAAGCCTGGGGCAACCAACGCGGAGACGGCATAGAACCCGCCTCGGAAGCCGCTGGGGAAAAGGCAACGATGCGGCGTCCAGTCTCCGGTGAAGAAGAGACAAGGAGATGACAACCCTCCGGAGAGGAAGAGTCGACGCTCCGACGCCGGGACGGTGCCGGAGAGTCCGCCATGGGCACCGGTGTGTCCTCGAACAGCGCCGAAGCGTCCACCAGGGGTGCTGAGTCGACCCCCTCCACCACATGCATCCTAGGAGAAAGGGGCGGGGTCGGAGCCGAAGCGGCCAATGAACGGCGCCGAAAAGGCGGCGGCTCGACCTCCGACGAGGTAGCCGCCTGCGCAGAGGTCCGAGAGGGACTCGGGGAGGCGCCCCGTGTCCCGGCCTCCACCCGTGGCGCCGCTAGGGCCGGGGAGGAAAGCCGTCGGCGCCGGAAAGGCGTCGGCTCGGCCTCCGGTAAGACAGCCGCCTGCCCAGAGGACCGAGGGGGACTCGGGGATGAGCCGTGAGTCTCGGTGACCTCCTGCGACACCACAGGCAACCCCGTGGTGTTTTGCGGCGAGGCAGGGGCGCCGTTGGCCAAAGAGGGGAACCCCGTAGGGCCGCACCTCGACGACACCACACCTCCAAAACCTGAAGCCGAACGCGTCGGCGCCGGGGGCGAATCCGCCGGCGAGTCCGCGGAAGGCCCCGCACATGGCGAGGGATCCGCGGACGACTCAGGAAGAGGAGGGGGGCCCAAAGAAGCCTGCAGAGCCGTAGCGTAGGCCTTCATTTGGGCCCTTGTCGCCCCAACGCCAGGAAACGGCGGATAGGGTGGCGACGGGCGAGGGCGCACGTCCCGAGAGGAACCCTCGCCCTCTGCAGAACGAGGACAGGGCCTCGGTGACAAACTGCAAGACTTACCGGCGGGCGAGCGACGCCCGTGGGGCCTCGGTGAAGGACGATGCCGCAACCGGAATCGGCGGCTTCTGGACCCTTCCGAGGCAGGGGACGGACGCGGTGACGAGACCGATCTGGACAAGCGGGCCGAAAGCAACTTCATCCGCCGCTCCCGCCGGGACTTCGGCTTGAGATGCTGACAAGCGTCGCAGTCCGTAGAATCATGGTGCTCGCCCAAACACCACATACAAATAGGGTGAGGGTCCGTCGCCGACATCTGACGCGTACAAGAAGCACACGTCTTGAAACCCGAAGGCATTGCACACTGTTCCCAACGCAAAGGCGTTAAAAGAGGCCTGAAAACAGGCCAAGGGAACTCACTCCGGATCCACGTTGCACGCGGAAAAGAAGGAAACTGACGTCAGCGCGCCGGGGTGGGACTTATGTGACCTCGCTGACGTCACGTCCGCGGACAGCGTCAGGGCGGAGTCGTGTGGTGGCCCCCCCCCCGGCGCGCAGGGATGCTGTGGCAAAAAAGATTCCGGATCCAGTCTCACACCTGGGGATAATTCTACGTTAAGGAATCTGTGGCTAGTAGTCTCTATCAGATATATTTGTATTCTTTATGGCTATCTTCAATTACCATCTTTATCAGCCAGCCAGCCCTTGCTTCACCCCTAATGCCTAACAGGCCAGGGGCTTTTTATTAAGACTGTACTTTTAGACACAGCTATCTCAAAAACATGCTATGGTATTCTTCTTATATCATCAATCAATCAATCAATCAGGGGTTTATAAAGCACACTACTCACCCGTGAGGGTCTCAAGGCGCTGGAGGGGGGGGGGGAGGGGCAGCTCCGGATCAGTCGAAGAGCCAGGTCTTGAGGTCCTTCCTGAAGGTGTGCAGGGTTGGGGAGCTCGTTCCAGGTCTTGGCTGCGATGTAGGAGAAGGCTCTCCCGCCTGTTCTGTTTCTGCGGATGCGGGGGACCTCTGCCAGGGCGAGGTCGGCGGAGCAGAGGTTCCTCTTGGGTACGTGGAAGGATACTCTCTCGTTGAGGTATTTGGGTCCGATGTTGTTGAGGGATTTGTAGGCGTGAGTGAGGAGTTTGAAAGTGACCCTCTTCTCGACGGGGAGCCAGTGGAGGTCTCGCAGGTGTTGCGTCATGTGTTCGTGGCGTGGAGTCCCGAGGACGAGTCTGGCAGCGGCGTTCTGGATGGTCTGGAGTCTGTGTAGAAGAGTTCTGTTGATTCCGGCGTACAGGGCGTTGCCGTAGTCAAGTCTGCTGGTTATGAGTGCGTGGGTGACGGTCTTTCTGCAGTCGGGGGGGATCCATTTGAAGGTCTTGCGGAGGATGCGCAGGCAGTTGAAGCTGGTGGAAGCGACGGCGTTGACCTGGCGGTTCATGGCGAGGGAGGAGTCGAGGATGATGCCGAGGTTTCGTGCGTGGTCAGTAGGAGTGGGAGGATTCCCGAGGGCGGAGGGCCACCAGGTGTTGTCCCAGGCGGAGTTGCAGGGTCCGAGGATGAGGACCTCGGTCTTCTCTGAGTTGAGCTTCAAGCAACTGTCTTTCATCCAGGCTGCTACGTTCTTCATTCCTTCCTGGAAGCAGAGTCTTTGGGATTCTTCGTGAGTGAGAGGATGAGCTGGGTGTCGTCGGCGTAGGATACAATGCTGAGCCCATGCTGTCTGACGATGGCGGCGAAGGGGGCCATGTAGATGTTGAAAAGCGTGGGGCTGAGTGATGAGCCTTGGGGTACTCCGCAGTTGATATCGGTGGGTTCGGAGAGGAAGGGGGGGTTCTGCCGGAGAGAAAGGATCGGATCCAGTCGAGGGCGGCTCCTTGTATCCCTGCGTCGTGAAGTCTAGCTTCAAGCGTGCAATGAGAAACGGTGTGGAAAGCTGCGGAGAGGTCTAGAAGGATGAGGGCCGCGGTGTGTCCCTGGTAGAGTAGCATGCGGATGTCGTCAGTGGCGGCGAGGAGAGCGGTCTCGGTGCTGTGGTTGCTACGTAATCCAGACTGGGAGGAGTCTAGGATGGAGTTCTCTTCGATGAAGGCGGTCAGCTGGGCGTTCACGAGTCGCTCGGTGACTTTGGCGGCGAAAGGGAGGAGAGAGATGGGCCGGTAGTTTTTCAGGTCCGTTGGGTCGGCCGTGGGTTTCTTGAGGAGGGGTTTTACATCCGCCCGCTTCCAGTCGTCTGGGAAGATGCCGGACGTGAAGGTGGCGTTGATGGTCAGTCCTAGTTCGGGTGCGATGGCGGCGGCGGCGGCGGCCCTGTGGAATATGTGCAGTAGGCAGGGGTCAGTTGGGGCTCCTGAGTGGGTTTTCTTCATGGTGGCGGTGATGTGTTCGATGGTAGCAGGATTCCAGGTCATGATGGTTGGCTTATCGGCAGCGTTGAGGGGGGAGGTGATGTCCGGCGTCCGGTTCGCTGAAATTGTCGTAGAGGGCCTTGATCTTTAGATGGAAGTATGAGCTGAGCTTGTCGCAGAGTTGCTGGGAAGGTGTGACGTCCGTGGCTTCGCTGGGGGGTTTCGTGAACTGCTGAATGACGTTGAACAGTTCCTTGGCGTTGGTCGTGTTGGTCAGGACTTTGTCTCTTATGAAGGTCCGTTTGGTGTCCCTTATGCGCTGGTGGTATTCCTTCAGGGCGCTCCTGTGGTTGCTCCGTGCTTCCGTGGTTTTCTGGTTTCTCCAGGTTTTCTCTAGGCATCTGCAAGAGCGTCTGGCTTCCTGTACTTCAGTGGTGAACCAGGCGGCCTTCAGTGGGCGTTGTTTGGCGGGGTGTCGGAGGGGTGCGAGTTTGTCGGCGCAGCGGGAGATCATCGGTGAAGTTCTGTGGCTGCGGGGTTGGTGTCGGTCGTGGTGCTGCGGGGGTCTTGGAGGAGGGTGGTGATGAGGAGTTCCTCTGTGACCTTGCTCCAGTTTCTTCGTGGTGGTCGCGGGGCGGGCTTGGGTGCGGTGGTTGTGTTGAAGGTGAAATGGACGCAGTGGTGGTCCGTCCAGAGAGGCTGGGTGGTGTGGCTGAAACGGATGGTTGTTCCTCCCGCGAATATAGGGTCGAGGGTGTGTCCAGCTCTGTGTGTGGGCGTGTTGACCAGCTGCCTCAGTCCGAGGTTGGCGAGGTTGTCGAGGAGAGGGATGGAATCGGGGTCGTTGCAGTTGTCGAGGTGGAAGTTCAGGTCCCCGAGTAGAATGTAGTCCGTTGAGGTGATTGCGTGGGGGGCGGCGAGCTCGGCGATGGTAGTAGCGGACTGGGTGTGAGGTCCCGGCGGTCTGTAGATGAGGGTGCCGCGTAGCGTGGTCATGGGGCTGGTCTGGATCTGGAAGTTGAGGTGTTCTGTGTGGGAGTGGGGGTCACTCGTGCTGGATGTGGAGAGGTGGAGGGAGGTCTTGTGTGCGATGGCGAGTCCTCCTCCTGGGCGGTGGGGGACGTCCCTTCTCTGGATCTTGTAGCCGTCGGGGATGGCGGTGGCGATGTCGGGGCCGGAGGTGGCGTTGGTCCAGGTTTCCGTGAAGAAGGCGACATCGGGCGAGAGGGTGTCGATCATGTCCCAGATCTCTACAGCGTGACGGTGCAGGGAGCGCACGTTGAGGAGGATGCATGTCAGGGTGTTGGTGGTGCGTCGCCAGGCGGGCCTTCGGCGGTAGTGGGGGTGTTGTCGATGGTGAAGGATCTGCGGCAGGCTCTGCACGAGAACTCTCCATGGGTGGTGTTTGGCGAGGAACTTACGCAGTCGGTGTGTCTTCCGGGATTGAGTGCGTTGAGGATGGTAGAGTCGTAGCGGTAGGGCCTGGGTGGGCCAGGGTTCCTGGCGCTGGTCGCGTTCGGGTCGCGGTCGGGCGCAGACGGGCTTGCCTTTGGCGCGCCAGTGGCGCGACCGCACAGCGGTCTGCATTAAATAGGGGAGGGACGCTCAGCAGGGAGGCGGGAAACGGGCGCAGGTAGGGGGAGGGGCCGGGTCAGTAGCGGCGGGAAAGCGGGAGATGGGGACAGCGCGAGTGGGCACAGACAGTTAAGGCAGCAACAGGAAAAGCAAAAAAGCGGAAATAATTACAACAAATTACAAAAGAATGACCAAAGTAATAGCAGATAAAATGCAGGCAACACGCAGATTAAACCAAGAGAGCAATACTCAGCAGGCAGCAGCCTCGAACACCCAAGGCAGGGGGCTCAGCAGCGACGACGAAGCGCAGGAGCTGTCGGGGGGAGTGCAGGCCTGTGACCGAGGTCAAGGTCTTACGAGCGCTCCCCTGCAGCGGTCTGCATTAAATAGGGGAGGGGAGGGACGCTCAGCTGGGAGGCGGGAAATGGGCGCGGGTAGGGGGGAACGGCCGGGTCAGTAGCGGCCGGAAAGCGGGAGATGGGGACGGCGCGAGGGGGCACAGACAGTTAAGGCAGCAACAGGAAAAGCAAAAAAGCGGAAATAATTACAACAAATTACAAAAGAATGACCAAAGTAATAACAGATAAAATGCAGGCAACACGCAGATTAAGCCAAGAGAGCAATACTCAGCAGGCAGCAGCCTCGAACACCCAAGGCAGGGGCTCAGCAGCAGCGACGAAGATCAGGCAGAGATCATATATAGTGATTGAGGTATACAGGAGGTTTACCATTATGTTTGTATTCCTATTGGAGAAAGGACACTAACTATATGTGAGATGTAGACTAGGATATTGAAGGAGTCACAGTAAAAGTTTGCTCGGGTTGGGTGATCCATATCTCATATACTATGTGGTTTCCGAAAAGTAACTTGTAGTTTGCAAGAAGAGAATAAGGTCCAAGCAAGCTTTGGGTCGTAGTAAGGATTTGCCGAAATTGTTATTAATGTTTGGTATGGTCTCAAATTGGCAGACGAGTCTGTGGTGCTGTGGATTAGAGATGGAAGTGCAAAGATGTTCTTATGTGTGACCAGTCTATCTGTCGTGGGGTGGTCTGTGTAATGGCAAAGGTCTGAGGCATCCTGCGGTTAAAAGCTCAGGCAGAATTCAGTCCATGAAACTGTAAAACGTTTTGGGTAAGGGCTAAGTAGGTGTGTAGTAGTGTGGGATACATTGTGCCAAAGCTAAACTGGAAATAAGGTGCTTGAAATGGCAAAACCGTAGTTTCATGGTATTATATTCATGGTGGTCTGTGTTAAGGGAGAACCAAACAGGAAGGAAAGTAGTCATTAAATTAGGAAATTGCAAAACACTAGATAGCAGCATACCTCAAGACGGCAAAGTCTTGGTAAATCTGAGGGGAGAGAAGGTGGAATAGAAAATGAAGTTATCATAGGGAAAGCGTAGGGCTTAGACCTATCACAGAAGTTCCAAGATGTTTGGCTACATACCTGGATGGTGATTCTTTTTGGCACATGGAGCATATGATCAAGGCACTATCCTCATTGAAAGTTGTCCGGGTAGTGACTAATAAGCAGGACGTAATTTTAAAGAAGCCACAAACCAGAAGTGGAAGCGTAGAAGGACGAAGTGTCAGCCTAGGGGATAGGTAGAATGTTGATAGAGGAGTAACGAAGTACTCCTTATGAAAAATATGGTGTTGGTGCTGAATGCACTATTATTTACTTTATTTCATTTTTGTGTGCTTCACATCTTCTGAGTGTCAAATTATGCTGCACAGAGGGGACAGTTCTCAATAAAACTCAGCCTATATGAGTACGTTTCTGACTTTCTTGGAATTCACACAGAATTATGGAAGAATTCATGCAAAGCTGGAATTGTCGCAGCTTCCACGGTGTGATCACAAGCATAAATTCAACATATCAGTGTATTTGTACTGAATTCATTTTGTTTCATCATAGGGAGAATAGATTTGCCCACGTAAAAGCTCTTCTTCTAATCCCATACCAATTTCTGAAGTGTCTTCTCTTATACTGTAAACAGATTTACTCCTGGCATTGATAAAAGTGAAACTGCCCCTATTTTCCAGTTACGAAACTACTGCCAAAAGGATTGCTAATACTGACAATCTTTCTATTTGTGGGGTCCACTTTTTGCAGCTACCCCATCCCTCACAAACTAGAGTCACACACCACAGTAGGCAGCTTTACTCACACTTAAAATTAACCTTAAAATTTGTCTTTTTGCAACATTTTGTAGGGTCCCTGATCATAAAGGACAACTCAAACTTCAAACTGGTGATTCTACGACACCCTTTTGGTATACCCTGAAAGAAGAGGTTCTCAATTAGCCGTGTCGCCCTGTACTCTCAAGGGGACCCACTTTGCTGAAAGACCTGGCAATTAGCAGGATAATTAGTTTCAGAGTGTAGAAGCTGCACCTAGGAAAGATGACTACTCAACTAGCCATGCAAATTAAGTGCAGATGATTGGGTAAGATTATGCTCCCTTCGTGTTACCTTTTGCAATAAGTAATTACAATAATCAGAACACATGCACATAGCAAATTCTTTGTGAACAATCCCGGCGCAGCTGTTGGTAAGGTTCCTAATCTATTCACAAAAAAATACTTTTGTAAGAATGAAGACTCTGAAATGGAAAATGGATGTTGCAAGGGATTATGTCCTCTTTACATTGCAGGAGGAGCTGGGAAAGAGCAAAGTGCCAGAATGTTAGGAATAAATATACTTGTGCCCCTGATGAAGAGATAACCTCGAAAGGTATTGGGCAATGTATTGACTTCAGTGGTCCCATAATTTGAGTTTAAAAAGAGATAATATGTAATTATAAGAATGAAGTAGATTGAATTATTTCAGAGAAATAATATGCAATCATATGAATAAAATAGATTGAATTATTTAAGAAAGTATGTGGTCTGGACTGTAGGTGATGCATCACTTCCTTACAGTTGTACCAGGCCTCAATAATAGGCATGGATGTGTCAATTTCTAAAAAAGAGGGGGATCTTGATCTTTGTCATGTGGATGTTTCACATGTAGAGGCAGTAAGTAGATAAAGGTGCATAATGCAGGAACAAGAAGTCTTGGCGATTGTGAGATTAGCAGGACATCCACATAAAATACATTTATATATAATTAATCTAAATGCAACCTTAAAATTGCATAATATGTACGCAGGCCTTCCAAGTTGTGTGCCTTCTTCAACAGTGTATATATGCAAGGAGACACCACCGCTCCAGAGGTCAATGCAGAGGCCCTCAACTCATCAATGACTATGTGGCGAAACTTGGACTGTGCTTTTATGCTGGTCAGTAATTCTGCACAATCCTCACCTGCCTGATTGGTGATGAGAAGGCCTGAAAGGCCTTGACCAACAACTGAGACAAATACACTGCATTTCTACGAGTCCACATTGACCCACTCTGGAACTTTTTAAAGAGAATTTCACCCTACAACAACTTGATGAGTAATATCATCTGAAATTTCTACAGTCTGACGAGACCAAGTGGCCATGAAAGTACTGAACTGGAGAGACCAGGGCAACTGCAGAGCCTCCTTAGTCAAAGGTACTGCCAGGTTAAGAGGTGTAGCACAAGTCACTGTGTCTTTTCATTCGAGCAGGTACTAAAAAATAGAATTTGTAAGGGGATTGGGAACAGATGAACTATGGGACTGATGGGAAAAATACTCGCTTGTGTATGTATCATACCAGTGGAAGGTACAAACTATTTCTTAAATATTTCAATATGGCTGTCATGTGTAACGTTCTCTCTCTCCCTCCAAAATTCGCAGACAGCAAAATTGAAAAACAATCAGCCGAGAAGGGTTCGGCCCTGGAACAAGATTGCAATTGGTATTTTCGAAAGTTCCTTGTCCCAGAACCCACCCAACTTTACAGAGGACCCAAATGGGGCTGCTGCCTCATTTGAGGAATGGCTTAGGAGTACAATTGATCAGGTGTTACCGGTCAAATCCATTGTTAATCATAGGGCAAGACATACGGAACCCTGGTACTCCAAACGTCTTAGAATTTTAAAACAAAAATGTCGTCGCCTCGAAAGGAAATGGAGATTTTGTTATGAAATCAACGACAGAACTGCTTATAAGCAAGCTTTGCTAGACTATAAAAAATGTGTGCATGAGGAGAAAACTCGTTATTTTACCACAGCTATAACAACTGCAAAAAACTCTACTAAGGAACTTTTTTCCACAGTGAAAAAATTAGCCAAATGTCTGGAGGTGATAGATTCACCAATGAATCAGACTTTCTGTAACTCACTGGCCACGTTTTTCCAAGACAAAGTTAGTGCAGTTTATAGTGGCTTTTCCCGACAGTTGTCCCAAGGGACATCATCCTCTTCGGAGACCGTAACAAATCCTAGGGAGGAAAGGGAAATGCCACCAGCCACTTCAGATATTAGTGACCCTCATGTATTATCTGTTTTTCCGTCATTGACCATTGATGAGGTCACTAATCTTCTGTTGTCGACCAAATCTGGCTCTCCACTGGATCCATGCCCGCCCAAAATTTTCCATCTACTACCAGAAGTCTTTGCGTCTCATCTGGTTTTTATTTTTAATCAAATGTTTCTCTCTGGTATCTTCCCTACTAATTGGAAACCGGCATCTGTTCTTCCCCTCCTAAAGAAAGCAAACCTAGATGGGGCAGATCCTAGTAACTACCGCCGTATCTCAAGACTCCCCCCTGCCTGCAAAAATGGTTGAAAAATCCATGCATGGTGTTTTATCGGACTATATTGAAAAGCATACCTTTCTGGATACCACTCAGTTTGGCTTCAGAAAGCATCACAGTACTGAACTGGCATTGATTTCAGCGTCCGAGTTGATCAGGCAGACAGTTGATGCGGGAGGCAGTGCAGCACTTGTGCTGCTTGATCTCTCGCCCGCTTTTGATACTGTGAATCATCAAAAGTTATTGGAAGTTTCAGATAGGATCGGCATCAAAGGGAAAGCTTTTGCTTTGCTCGAGTCATTCCTGTCGGATCGGGAACAGTTTGTGGCTCTTTCAGATTTTAAGTCACCAAATTTTACATTGCCCTGTGGAGTACCTCAGGGCTCTTCGTTGGGCCCACTCTTTTTAATATTTATGTTGCTCCGTTGGCAAGGCTAATTCGATCTCTGGGTTTCTCTGCTATCTCCTATGCCGATGGCACCCAGATTGTGGTTTCAGTGACAGGTTCACCATCAGACACGGCAGCAGAGTTCCACACCTGTCTTCGTCAAGTCGGGGACTGGATGGCAGCGAACTGTCTGAAATTGAACTCCAGTAAGACCGAAGTTCTACTCTTTGGCGGCCACACGAATTTCTGGTCTCCTGCGTTGTGGCCCTCGGAGTTGGGCTCCCTACCAAATCCTGTGAATAAGGTAAAGAACTTAGGAGTCACGTTTGATTCTATGCTTTCTTTCGAGGGTCACGTGAACCAGGTTACCTTGACATCCTTCTACACCTTAAAATTACTTAGAAGGATTCTTCCTTTTATTCCGGCTAATCTGCGCAAATTAGTGGTTTCGGCTCTTGTTTTATCCAAAGCCGACTACTGTAATTTTTATCAACCTTCGGAAGAAATGTCTGACCAAGATGCAGATTGTGCAAAACGCAGCAGCACGTTTACTGTTGAACATCCCAAAATATAAATCTGTCTCCATGACGCTTAAAGAGCTACACTGGTTGCCGGTGAAGAGACCGATCGAATTTAAGGTCCTCTGTATAGCTTTTAAAGCTATTCATGACATAGGACCTGCCTTTTTTAAACAGAATCTGCCACCTTACACTCTGGTCCGTCAACTCCGCTCAGCTTATGCTCATTACCTGGTAGTTCCCGGTTCAAAAAGTGTTCCTGGGGTGGAAGAAGCTTTCTGGTCGGTACGACCCGACTTTGGAACTCGCTTCCACTAAGGCTAAAAGAAGAAACCCATCTGTTGGCCTTCAGAAAGGCGTTAAAAACGTGGCTTTTTAATCTCTGATGTGGGAAAATCTGTCCGGTATCTTTTGTCTGATGGGCCAGCGCCTTGACACCTTTGGGTGAAGGTTTTGCGCTTTATAAATTTCTTTTTCATTTCATTTCAACGTATGCATTTTGGTCTGGTTCTGCCTCTACTGTACCTCATCTTCAAACTCCATGAGGTTCTGGATGACACAGGGGAGGAGGGAGCAGACAAGTCAATGGGATGTAAAGGAAGAAAAAGAGAAACAATGCCATGCACACTGCAGGATGCTTGTTTTTTTCCCCCTTCTACCTGCTTGTTTACCCTGGTCTTTGAAAGAACAATGGGAGAACTATGGTGCGTAATAGAAAAAATATTTCATGCTTTATCAACTTCACTCCATGCTTTAGAAAAGCTGTTTGAATTCTATTGTCTGTGCTGTACACTCAAGAGCAGGAAAAGCATCTGGCCTAAATACCATTATTTAAGGTGCTATAGTGACCTGTGTGGCAAGGGTTATAAGTGTATTTTTATGTTGCATATATTACAAACTTGTTTGGATGCTAACATGATTTTTGTTTGTGCACTTAAAATTAATTTCAGTTTTTGATGCAAGGAGAGGGCCAGAAAACAGGCTGCAGCAACTAAATAGGTGATTATATTGGAATACTTTTCTTCATTCATGCTAACAAAACAAAAACACAAATTTTAATTCTCTGGTGCATGCACAGTTTATAAGCTTAGCAGCTGAGCTATAACTACAAGGGAAGATGACCTTGTGTGTTCCATCGTGCAGGGAGAAAAGTAGCAATTAGCCCCTGCAGATATTTTTAACAAGAAGTATTGAGCAAATATCCTGTGTAATGAAACATGAGCTGAGCATGAACTGACCCTTCTCACTTTATTGAACACCATTCTTAAGAAAGGTCTAGATGATACTGGTGAAAGGGACAGGTTAAGACAAATGAACCAGTTGCTTGAGGGGATGCAGACATACAGAGTTTCAACTTCAGGCCTGAAGGCACAATAAGGTACACATGGCTGTTTTATATGGTTTGGCAAGCTATTAAAAATCTGGATAAAACATAGGGAGACTGATAAGATAGGGTTGTATGCGATGTAGACATATAGTGTATAATAAATAATCATGTATTTTGAAATAACAACTACTCTGTGTGCGTACTAGTTTTGGAGTTCGAGGCAGTGTTCTGTGTATACCATCTGCAGGTGTAAGATTCTCTGACAGGTTTGTCTAACTACCTAACACTCGTCTCTATAAAGCCTAGCTCTCTACTAGAGGAGTGAGAGACACCGATCAGTTATCCTTCCGAAAACAGCAAAATTGCAATTTGGGGCTTAGCAAGTCTACTGCATTTGATCCCAGCAAATTAGGGTAACATGACAAAAGGGTGAACATAATAGGCCTGCTACATGTATATAAATAAATGCTTGCACAGGGTCTAATTTTACATCAGATTTAAACTGATGCATGCACGTCCCATAGTGAAAAACCTCAGCCGCTTGATTTTTCAAGATACATATCCCTCGGTAGGTGTGCCTGGCATGGTCTGTCCCATTTCAGGTTTGTCGATATGTAGAGAGGTCTTCTCCTGTGTCACTTCACTCCCTGATGCTCTGTACTGGCTCTGAGCTTGGACATCCCGAGGCGAGTATCCATTGGGTCAACCCTTGTTAAACTACACTGGCTTCCTGGGGGGAAGAGAGTGTTTTCTAAAGCCATGTGTATTTGCCACAAATTTGTGAATGGAAAGGGACCCCGATACTTACGTCCCCTGGCAAAGTCTTATCAACCTAGCAGAAGCTTGAGGTCTGCTGGGACCTCGCTTGCTGTTTATCCCAGGGTGAAAAAAGCCCATATGGGTGGTTGTTCCTTTGGCTTGTTGGCCTCTAAACTGTGGAATAGCAAGTCATTAGATCTGAGACAGGAAGGGTCTGAATCAGTTTTACGCAAAAAACTTAAGACCTGGTTCTTTAGACAACCATAAGGCCGGTCCAGCCTGCCACTTAAGGGTCAGTACTGGTTTTAGCATGATTAGCGCGGGGACACTCCGAATGGAGTAACCAGGCGCTTTATAAATCATTTTATTATTATTATTATCTAGAATCCCCTTCTGTAAAGTCAAGAACAAGCCATCCAATCATGGCACCCTACAGATCAATGTTAGAACTTATCTGCCGCAACCAGTAAAGAAATAGGGTCAAAACTGCATCTCATACTATGCTCCACTGGCCTTTCCTCCCTGCTATCTGAGGTAAGCAGTGTAGCACTGAAATGAGCTAGCCCTACTCACAAGTGCGCCACTTGACGTGTGTGCCGCTTGGTATCTGTGAAAATCAATCTGATAGACAAGCAAAATAAAGTTGGAGGGTTTGTGTCCCTGCTTGATGGGTATGTCTAGAGTTGAGGAGGGACACAACGGGGGAACAAAACAACAAGCGTCTGAAAGGAACATCAGTCAAAACAAAAACAAATGATGCAGGAGTTTCTTCCTCCAACTGGATAAGAAAAAACTCAAATTAAGCAGCAAATCGAGTTGTGTGAGGTACATCGACAAAAGGTTTATTGAAACATTATGTGGGTTACTTAGAGCATGGTGGACGCAGGACATTTGCCAAAGATTGTTAGATTTCCATCCATCCTAATTAGTATGTACACTGGTATACATGGATATACACTTTATAAAGACATCAACCAATATAAAGTGTATACATAGGTACAAACTCTACATAGGGTGGCCAGGTCATCTGCCAATTTAGAGTGCACACAGGTTTATACCCACTAAATAGAGCAGAGAGGACATTGGCCAATTTGTGCGAGGTGTCCTACCTCCACCAAACTCTAAATATGCGAAATAATCCCCTAAATATTTTACTAAAGGCAAGCATACAGACTCTCATAGACAATACCTCATATGCTGGAACCCTTGAAGATACTAAAAGTAGGTGTAGCTGACCCGGAGATGATAAACTGCCATACTTCTGTTGGACACTTTGGCACTGTCTTGCTGGCAGCACAGGATAGGAAGTAGATCCAGCCACTGTCTTTCTAAATAATAATGAAAAAGTTAACAGTTTTATAACAAATGTTAGAGTTTTTTATTTGAACCGAAAAAACATATTACTATTAATAACTTCTCACCTTTGTCAATCTATTTTTCCTCCATTTATTAAGCTTCTATTTGTTCAGAGCAGTCTAAAACTTCTTGCTTTGCAAAACGTTTATGTAGAATTCAGTTGTGATTATCCTGAGGGTAAAATTCACTCACTGGCATATGATGGGGAAGTGGTAAGTATTAGTACTTTAAAATGGTATTACGGCTACATGTTACACTTACCTTGGGTCCTTCTGGGCCCAAGCAGAGCTCTGCGTCAAGTGAATCTGGCAAGAATACTGAGAGTCTTGGTTTGTTCCCATACTTTAGCATAAGCGTGTTCACACTGGAGATGATCAGACGTCAGGTGAGCTGAGGCATGTAGAAATGTGATGGTTGGATGTGAAGGAGAAAGGGGTTAACTTACAGGAATATTCTATTTGGGAACACTCAAGCACCAGATTTTGCAGTAAAAAAAGGAGCTATTTATTTACTGGCAGTTGTGGGACAAACATTTGTACTGTGTCTCTTTTAAATTACTGACACCCGTAAGGCTTCATGCACTGGATGGACAGAAATGAAGCAGGAAGGCAAAAAAAAGAATAAATTAGCAGTTTGCCCAACAAGCCCATGTAGAAGCAAGCACGGGATGTGCCTCCTCTGTTTAAAAAATACTATTAATTCCATTACTGGAGTCTCGGTATATACATAATGGTCTACATTATTCTGCCTAGGATTTAAATATTTAAGGGTCTTGTGCAAACTAGCTGGTGACAAAGGATATGTTACAGCAAGAAACCTGAGTTCAGATGTTTACTTAAAAGGTCAAATCGGTTTAGATCCATCATCTAGGGACATTAGAGTTCAAAGTGTGTCTCCCTTTACTTGGCATTTTCTAATTGGGTGTTATGCAGATGTTGCACCTCAAAACATACAATCCACTAAATTGAAACTGCTAAATCTGTACGCCACTAAATGCATTTTTAAGGGTTTAGGATGAGGGTGAGGGGGCTAGGTTGATTGATAGAGCCGGGACCTTGTTATTTTCAGGTGTGGAGTGAATGTTATTTTCATGGATAACCCTAGGGTTAGGTTTACGGTTAGTTTTTAAGAGGCAGCGTTAAGGTTATGGGCAGTTTTAGGATTAGGGTAAGGCTCACGTTTGGTGTAGGATTAGGGCTGTGGTTGGATTAATTAGACTTATGCTGAGGTTTAAGTTTCTGGTTGGGGAGTGCTAGGGTTAGGCTAAGGTTTAGGATTAGAGTTAGGGTAAGGCCTGGGATAGGTCTCAGTTAGATTTAGGGTTTGAATTTAGAATTATAGTAGTATATAGTTTTAGTGTGCAATGTAAAGTGGAATTTTAAAGACCAATTATATGTGTAAATGATGTAGTAATATAAATGCAGTGATCAATTGCATTATACAAATACCAGGTCAATTAAATTGTATTTAATGTAGTGACATTTAACGAAACAGATAAGGTGTGTTATTTGCATCTGGCTATTTTAATTGTCATATTGTTCTTTCGAACTGTGCATATAGGTCTCTTGGAAAAGCTAGACAATCTTCACACAATTCCAGGGCTGTGAAGGTACTTATGGTACAGACGGAGAGAATAAAAACATGGTGTCTGTACAGTTTTATATTCAATACAAGATTGTACTCGGTTAAGAAGAAGTAAACTCATTAATTACATATTGAAGATATTTGTTACCAGAATTATCTTTTTCCTCTTGGGAAGCTTAAATTACCAAACAGACCTATGGTTTATGTGTGAAATTAACATAATAGAAGCCAACAGGCCAGAGGTTTATTAAATATTTGTAGGGGTTCATTCAAGCCATGGGTAGCCTAGTCAATATATTCCTGTATTTTGACAGTAACCATTATTTACAGTGTGTTTGGCCTATAAGGAAGTTGCAAAATAAATCCATTACTGGAATTACTATTTGTGTCAAAGATTGCCTTTTTACTATGTGAAGCCAATACTGGCATTTTGAGAATGCTAGTCACACAAGAGGGAAGAAACAAATGGACCCATCTATTACTGTATTCACTTAATGTGCATTTAGATGCTTCTGTATCAAGCCAATATTATTTTGGTCATTTTATAAAAATTACTATGCAATATGGAAGCCTGATCCACCCCACTCAATCTAACTTTCTCAAATACATTCTTTTGTGTTTCTCAAATACATTCTTTTGTTAAGAAATACATTCTTTGGTTGGGATTCTCAACAGCAACTCAAAACCCCAATTTCTATGGGGTAGTGCACAGGAAGACAAACTAGACAGTAAAAACCAGGTAAACTGGATGATGATGGAGAGGTACAGGCACGGTTTAGGAAGTGGTGGGTTAAGGAACCTTCCCCAAAAATACAAAGAAACAGAGGGTCAGCCTGTAATCAGCACTCTCCATCATTTCCTCATAGCAGACTCCAAAGTCTATTGGAAGTGTGAGTGCTAATATCACCTCTGGGACTCAGAACTTTTGCAGGTTCAACAGAGAGGAAGGTTACTCACAGTCACAGCTTTATCACACTAAAGACATGTATAGTTATCACATGGATTCGTTTTTGGTTGCAAATAATAATTTTTACAGTCATTTCTGTTTTCATTTAGTATACTAGAGTTATCTGTATGTTTCACATTAAGGTGCTCTGCATTCTGGTTCCGTTAGCTGTAGTTTCACCATTATAAATGCAGTCCTGTGAGGGGCCTGGAAACATGGAAAATGGCCATATGTTCTGCTTGCTACGTAAAAAATGGCACACCATGGTTCCAGCAAACAGTCCCCGTACAAACAGCCCTTGAAATATCAGTACAAAGGGTAAGGGGAACCCCAAACCACCCCTAAGGACAGTACACATAGTGAAGATATGACATTTATCCACAGCATGCATAGGCCCTTCGAAAGGCAGAAGGAGGAGCTTGGACCTAACAACAGCTACAAACAGATGGAGATTTAGGAGAAGGGCGAGTCCAGTGGCCACCACTGGAGAGTAACAGGAGGGACAGTAATCCACCCAAAATCGCTGATCTCATTAGAGGAACAAGATAGAAATTACACTGGAGAATAGGAAAATAAATATAAAGAAAGTAGAGGTGCCCTCCTAGGCCCTAAAGAGTAGGGCATGTAAAATCAATAGCTTGATATTTAACTCAGTCACCATAAAGGAAAAAATGTCCTGTCCAATATACTGAAAAGGGTCCATTATCAGGAAACCGTAAGAGTCCAAAGTGCAGAAGGGAGTTTGACTTTGGGATTGTGAGGAACTGAGCATGAATAAATTGAGATGAATTCGACCAGAAAGGTTTGGGCTCAAAGACAAAATGGCAGATGCAAAGTAAAAGAAGAACATGAAGTTCTTAGATCTTGTTTTGTTCATGAATGCTAGAAAAAGAAGCAAAGAAGTGTTGGCTTCTCCCCTTTGTTGCCCCATCAGCTTTTATAGAGGCCCACATCTTGAAGCGCTGGAGCACATAAAAAGAGAGGGCTCACACTGACTGGCTGGATAGAAAGTTATAGAAGATATGCTGAAGCCTCCGCTCCTTGGAGCAGAGGTAGACCAAGCTGGAAGGATCTAATGAACTGCAAGCAGGCTACACAGAATTGTTGCCACATTTCAAAGTGAGGTATAGGAAGGTGGAAGTTCACTATAAGATTCTTGAGAGTCAAGATTTATAGGATGGAAGTTGACCTCTTGTAAGGGAATATAAAGCCAGCATTAGCTGCCATGAGAGGTAGCACGAAATTTTGACTACCAACAACAATATCGGTCACAGGGAGCATTGCTTAGATGTTTATATTACTTCAAACTGTTCGGATAATAATTTTTAAGGGATTGTCATGGGAAATGGTCTCTATCCTCCTAGATTTGGCTCCCGGTGTCTGAAGGGGGGGTCAGCCGTCACAGACTTTGGGCTGTATTATTTGGCATCAAGAAAGGCAGACTATAAACATACCTTACACTACAGAGCTGATATAATTTCTACTGCTGCCCAAAAGGAGAGTTGCAGAGGATGACATCCAAATGGGCATTCAGATATAGCTGGATACGATCCCTGCATGAGCACCATATACCCCAGAGCTAGCACTGATTAGCCTATTAACTTCACCACATCAAGGGAACTGTAAGGGAATCGATAGCTAGATAGAACATGGTTTGAAGGTTATTAGGGACGTATGTTAAGGGAGGCACTTCAAGTTCAGGGAATTACAGAGAGGCTATTGTATCCCAAAGTGTTCTTCATCCTCCACAGATCTATCTCTGCAGAAACACATAGACTTTGGAAATCAGCACTCAGTGAACCGCCAGTACATCAATGTTTGAGAGTGTTTTGTACCATGCACAACAAACAAAGAGCAGTCATGTCGATACAATGATTGTTCATTGAAAAAACTAAATGTTTACTCAAACCACTGAATGATAAATGGGTAGAGGACAAAAATAAACCTGTCAACGAAGCAGAATGGGAGAGAATACTGAGAAGTGCTCTAAAGATCTCTAGGAATGACAGATTTAAATTAATTCACTTTTACTACCTGCATAGCAGATACATTACTCCAAAAAGAATCAATAGCATCTATCGGGATGCAGCAGCTGAGTGCCCCAAGTGTGGCGATAGAGGCTTTGACTTTTACCATATGATTATGGCAGTGTCAGACATGGTTACCATATTGGACGCAGGGGTTAATATGACCAATGCAGAGACAGATAAGGATGTCCAGAAAGAGCAGGAAGCTTGCTAAAGGGTCTAAACCTAAGGCTGAAGGCTGCCAGGGATACATGTAAGTTTAATGACGTAGCTTTTGTCCTGGCTGAGCAGCAAATAGCCATGAGCTGGAAATCGTCAAGTGGCCCCAGTATTAGGATGTGCCACAGTGAGCTGTCCAAATAGGCAGAAAGCAAGATCATTATGTAACACAGGGAAGAGAGGAGGGGAGTAATACAAGAGGGTGTAGCGAAAACATGGGATGTCATAATATATTCACTCCCATCTTAACAGATTTCTTATTGAGGGCTACATATATCTTGGCTCCCTGATGCACAACCTCCATCGGCCGCTCCCAGATAGTATACATCCATAATGAATAAAGGATCGCTCTTATTATTCATCAGCAAAGAGGTAAATCCTACTTCAGATCAATAGTTACTAAGATGTTAGATTACAGGTTTATAATGCAAACACGATCGGAAGCTACCACATGTTGAATATTGCAGGTATTAATGTACTGTAGCCAAGTTGAGTGGAAACGAACTGATGTGATGAACCTGCTGATATAAGACTATATTGCATGCTGATTGTGATATGTCCCCAGCTTTGCTGGTAATGTCAAAAGTGTAAGTTGCAATCAAAGAGAATATGATAGTGGCCTACAGAACAGGGATTGAAAACAAATCAAAGTGATATGATTCCCAAATGGTGTGGGGAACCTGATGACCTAGTCCTCTTCATTGCTAAACAGTCTGGATTGAAACTTTGACTGGATGCAGAATAAGACCACATCTATGTGAACAACTGTTATAGGATTAAAACAAGTGCTAAATCCTCTCTTAAGCTGCAATTGAGTTTTACCTCAGTATTAAGACTAACCAAAATGAGAACTAGAAGAGAATTCTGACAGAAGCAAGCAAGAAAAAAAGGTGGACAGATGTATAAAAGGCACAAAATTCTCCCATTTCCAGACTAGCACCAGAAAAGATAAGAAAATGAAAGTGTTTCATTGCCATCAGAGAGTATTTAACAGCCAAGTTAGACCAGGCAGGTATCCTGCAGCTGACAAAGCCCAGAGATGACATGAGAGAAGAAATGCTACATTTTACTGCATTCAGAGCCGGAAACGGCCTACCTCAGTATGATCAATTTACTAGGGACAGATACTGTTGACAGACCGATAAGTTAATGTGAACCCAGCCCTTCCCTCACTGTCATAGTGGGCAACAAAGGGAGAATGAGGAAGACAAAGAGAGAGCACAGCTGCTCCAACTTTCCTTCAGGTCTCCACTAATTGGGCATTGGTTGGAGATCATCTTCGTGATGGATGGCGATTAAGAAGTTAGTCTGTCCTTGATAGGAAAGGTGATAATCATAGATGAATGTTCCACAATATGAGGAAATAACAGTAGTGACATTTTCCCAATGGGTGATACTCAAACCAGTACTTCCGCCAATGAGGGTGTGACAATTGCTACAGAAAACCAAGAGGCATTCCCAACAACAAAGTAAAAGCAACAGGTACAAGGATAAACTAACGTCCTAACTAAAGCAGAAGGAACAATGAACCAACAAATGGAAAACAAAACAAACATGTGGTATGGAAATGCCAAATGTCGCTGCGTGTGAACTCGGGTTGACATGGGACAGATGAGGGGAGGGAGCAAGATGGCGGAGAGACGCCGTCCGTGAAACCTGCACCGCGATACGGCTGCTAAGAAGCTGGTGACTCCTGTGCTCCTGTTTGTTTGCTAAACATGAGAGGAGTGTTGCTGTTAACACTTTAACGTGGGAAGATAACGTGAGGAAAAGAGAAAAACTTTATAGGTGTAGAATGGTGAGCGGAGCATCTGTAAAGAACACTTAATGTATTACGGCGGGAGGAGAGCTTACCTGTGAAACCCGAAGCCTGAAGCCCAAAGCCGAAACTCAGCCCACGGGAAACGAGAGGATTTGGTATGTTCCAGGCTCGATTCGGCTCGACCGGCTCGACAGCATTGGATTCACCTGATTCATCTGACAGCCTTGCTGGTAGCGGTAGTGCCGGATGCAGACGCTTGCAAGGATTGGATTGAGCCGTTTGCTTCGTCTCCCTCGATTGTTGCTCACCTACGAGGCAGCGCGACTGGCAGCTTGGCGCATAGCGTACTACACCAATTCAGGGACTGCTATACTGCTACTCCCTCCGCCCGAGATGGCCCACAGAAGAACTCCGTAAGAGGGACTCGTGCTACGAGTCGACAGCTGGTGAGTGGGGAGACACTGAGGGGTGCAAAGGCAGCAGGGAAGACTGATGCTGCTGGGACAGAGTGTGTGAAACAAGCGGCGAATTTTGGAAAGCCAGTTTTGCGCTACCTGCAGTCTAAAAAGGCAACAGAACTGTTAGAGGCAGAAAGTGATGCAGATCCAACAACTAGCAGCAAACTAGTTGAAATAATCATTAATTCAATTAATCAGGAACAAACTAATAATGATAGTACCAATGGGGGTAGTAACCCAGATGCGGTGCAGGCTGTCGCTGAGGACTTAGAGCGGGTAGTGCCTATGGAAATGGAAGGTGACTTAGCAGGGGCTGAGAAATTGGACGGTGCTGACAAATGGGGAAAACTGGGGGGCGGAGAAAAATAATTTAGCGCACTCAAGCGCTATAGATGAATTAGTAACAGGAACTGGGCACACAGTGGTACAGAAAGCAATTTCACAGCTAAATATTGGATCAAATGAGTATGAGCATGCTACAGAAACTGACCAGTATAACCAGTATAATCATGAAATAGATAAAACATCTGACGAGGTGAACGGCTGTACCACGCTTATGGCAGAGCATGCAGTACTGGAATATTCTGTCTTAGTTATGGAATCTGAAGAGACAGTTGTAATTCAAGGAGAGGGGGAACAAGAGAATCAGGACACTGAAGATGACGATGCAGGGCAGCAACCCTATACAGATATAAGGGTAGAGCAAGTGACCTCTCTGGCATTATTATTATTAAAAGAAAAGAAAAAGAGCCTAAAAGCTAAAAATTGGAAAGAACCAAGTAGGAGTCAAAGTACATCTAGAGCTGTGTCTGCCAGTAAGAAAAAGACACCAATTAAGGGATTGCCTTCCAATAGCCCAATGCGGAAATGGGTACAATCAAAAGGAGGAATTAAAACTGTGATGTCGAGGCTATCAGATGTAGGGCTGACGGATAAAGCTGCAAGTGTCGTTAGTGCTATCGAGTCTGGTCCGATAGCACAAGGGGAAAGCTGTTCAGAAACGGATCTGGATTCAGAGCCTTGCATAACACTCGAGAGAGAGGGTGGCTCAGGTCAAAATGAACCACTCATGGTATCTAGCTCTTTTCAACGGCCCCAATTATTAAAGCCGGGGAGGATTCGCAAAAGGGATATGCTGAAGAAAATGACACTCCAATACTTTCCCTGATATTACAAGCTTTAAAAGACCAGAGGGAAGAGACGAGAGAGTTTTTTACCCAGATTAGGGCAGATAATTTTAGTATCCAATCGTCCTTGAAGGAAGTAACAGGGAAAGTATGTGAAATGACCAACGAGATAATGGAATTACAGCAGAGAGTGGTCACTACGGAGGAGGTTACTGCCAAAGTGGTAAACTTGACACAGCAACATGATGATCAGCTAGTAAACCTGGAATTCAAACTTGAAGAGTTGGAAAATAGGCAAAGGAGGCAGAATCTAAAAGTATTTGGTATTCCTGAAGGGCAAGAGGGCTCAGACTCAAGAACATTTATTGTGCAAATGATGCAGAAGGCCTTTCCGGATCTGGTGGACTGGGATTGGGACTGCCAGATCCAGAGGGCTCACAGACTTCCATTGGTGCAACGCCGGAAGGATGATCGTTATCCAAGGCCGTTTTTGATATATTTCGGGAACTATTTGCTAAGACAGGCAGTTTCTTTGAAAGCGGGCCCTCGAACACCGATAGCTGTAGGGTCCTATTCGATCTTTTTCCGCTCCGACTTCTGTAAGGCAACTATGGACAGACGGTGGCGCTTGAGACAGTTAATTGATCCCCTAAAAGCTACAGGGGCTCAAGTCTATTTACAGGAACCAGCACGTTTGAAGATTATCAGGAGCGGTCAATCGCTCTTTTTACGTCTGAACCTGAGGTCAAGGAAGTATTATCAAAATGGCAGAAAGAGAAAGAAGGGACTGTTTAAGATTGAATCTGGATTAATGTTAAGATTTTAAGATTTTGAGGTTGGTTTTTATTTGGCTATGTCCTCTCTGGTCAAATGAATTCAGGGGCCCGAGACTTCTTAGCGGCCACTGTGGAAGCAGGTTTCAATCTAGCTGCCACACCATCGGCAGCTGTGAGAAGGGGATGATTCCTCCTTTAGGTTGCGGGTGGTGGGGTGGGGGTTTGGGTGGGTTGGTGGTGGTGTGTGTCAAGTAACAGAAAAAGTCAACACAATTGAAGGGAAAGGGGAAAAAGTAAATATATTTGTAAGAGGGAAAGTAAGCAACAAGATAATCAAAAGCCAATGGAGATGGATTATAGTAGAGGCAGGGAAGAATTTATATTGGGATGGCAATGATAAGGTGTTTAGCCTGGAATGTCGCTGGTTTCAACAGTAAGATTAAGAGGCAGCTAGTAGCAGAGGAATTAAAAATGTATAACCCCCAGATTGTTATGTTGTCAGAAACACACCTGTCTTATAAAGATAGAGGCTTTTTGAGACATTTAGGGTATGAGGTGATAGTCTGCTCGGCACAAACGGTGTCTATTCGGGGTGTAGCTATTTTAAGGAGCAAACGATTTAGAGTGGAAGTTTGTAGGACACTCTCGGATAATGGGGGTAGATGGGCTATAGCTCAAGTGAAATTAGCTGGCAAAAAATAAGTTTTTTGCTCACTATATGGCCCCAATGTAGACGATCCCACTGCAATAGAAGCAGCTACTTTGGAATTACTAAATTGGGAGGGGGAGCGGTTGGTGATGGGGGATTTTAATTGTGTAATGGATTATGGAGTGGATACTACACGGAGGGGGGCATTTCAAAGGATGCGAAAGACACGGGCAGCTATATGGGAGTTGGGGCGGTTGCGGGTAATTAAAGATGTTTGGAGGACTCTCTATCCCGATATAGCAGGTTACACGTACTATTCTGCCCCTCACAAGTTATATTCAAGAATTGACATGGCCTGGGCATCAGATAGTATTTTATGGTCAAGCAGTATGGAAATTTGCCCGAGGGTTACGTCAGATCACAATCCTGTTCTTCTTACATTTAGGATCTCCCCTGAAAATAAAAACACCCGCTCTTTCTCCTTTCCCAGATATCTGCTTACAGATGAAGAATTTGTAACTCAGACTAGGGCACATCTTAAGGAGTTTTTGGAATAAATACAGGGACAGCCTCGCCTATAGTAGTGTGGGACACATATAAAGCAACAATTAGAGGTTTTGCCCAGCAATTCATCTTGAGACAGAACAAAGAACAGAAGATGAAAATGACTATATTGGCTATACGGAAGATAGAAAATGAGCATATTGATGCAGTTACTAGAGGCCTTCAAAATGCAGATGAGTTGGGGTATAGTTTAGTGGATCATCGATCAGCACTGAAAAAAACATTCAGGGAAAGGAGTATAGCGAAACTTAATAAATACCACTTGGCGCAATACGAGTCAGGGGAAAAGATAGGTAAGATCTTAGCATTTAAAGTAGCAGATGATAGGGCCAAGACAATTATAAAAAGGTTAAGGGGATTGATAACAAATTATATGAACAACCAAAACAGATATTGGAACAATTTGTGGCTTATTATCAGATGCTATATACTCCAGAGTATCAGTCTAATCAAGATGAAATATCTAATTATATTCAGAATAATCCCTCTACGGGTGGAGAATGAAACAGCTAATTGTTTAACTAGTGATATAACAATAGAAGAAATAAAATTAGCAATTACTTCTCTACCATCAGGAAAAGCAGCGGGAGACGACACCATTCCTTTGGAATTTTATAAGAGGTTTATGGAGGAGTTAGTGATACCATTTAGTCAGGTTATAAGATTTATTGGTAAAGAGGGTAAGGCTCCTGACTCATGGAAACTTACGCAAATTATTTTCTTTTTAAAAAAGGTAAATCGGCAGAGGAGTGTGGGTCGTATCAGCCGATCTCGCTCATCAATACTGATGCAAAAATATTTGCAAAGATTCTTGCGAATCGACTATCTCCCGTGTTACCTAGCCTGGTCTCGCCTTACCAACATGGCTTTATTCAAGGGAGAGATACGACTGCCCATGTGAATATGGCTGTCTCTGCTTTTGACGCAGCCAAAACACAATCGACCCCACTCGGTATGATATTGCTAGACGCTGAAAAAGCATTTGACCGAGTGGGGTGGGATTTTTTATGGGCTATACTCGCTGCCTTTGGTATCAAAGGGCAATATCTTATCTGGATAAAAGCTCTATATGATAAACCTAGTGCTAAGATAATGTATGCGGGCTGCAATCAACTGTTTTTCCGATTCTCCGGGGCACCCGGCAAGGGTGCCCCTATCGCCACTTTTATTTGCCCTTTATATTGAGTCTTTTGTTTCAATCCTTCAAAATCAGCAGTTAATTAGTCCATATATCCTTGGGGATAGCTCCCTTAAAGTTATAGCTTACGCTGATGACATAGCGGTGTTTTCAACGGACCCAGGAGGGGCTATGCAACTGATTACAGATGAAGCGCGAAAGTTTGGTCTGATATCTGGGTACAAACTGAATATTAATAAAACTCAGATCTTATTGAATTATAAATCTGCGCTTCCGATACAGGGGGTGTGTTCGACTGCTACATATTTGGGAATCAAGATGGCGGCACAGATCGAAAGAATAATTCCTTTAAATTATGAGATCTTACTGAAAGAGACGGCTAAATTACTTAAGAGATGGCACAGGTTACCTATTGGAATTATAGGGCGCATAAACATTGTAAAAATGAAGATTTTACCAAAATGTTTGTATATGTTTAGATCTATCCCACTGCGATTGACTATGTCCTTTTTTAAACGATTGGATGGGATTCTTGGCAGTTTCATTTGGGGCTATAAAAGTAAGAAAATCCCTGGAATTGCTAAAACTCCCTTTAATCATGGAGGTTTAGATTTCCGGATTTTAAAATTTATTTTTGGTCTGCTTTTTTTGGTCGTCTTCGTAGTTTTATCCATAGTGAAAAAAGTACCTATTATCATAAATTTTTGTTGGCAGGAGAGAGCAATCAGTTTCTGTTTAGAATTAACGACCCGAATTATTATAAAAGGGTTAAATTTAAGACGATTAGGGATTGTATATTGGTATGGTGTGCTATCTCTCTCAAATATGGCTTGACACTGATGAATGATAAATTTCCTCTCTGGGGCAATCCAGGACTGCCTAGTATCTTTCATGATACAACGGGGAAAGGCTGGGCCAACTATGGGGTAACATGTTTAGGGGACTTATTTGATCATGGTGGTTTTATGGAGTTCGGAAAATGCAGATAGTGTATAAATTGACAGATAATATGCAGTTTAAATATATGCAGATACGCGATTATTTTGTTAATCATCTTAAATTGACGAGTTCATTTCATTCAGATATAATGGACTGTTTATATGATTTAAGTGACAAATCTTTGATAAGTAGAGCATATAAAAGCCTATGTGGCCCCAGATTGGAGGATAGCCCCAGAATAGCTGCTCGGTGGACTAGAATTATGGGTACACCGGTTTCAGCTAAGAATATTTCGGATGCACTTAGTAAAATTTCTGGGGTAGTTTATTCCTCCAATTTGCGAATGCAACAGTTTCGAACAATCTGCTTATTATATTATACGCCGGATAGAATAGCAACATGGTCATCTAATACCCAAGTAAACGATAGGGCAAAATGCCCCAGGTGTGAATTATATGCGGCAGATATACAACATATGTTTGTCACATGCCCTGAACTTTCGCTATTTTGACAGAAGGTGGAATATATTCTGTTGCAAAAATTGGGGATCCAAATACCATTAACGGTCATGGAAATATTGATGGGTGGTAGGGAGCTGAGATCCGATAATGAAAATCTGCTAACCATTTTGCTTGTTTGTGCTAGACTAACAATCGCACGGGTTTGGATATCGTCAAAAGCTCCCACAGTAATGGATTGGTGGGTATTAGTCAGGCAAATACACAATATGGAGGAAGCACTAGCTAGATCAAGGGGCGTTCAATCCATGCGCAAATTTAAGTTGATTTGGGGATCATTGTTTTAAAATGTGCATATAAATGATTGCTTACTTAATTTTTTTATTGCTATTTGGTACAAGGGAAATTAATGTAGTTATATAATTGACTTTTTTTGGCCCTCTATCTTTTCTCTTTAGTCTAATGTAAAAGATTTGATTATTAGGATTATGTTTGTGACTTTGTTTTAGTTTGTATAAAGTTGCTACAAACTTCATTTTTCTGTTGACAAAAAAAAAAAAAAAATATTTGAAAAAAAAAAAAAAGGAAATGCCAAATGTCGAACTTAAGCAGTAACGTCAGAGCAAAGTGCACTTTTGCCAGGCAGTGAGCAAGTGAATTACCATGCCCACCTTCTGGTGTAAATGAACCAGCGCTGACCTGGAAGCAGAAGCTTAAGAGACAGGATATTCTTACTAAGGTGCTGAAACACTAGACCGCTAACCTACCCACCATGTATCATGCATTTCAGTCTATGATGTAATAACTGGCCTTTGATATTCTTGACAGCAGGGGGGGGCCTATTTTCATATATCATCAGAGGGGGCAGTGGATACATGAGAAGTAGGGAGGTAGCAAACAAAGAATAGTAAAAAAAAACAAAAAAAACGCAGAACAACAAATCCCATAATACGAAGAAAAAACCACTTCTGGATGAGTTACTCACGCTTGACATGGGACAACATGGCATCCCTGCAGCTTAATCATGCTAATACATTTCATTAGATTTTATGCTCAACTAACTTTACAAAATCTATACATGTCACCATACTGTAATAAGTTTACAGTTCCATCTGGCAATTTTTGGTATCGGGAGCCTATGCTTCAATAAGTGTTAATAAATTTACGACATATTAAGGTGAACACTGAAAAAGGTGTCCAGAAATAGGGAACATCAAAAACGTCCTGAAATAAATTATTTTGAGATATATGAAACAAAGCAAGCATCAAAAGAAACAGCTGATAACAAAAAAAGACAATTACACTTTGTCTGAGCACCAGGTGTATGGCCCCACCAAAGAACCTACCTTTTGTGGAAATCCTTCACTGATGCAGACAAAAGCTGTTTTTCAAGTGCCAAGCTAAAACTTGGGACATTTTTATTTTCCTCCAGCAACTGTCTTGACAGACTCATATTTGGGGGCAGTCCCTGACCCTATAGCAGAAATGTACACAAAAGTGAGAAATATAGATCAGCCTCATTGCTTAGATTGATCAGGTAAATCACTAATTTCTCAGATACAACTTTGATTCGGATTTGTGTAGGGAGCTAGGTTTAATAAGTGATAATTGCTTTTGTCACATACTCAACAAGATTATGAAATGGAACTCTGGCTTTGCTACTCTGGCAGATCTGGGGAGACTAGAGGGCTTTGCAAAATGGGGCTTAAAAGGTAACCCCAAACTGGGCGACCTATGAACGGGGGGAGTAGTGATTCCCCTCAAGGATGTCGCAAGAGAATTCTAGTTGGTTGATTCACAAACTTACCATTATTTACAGGTCATACAGGCTCTGGCCTCCCACCTAACAAAGGGCACAGAACTGGAGGAGTCTTTGCCACTGGAGGATCGGCTGCTAATCAAACCCATAATCAATAAAGCTATGTCACTGGTGCATAAAAAAAAAAATCAAAACCACTCCCAGACAGCATGCGACAGCTCAGGACGAGGTGGGAGAAGAATGTGGAGAAATATGATGATGGGGAATGGGATGAGGCACTGTCGGCCCCACGAGAGGTTGTAATTAAATCTGGGTTCCGACTTACCCAGCTCTGCATCCTACATCGTTCCTACTACTCTAGGAAGTTCCTATTTGAGATGGGGCGGAATACATTGAACTTGTGCCTGCGGGTTGTGGGTGGGTGGGGACCTTTTTAGGTCTCGTCTGAGCCAGCGCATGCGCTGCTCTGGCGAGAGTTTTAGTAAGCGGGTTTTGGAAGTGCAAACAGTGGCTTTTGCTGGCGACCAGCTTGCGTTCACGCGAGCGTGCACGCGCGATCAGGCGCCATATGGCTTCCCTCGCCATCTGGACGCTCGCGTGAACGCAAGCTGGTTGCCAGCAAAAGCCACTGTTTGCACTTCCAAAACCCGCTTACTCACGATTACTTTCACTTTCACGGCCGCGCGGCCGTGTCAGTTTCGCGGCCGCGCGGCCAATGCTTGTTCCGATGGCCTCCAGTTTCAAGGAGTAGCCCTGTGCGCGCCGTTTACAGCCTTCATGAACGCGAAAGTTCTGCTAGCCTTATCTGGACCGCGAGTTCTAGCCTTGATTTTGAGCACACCATACTTTGCGGAAAAAATCGCAAGAATGCTTAAACTGATCATCTCCCCTGTCATAAAACAGAGCGTGTCTTACAGCGCCAAATAGTTTCTGATAAGAAGTGTCACGTGCCCAAAGATGGCTTCCTCTCTGCACTAGTCGTTACATCGCCCCCAAACACTTGTCAACATTCCGTTCTTTTCAATAGTCCTCTGACAAGTAAATTAGCTCTTGGCTTAAATGGGTTTGCATGTTTTTTAATATATGGTGAATTTTAGGGAGCACCGGTGCTGTAAGATTAACTCGTCTGCCAAGAGCTAATTTACTTGTCAGAGGACTATTGAAAAAGAACGGAATGTTGACAAGTGTTTGGGGGCGGTTTCGCACCGTGCGTGGTAGGACCCGCCGCTCACCTAAACAAAGATGTAACGACTAGTGCAGAGAGGAAGCCATCTTTGGGCACGTGACACTTCTTATCAGAAACTATTTGGCGCTGTAAGACGCGCTCTGTTTTATGACAGGGGAGATGATCAGTTTAAGCATTCTTGCGATTTTTTCCGCAAAGTATGGTGTGCTCAAAATCAAGGCTAGAACTCGCAGTCCAGATAAGGCTAGCAGAACTTTCGCGTTCATGAAGGCTGTAAATGGCGCGCACAGGGCTACTCCTTGAAACTGGAGGCCATCGGAACAAGCATTGGCCGCGCGGCCGCGAAACTGACACGGCCGCGAGGCCGTGAAAGTGAAAGTAATCGTGAGTAAGCGGGTTTTGGAAGTGCAAACAGTGGCTTTTGCTGGCAACCAGCTTGCGTTCACGCGAGCGTCCAGATGGCGAGGGAAGCCATATGGCGCCTGATCGCGCGTGCACGATCGCGTGAACGCAAGCTGGTCGCCAGCAAAAGCCACTGTTTGCACTTCCAAAACCCGCTTACTAAAACTCTCGCCAGAGCAGCGCATGCGCTGGCTCAGGCGAGACCTAAAAACATGCGAACCCATTAGCACTTCCAAAGCTTCTTTGACCTGTCACTTTTGGCTGCAGCTCCTATAACCCTCATTTGGCACCAATAAGAGAACAACGTCACCTTTACTCTCGTATTTCTTAAAATACATTGCTAATCGTGCATTGCTATCAGACTACACGTTCACGCTTTCTTTAGGAAAACAATTTCCATTGCTTTGCACACCACCTGTGATCAATTAATCGTAAAGAGACATTGAGTGACATGAACTGGAATTAGGACTGGCTTGGCCACCAAATGTTTCTCAACACTGCCCACACTAGTCTAGGCTCCAACAGCGGAAACCACCCAAAGCCCTAAACTTACAATCTTGCATAAAAGTCGCAAATCTCCTTGTAGACTTTGACGTCACTGCGCCTGCGCTGCAGGTTGGACACCGGCTTCTCGCCCTCGCTTCCATTTTCTTCGCTGTTGTGGTCTACAGCGGTGTTGTCGATTTCTTCGTCCTCCGGTATCGCATATGGGGGTCTCCTGGCCTGGAATTCCATCCTGGGCGGCCGCCTGGTCTCCAAACAAAGCCCGCGGTGTTTGTGGTGGACAACACGACCTCTGCGGGCGCGCGCCGTTCCAAGACCACCCCTGCGCCCCGTGCACGTGGAGTTACTTCACAGTTTCAGGTTCCGAGCGGGCCGGGCTCTCCCAGGGCTCTGCTCGCTGCTTCCAGTGAGAGAGTCCAGCAGCTCTGGCCGAGTTTGCTGGGATGCGCGGCAGGCAGATGGCCAAATTCCACTGCAGGGGTGTCAACGTGGGCTCTGCAGTTAAACAATCCACTGCTGGTGTCAAGAATTCCAATCATGGGCAGTGGAAACTTCGGACTGGAAACCACGTCATCCCCAACTAACTGAACCTTCATCTTTTACATCACCGCTTTCAGGGGGTGTGCGCAGACATTAAACGTTCGCAGCAACCTGCTGTCACAGCAGCAAGTCTTCTGGGGAAACGAGAGCCCCACAGCTTTCAAAAATATTACCGACAATTACAATTATATGAAATACACATGTCTCTGTAAATAATGGTGTTTGGGTGGCTTCAGGGACATAGAATAAACAGTAATTTCTGGGAAGGTTCTGCTCGACAACACACCAAATGTTAGTCTGAGTGGCAGTGCAGGGTGGGTACTCTGTACTGAGGTTTTTGATGTTCAGGAGCACTGCTTGAAACCCACCCATAAAAAGTCCTACACTTCCAGGCAGCAAGGAATGCTGGTCTGCTTTTTAGGTCTCGGCCTGCACCAGCGCTTGCGCTGGTCTGGCCGAGAGTTTTAGTAAGCGGGTTTTGGAAGTGCAAACACTGGCTTTCGGCTGGCGACCAGCTTGCGTTCACGATAGCGTGCACGCGCGCAGCTGCCATCTGTGTTTCCTATCTCTTCCTCATTTCCTCGTCATGGCTCATTAACTCTCTGGACTCTGATGTTTCAATCGCAGCAGCAGCTCACATTACCAACTGAGAGGGCCCTGGACTACAGTCACATGAAAAACAACAGCGATTAGCATTGAAATGCAAGCTTTTTTTTGACTAGTTAGAAATATTGCTTCGGTGGGTTGATTTCACCTTATATCGCTATTTGTTTTATATTGGGAGTCACAGCCTAATTACCAGTATTTTTGTCTCTCACTGTTTTTTTTATTTTATATTTATTCGCGCAAAGCACAAAGCTATATTTAAGGTTACTTTTTCTGCGTCACTTCTTCACTCTATTTAAACTCCACACCCCCACTCTTATTGTCTCTCTCCTTCTCTCTCTCTCCCCTCTCTAATTCTCTCTCTACTTAATTAACTCTCCCCTCTCTATCTTTTTTAGCCTTTCATTCTCTCTCACCCCTTTATCTGTTTCTCTTTCAAACTCCTTCATTCACTCTCTCTCCCCTTCTTTCTCTCTCTCTATCCCGCTCCACTCTTTATTCTATGTACACCCTTTCTCTCTCTTTCTCTCTCACCACCCTCTCTAATTCGGCATTATATCTTCACTCTATCTCTCACTCTGCAACACCACAGCATCACTCAGCGCAACCACAGCATCAATCAGAGCCAGCACAGCATCAATCAGAGCCAGCACAGCATCAATCAGAGCCAGCACAGCATCACTCAGCACCAACAACACATCTCTCAACGCCATCACAGCATCACTCAATGCCATCACAGCATCACTCAGTGCAACCACAGCATTACTCAGCACAATCACAGCATTACTCAGCACAACCCCAGCATTACTCAGCACAACCACAGCATCACTTAGCGCCACAACAGCATCAATCAGCGCCACCACAACATCACTCCGCGCCACCACAACATCACTCCGCGCCACCACAGCATCACTCGGCACCACCATAGCTTTACTCAGCGACACGACATCATCACTTAGGGCCAACACTGCATCACTCAGCACCACCACAGGATGACTCAGCACCACAACAGCATCGCTCAGCACCACCACAGCATCGCTCAGCGCCGCCACAGCATCGCTCAGCGCCGCCACAGCATCGCTCAGCGCCGCCACTGCATCGCTCAGCGCCGCCACAGCATCGCTCAGCGCCGCCACTGCATCGCTCAGCGCCGCCACTGCATCGCTCAGCGCCGCCACTGCATCGCTCAGCGCCGCCACTGCATCGCTCAGCGCCGCCACTGCATCGCTCAGCACCACCACTGCATCGCTCAGCACCGCCACTGCATCGCTCAGCACCGCCACAGCATCGCTCACCACCACAGCAGTATCACTCAGCAACACCTGAGTATCATTCAACATCACCTCAGCATCGTCTCCGCAACAGTCACCACCACCACCACCACTACCACCTCAGCATCACTCAGCACCACCTCAGCCTGCTCTCGGAATCTGGCATCTGTTGATTCTCCCCTAGCGTCTGGCCGCTGCTAGTGTTATAATACAGGTACTAGTTCCCAACCTTCACCCTCCGATTGTTTATGCCCCTCAAAAAAATAGCTTTAACAAACAACCATTGCCAGCATTGCAAGAACAAAAGAAAACTGAGGACATTTTTTATTGTAAATACTTTTTTAATATGGTCGTTCAGTTTTACATAATGCTTTCTTGGTCATATATAAAGTAACAAAAATGCTTCTGACACTTTTTTATTATAACTTTTCAGCATGCCGCACAGCAGCCACACTTCTCTACAGCACAGCTTGAAGACATTGGCAAAGTCAATAGCTCTGGCTAAACACTTATAAGGCCCCAAAGGCGAGACCTATTGGCTATGCCAATGCTTGTTTCATATCCTGTGGACGTGTCCTGCAATACAGATATACTGGACAGAGCTCAGGCATTGAATATCTTAAGTGGGGGGAGTGGGTTTGGGTGGCTCTGCTAAGAGATATATGTTGAACATATGGGGAGGGATAGAAACTAAAAATACCAGAAACTATGCACAACTCTAGGTAACATTGCTAGAGCCATGGGTGCTAAAGACCCTCCAGATATTGAGGACTGGAAAAAAGGCATGGACTTGTGTATGCTAGCAGAAAAAGTGGTGTATGAAGGAGGAAGCTGTCTCAAGAAATGGGGTAAATCTGGCACAACTGGGTATAATGGCACAACTGGGTATCATATCGCAGAGTAAACCCCACTGGATCTGGCTCGGCATCGCCTGGCAGTGGTGCTGGGAGTATTCATTGGGATGTGCTAAGATGAATAGGAGCAAGAGGAAGAGGCTTCGGGCTAACAGGATCGTCCAAGAATGCAAAGGTTTCTGTGCATTAGATGGTGAAATGTTATTTCTGTTTGCAACACAGCTAACAAAAAGACGACAAAAAAAACAACTAATGGAACTCAGCCGATAAACAACCCCTTGTAGCCACCAGATAAACTGCTTTATAAATAATCTTTTGAGGAAGTTATGGATGCTGACATCCTCACTGTCAACTTCCACATGCATGTCAAATATTCTGAAAGCTTTTTAAGGAAATAATATTTGCAGGAATGGTCCCATATCTTTTCTATTTCACATCTCCTTGTGATAGCAGATGATGGCAGGAAAGAATTTATTTCAGACAGCACATACTAGAAATATTAAGACTGGAGGCAGGAGAAGAATTCTACATAGTATATTTCAAGGTTGTATATCATAAAAGCTGTTTTGTTTTAAATGCTGCAACGACCAACCATTCTGTATTCAAAGTAATTACAGTAGATGTAGTGACAGTGCTTTCCACCAAAATAATTCAAAAGATAGCACAGAGTGTAGGCACTCGCTGCTAAGATTGGTACAGACTCACTCATTTGAATCTTTCCAAGGTCAACTAGATGAATACCATTGAGTCAGATACAGCTACAAATTGACAAAATACATGAGAGCAAGAACTATATGAAAAATAAGACACTGATCACCATTTGAAATAAAAGCAGGTCAAGTTATTTTACAGTTTTCTTGAAGGAGTTTTAGCTGTACGTAGCTATCTCATTGTACCGTTCACAGAAAAAGTTTTTCTTGCAAAAATACAAAGAAACTGGTCAGATAATCATTTGTTTACCTCAAGGACAACAAGGGGTTTGGGAAGGTTAATGGGAAGGCATTAGAATACAGAAACATCAATAAAGGTATGTTTTAAAGTCTACATAAAAATGTTATGCTAATATGTAGAGAAGGAACTTGGTAAACATTAGTCTCCAAAGTAACTAGAGGGCTCTTGCTAAAAAGCCATTATTCTACAAAACATATAGTAAGCCCTAAGCATGACATACATAATAAAGGATATTCCGCTGCACTGACAAAGGTGCGCCATTTCACAAGTTCCCTCTTGTAAGGTAGCATAAGCACATTAGTACATGTGAGGGGGATGGCAGCAAATAGTTATGAAGAATAGGGAATTGGGAGTAAGAGTAACTGAATACTACTGAGAGTTATTTGTTCTTACTCTACATCCAGCCCACTTCTTCAGTTGTATGGGTAGATTTTCAAGATGAAGAACCAACCAAGGAGAAATGGCAGCTATTATCATTCAATATCACTCAATCCAAATAAAGTTGTGAAGGTAGCCCAATTAACCACATAACATCAATAGAGGCATGTCTCTGAAAAAACGTGGATTCTTCCTTGGCACCAGAAGAATAACAAAATTACAAGGCAACAACACTTTTTAATACAATCTACTAGACAATGATGCATTATACTCCCCACTGCCCAACTTATGGCTCCACACCTAATGGAAAGACTACCTAAATACACAACTTTGTGATATACAGACAAAAGAGTAGGGGCTTTGAAAACCTAACTTGTGGAGGGTTCTTTCACCTCTAAAGAGGAACTGATAAAGAAATTATGCAGACACGTTTTCTGATTCACATGAAAGTAGACAAAACTCTAAACAGAAGCAAAGTAGGAGTTCTTAAACCACTGTGCTCGTGTAATACACAGAGCAACCCCATACACATAAGAGCCTGAGCTCACATGTTCTTTAAGACAGTGCCAGACGTATCTAAAAGACTGTTTTACATACAACCCACTTAACACCACCGGTAGTCTTGGGCTCAGAAAGCGGATGACCCACTAATACCAAACCCTCCTAAAACAAAGATAGTGGATCAGTTGTCCTCTTAGGTCATAATGACTGTGGCCTGCTTTCTTTTTGATGAAAATAACTACTCTACTGTATTCCTTTGGCACACATAGCCAGCCACTGGTGAGACCTGTATGAGTCAGTCATTACCAGCATCCAAAACAGAAGGGGCAAGGTTAAGTTTGCAAGCCGTGGGGACGTCAGGCAACAATCCTAATTTTTCAAAGAGAAAGCCCTATCTTGAGGGGAAGAGCATGGAATCTCCTTTCACCCTAATCATGAGATGGAAGGAACAAAGCCAGTGTTACTGCTGTGGTCTTTGTAGAAGAAACAAGGATTATCTTACATGATGTACTCTATTTGAACATTTAAACTTGCTTGGAACTTGGAAGAAACTTAGATGACATATATGGAAACAGCTTCATCCTTGACAGCAAGAAAGCAGCCCCTGAGATAGTATTCAGAAATATGGCACTTTGAGATTACTTGTTAGGTGAAACACAGGTTTTAAGCTTGCCTACTTTGAGAAACATTATCTCCCCAACTGCTACATGAAGAAATGACTCCAGTGAAGTATAGTGCAACAAGCAAAGATTACCAGCTTGTAGTTTCTGCATACCTGCTTGGTGTGCTTCTAAAACAGTAAAGCATAGTATAACATCATTTTCATCTTATAAACAAAGAAAGACAGTCATGCCTAGAAAGAAAGTTTAAGCCAAGCCAATAACACATGCAACTGAAGGAGCTACTGCGAAGTTCAAAGGAGCCAATGGCAGGCACTCATTTGAGATCCAGACAATCTATACTAAAAGAAGTGTCCAGATCTGAAAAACAGTACCCATAGCAGGTTACTTTCAGAATATCACACAAAAGGTGATGGGAGGCTACTTGCAGTAAGTCTAACCACTGGCAATAGCTTGGGGTAGCACTCCAACCCATCGTTCTTTTGCTCACCATGCCACCTCAGTTTAGACCCAGACATAAGCATATCAGTCTTGACCCTGTTCCACATGGGACTAGTCCAGCCCGAACTGTCAAGCTAGGTCCTCCCTGAACCGGAACGCAAGCAACTCAGGACCGGTTCTGCACTAGTTATGAGCTCGTCAGTAGTGTACCGCTTGGTTCCATTGACACAGTGAGCATGGGAGCTACGTCTCAGCATACCCATGCCACTTAGGGTGGTACATGAAACAAACAAAAGGTGATGGGAGTCTGCTTGCAATAAGTTTAACCACTGGCAATAGCTCAGGTAGCACTCCAACCCATTGTTCTTTGGCTCACCATGCCACCTTAGGTTGTACCCAGCCATATGCAAATCAGTCTTGACCCTGTTCCTCATGGGAACAGTCTAGCAGGAATTGCCAAGCCAGGTCCTCCCTGAACCAGAACACAAGCAACCCAGGACCGGTTTCGCCCTAATTATGGGCTCATCAGCCGGGATCAGCCTGGTTCCAATGACACTAGGGTGAAACTGGTGCTGGGTTGCTTATGTCCGACATGAATAATTGTTGGTGCCAGACTTAAGGCAAATTAGATAAAGTATCCACAAGTCTCCTGAATAGGTCTGGACTTCATACTCCTCGGACATGTCTGCTGTGGGATTCTGACAGACCCCATTGCAAGAAGGTCGGCAACAGGTTTATAGACCTCGTACTCGTATTGGCCAAGAGGTGCACTGCAATGCATCGGAGGTGCCAGACCTCGGGGAAAATAATGCTCAGATGTAGTATGTCGGGCCCACAGCAAAACCCTAGTGCTACACACATACTTGAGAGAAAAACCAGTCCCAGACCCCCTATGAAATATGAGACCTTGTTTATGTATGGACACTCTGATATATCCCTGCAAATGTTGCCACAAGTAGCAGATTACTAGCAGCTATGGCAATGTAGCCTTAATGAATGAACATGATATGGCATCATCTTAGCTCTTATTAATCATAAATGGAACCTATACCTCATAGGAACTTGTCTCTAGTCGACCCTATAAAACCGGGAAAGGTTGGCTTATGTTGTCTTTATTCGCTTTATTTTTATTTATATATGTCTGTTTATAATGAACTGAAGTACCTCTGTAATTCTTAAGTTATTTTTGTTCCCGACGTAGCTGAATTTAAACTATGCATTACTGTGTATATGTATCCCTCCCATGCTTGGGAAGCAACAATGACCAATGCGATAATGCAGTGCTCCAGAGTGTTTACAGATTGATCAATAAGGACTCTGCGCCCTATGATGGGAGCAATTAGAGCTGGATGTCTACAGCTGCTGCAATTGTAAGATGCGTGTCAGTCAAATATTGAATGGATATGTATAATATTAAAATCTTTCAATAAACAGATATAAACAAAAAAAGATAGAGTATCCACAAGAAAGGATATTACTGAAGGTATGTAACCTGTTCTTCTGGTGGATACTCTTAATTGTAGATTCCGCACCTTAGAATAGATATTAAAGAAGTACCTCCCCAAGCAGGAGGTTTGTGAATGGGATCAAATCAAAACATCTTGCAAGTCTGAACAGACAAAATGTCCACCCCGCCGGACCTGGCTGTCAAGTGAATAAAGCTTCTTGAGCATGTGTACTGACACCCACGTCGGCACCTGGCAGTCTGCCTGTCAACACAGTGGAAGCAGTCGCAACCTGGGTGGAATGGGCTCTCAGACCTTCTGAAGGCAGCCACCTGGCCAGTACATACCAAGTCTTGATGCAGAGGCAGTGCTTAATTTGAGCGGGTGGTTTCCGGTGCTCGGCACTGACACATAATTGGCAACACCAGCACTTATGACAGTGTGCCACATGCTGGCATTAGAGATGAGTGCAACAACAGTTCTTTATTAATTCTATATGCCTTAAAAATAACTAATACCTGCCGCTGAAGCCATTCTTATCGTTTTGGGGGCCTGGAATGTTCTGAATTGTCACACTTGTAGGAGTGTGATGGTTTGTAGTTGTGTTGGTGCGGTCACTGTCAGCGTTGACATGGGCACTGGGGGGTGTAAGCTCAGCGACTTCCTGATGTGGGCCCTGGCAATTTCTTTTTTTTTTCACAAGTTAAGTTCTGTGCAGAGGACAATAAACCTCAACAGGGTACTCTTCTGAGCACCCTTCCTTTTCTTTGCCCTAGAGAATGCCAAACAAATCGGATTGTTTATGTGGTGCTCGTTTATATGATCAATGTAAAAGCATGAAACCCTTTTGTACGTGAGAAGCTTTAGGACCAAATTAAGTTCCCACTGTGGTACCACAAAGGGTGTGGGGTGGGAGGGAACGTTTGTCAAATATTTGATAAACCTCATCACAACACATGATTTACACAAGGACGGTTGGTTCAGCAAATGTAAAAAGGCCGAAGATAACCTTTCATAGTGCCCACTGAAAAGGCCTTGTTGGGCAAAAGACAAAACAAACAAAAGAATATACAACAGCTTGGCTATAAAGGGTCAATCTTGCAGATACAACACATCAGACCACAAATCTGCCCCAGCGCCCGGAATGAATACTTTGTGGAAGGGACTCTAGTGGCGAGGATGACATTCACCATTTCAGGCAGCAGATCAAACACAGTCAACTGCAGCCGCTCAACCTCCACATACACAGGTGTAGACTCCGTAGGTTCAAGTGGAGGCCCTTACCCTGTGGCTGAGGCAGAAGGTCCTAGCAAAGTGGCAGACTGATTGGAGGACAGGTGTTTATGCCCGACATTCATAGCACCACACTCTTCTGGCACGATCTGCAGCCAGCAGGATGACTTAGGCTAGGTCATTCTTGGTCTTTTTCAGAACTCGAGAAAGGAGAGGTCGGATTGGGAAGGCGCACAGAAGTCCAGTGTTTAATTCCAGTCGGAATGCATCTCTTAGTGAGCATTCTTGTGAAAACTCCAATGCACAAAACCTTTGACACCGTGCGTTCTCAACAGTGGTGAAAAGATCTTGCTAAGGTTCTTCCCACTGTCGGAAGATGTCCTGCACCACCTCAGGATACCATTCATAATCTAGTAGACATCGCTTGCTTAGCTCATTCGCTCTGGCATTCAAGGATCTTGCCAGGTGGTTAGAGATCAGGGAAATGCCCTGTCTCTCCAACCAACTCCAGCGGCACAGAGCCTCCTGACATAGGACCCAAGACCCCACTCACACTGCATGTTGCAATACCACATGACAGTGGTGCTGTCCACGAGAACCTGCACCAATCTCCCCTTGATAGATGGCAGGAAGGCCTTTAGACATAGGCATATGACCTGCAACTCCAACAGATTTTCCCCTTTCAGATGGCCTTCCCAACCCAGTTGTAATGCATCTGTCAGGAAGGGAGAAGGGCTTGCTGCTGGAACAAAATGTGTTCTAGCAGCCACAAAAGCAAATCAAGAGACGATTCTTCTGTATTTCAGACGTAATCTGATAGATTTCCTTGGCGTTGGGCCCGCTGGAACTTCAGATTCCATTTCAAAGCTTTCATGTGTCACCTAGCATAGTTGACCAGGTAGACAGGAAGATTCAGGATAGAGGAGGCCAAGGAGCTTCAGCTGCTCTCACAGAGATCCAGGACTGAGGCTGAAACATCGAGATCGTATCCCGAATGTCCTGTACTTGTTATGCGGAGGGAAGGCCTTGAACTGCACTGTAACCAGGACATCTCCAATGAATGCAGCCTCTTCGAACTAGTCAACTGCAACTATGGCTCGTTGATCGTGAACCCAAACAATGTCCAGAAGTTTGCCGTTGTCTGGAGGTGGCCTGCGATTGAGTGTGGCGAACATGCCTTCAACAGCCAGTCGTCAAGGCAGGGGAAAATTAGTATCCTCTCCTTTTTCCATGTCCAGAAACCTCTTGATAGCACCCTTGGAGAGCAGCACTCACACCTCCTGTAACAGAATGGAGAGGCTCTCCCATGAAAGTCAGTCAGATGTGGAGGGAAAATTTGGCAGAGAAAAGAAGAGAGTAGGGCATAGAAATTCTGAATGATTTGCATGATCCATCCGCCAGATGTGATGGATTGCCACCCTGCGAGGAAATACTGAATCCTGCCTCCCGTGGGAGGGTATGTGCTGCTAAGGGCAAATGAAAGGGGCTTAGTGGCGATTGCTAATAAAGGGGATAGGGAGGACTGATGCCCTAGCTAGTCTGCTCTATTCCTGCCAGACCTATGCCCTCAGCCTCAAAAGACAGGAGTGTTTGTTGAAACGGTTGAGGTAACTGTCACTGTCTATACACCAGTACGCTGGAGTGGCTTTGAATATTCTGAACTGATCTAAGAATAGCTTTCCAGGGGTCCAGATTCCAGGGAGCGTGCTGCAGCTTTACTGTGATTAAAGCACTCCAGGACAGAAGCGGCTTTCTCACCAAAAAGACTTGAGCCATCAAAGGGCATTTCCATGAGGGAGGGTTGTACATCTCCAGAAAATTGTGTGGAAAGCATCCATGTCAGGTGGAGGAGCATGACATTGGTGCCAACTGCCCTTCCCAGGCAATCAGTAGTATCAACGTGAGCCTTAATCACGTATTTGGCTCTGTCTTGACCATCATGAATTGTCTGAGTCAGTAAGATCCAAGTCAAGAGATTACTGGCCATGTCTAAGAGGGCATTCGTACAGCGACCGAACAAATACACTGCATTGACCAATCTCAATGCTAGAATAGCCGAGAACATTCATTTTTCAAACACCTGAATACTCTTTCCCTCTTGGACTCCCTATCCGGAGGAGGCATGGGGAAGGAATTATTGTTCACCTTGTTGGTTGAAGACTGAACCACCAGACCCACTGGGGTAGGGTGTTAAGTGGGAAAATCCAGGTGCTCGTCTGTGATGTCTGGCCATCCACCCATTTACTTGTGGGCTAAAAGAGGGTTCTGACAAAGTGTCGATTATGGTGCCAGTGAGGGCCTTGTTGAAGGGAAGTAAGGGCACAGCTATGGCTGGCCCAGGCTGCAAAATGTCCATTAGGACGTTAGTCTTTGCTTCACTGAAGGAAGTTATAATTCCAGGACCTCAGCTGCCCTTCAAACCACTAATGCAAATGATGCAATCTCTCCTGTTGATGGCCCAAATGGCGGCTCCAACTCTGTATCAAGGAAGGTATCAATCCCACCGGCCTCTCCATGTATGTCTATGTAAAAACTTTCATCATTATAATGATGGGGGAAATCACTGCCCCCTTGCCTTCATTAATTCTCTCTAGTGGTGTACCTAGATCAGAGTCAGAACCAAAGAGACAATGGAGCCTCTGCTAATGCATCTGCACTGCTAGAGGATTTAGTACTGCGTCAGGCTGTATGATGACTGCTAGCGCTTTAGTTATTTCTTAGTGCAACATCAGTAGAGATCGGGCTGAAGTTTGTTTGCTGGTCACATATTGGAATCAGAACCAGATCCTCTTCCGGTGCAATTCGCAGCGGCATTGACAAGGAACAGCTGGGGTACAGGACCCAGAAAAGCAATTAAGGGGTCAGAAGGCGCCAGGGATGGGCTTGCAGTTTTTGGGGCCCAAACACATGCCTGAGTGAGACAGAAGTGCACAGAAAATCTGATGAATGGCCTCTGTGAAGGTCTCGATCTGCTGCAGCATTGCCAATGGCCCGGGAGACTCAGGACACACCGGAATCAGTTGGGCAATGAGTTCTACGACAGGAGACACCAAGGGAGATCGATTGGCATTGTGCCATCCTTGTGCCTTCCCCCTGGATATGAGTGGTGGGATCGGGTTGAGTCACACTTTGGTTTAGGCTTCAATTTAGACGTACCGCAGGTCTTCAAAATGGACCTATCGTGGCACTCAACCTAGCAGTGCGACCGACTCCGCACATGCGACCTGGAGTAAGACCGTAACTTACATGAGGGCCGCAACTTCTTTTCATGTTCGGAGTCCTACAACGTTGCTTTAGGAGGGGGAGTGTCCCATAGCACGCTATACTTTATTTTAGGAGTTGTTGGGAGGCTAAGAAATTTGGAAGCGGCACTCTAGATCCACCTCAGAAGACACAGAAAGAAAGGAGCTGATGTGATTGTGCAGGTATGGCACTTATACATGCCCTTACGGAGCTGCACAGCGCCAACAAGAGGCACGCGGGAGCATTGCTGGAAGACATTTTCAGATCTAGACTGGCTCCTGTGAAGTATTTTAACATGAGGAATCTGTGGTTAGAAGTATCTATCAGAATAGTTAAATAAAAGGCAGATGGGTGTAATTTATTTTTATGCATTTTATTTTGAGTTGTTACATACAAATTATGCTGGTTCACAGTTATTATACAGCATTACTAGCAGATGGGAAGGGACAGAAGAAGGGTAAAAGTGTGGGAATTCATATTGGTGACCCCACTTCTTAGTGTACCTGGATCCATATACTCAAACCAAAATGGTATGAAATCACCGTCAAGTGTGAAATGAAGCAGAGTTTGAAAATGGAGTTGTCTTACATATGGAGAAATCACCTGTTAGACCCTTTTTAGTTGACCAGACAAGAAGAAAGCAAGTTGTGGAAAGCTGCTATCAGCACCTGGTCCAGTAGTAAGGTGAGAAATCTTGCTGCAGTATCCAGGGCTGTAGCTGTTTAGAGCTTTAGTTTGTATGTGTACACAAAAACACATTTATATTACGCTTGCAGTGATAGCGCCAGTGTAGTTACAGTTAGATCTGACTTTGTATAGGAAAGGCTTTTCTTGTTTTTTTAATAACTTTGAGCGGATCGACAAATCTGTACGAAACATTACAAAAAAGTTCACTCACTTCGGCTACTTCATGGAAAAGTTTGATACTGATATGTCAAACAGGGCTCAGGAAAAAGTGGTAACCCAAAAACGTGATTTTCCATTTTAAATCTCATAGAAAACTTTGCTCTCTGATACTGAAAAAAATGACCGAACGGAATTACACCAAATTTTGTAGAAAAGTTAGAACTTTACTCAGAAAGGGTGCCTTTCATTATTTGGTGTAAATCCGTTCAGTAGGTTTCGAGAAGATTTAGAAAGGTGCTTGGGGTGGTCATGAAGTGGTACACTCCTAGAAATGTTAGTGACATTTAGTCAGTCATGTCTTGCAGGACTCCTGTGGTACCAAAAATATAATAAATACTTAAATCCTATTGGCTGAGGGAGCCTTTTCTTCTGTCAGCCAGTGGGGTACCATGGTACCCCACACAGTACCATCGTACCTCCCGATATGATAGGCCAGGTGTAAAATCTCAGCAAAATGTTGTAGCAGCCATTAAAGGACTCGGGTACTGCGAAAATACCACGGTACTCGAAAAAATTTAAATTAAAAAAAGAAGAAAATGCGGCTTGGACGCACACAGCCAAAGAACGTGCATAGTGAGGTTGGCTGCACATGGGAGTAGGGTGCAGGGCCTATGGCCAAGCCCTGCTGTGCACGACTTTTAGCCATGCACAGCTGCTGTAGTTGTCTGCACATGGGGCTTGGCACAGGCAGAGAGTTGAGTGCACGGATCTGCAGAAAGACTAGAATGCCACAAATTCACTGTTATGCAAAGTGGCTGCCAAATGTAGTGCAGATCCGTCCATGGAGTGAAACGCTTCTAAGCAAATAAAAAAATGCCTTTTCAATATAAAGTGTGGCTAAATCGTAGCCAGGGTATAGGCTATCAGTAATACAAAAATACTTCAGAAGATCAGAGACAATGATGGAAGGATTGCACATCTTTACTTTGGATGAACAGCTGTTCAGTGTGAAGACTGCATTAACTTGATCCAAAGGGAGCAATGCAAATTTCCACCCTTCCTTTAACTCACTGTTAACAATGCAAAGATAATTTTTCCTCGTCAACAGCAGACTTGGAGAAAGGGAAATGGGGCAACAAAATGAGTAAAAGAGAAACAATGGAAATCCTCACTCTGCCTATTCTTAGCGGGGTTCAATCTGCCTTACAGAAGTGTTGCTATCTACAACAAGAAATAACTCTTTTTGTACTGTATCATTTGCATTACAATTCACTATGCCCGAGACTCAAAGTGAGTAGGTAGCGCCAAAAGTATACCCCTTTAGCGACATAAGATTACCCTCTGTGTCCTTGGGGTATCTATAAGCAGTGGTGGCATCACACCATTTTTGAATCCTTAGGCTGGGAACAGGTTGTTTTTCTGCTTACAGAACTAAGCTCAATGCCTACCAGCCCGCTCATGTACATTTCCACTTGTGTCATGCCCAGACCCTGCGCTGACATCCAGTTGTGTGTTGAATGCATGTTGCATGCATGGTGGCTGCAAGCTAGACTCCTCGTTGGTTAAGACTGTAAGTATGCTAAACGCCAGTGAGATCCATTTTTGACTGACCTCAGTTTTTACATTACACATGTTTCCAGTGACATGAGGAGGAATGGAGGCAGGGTTGCTCTTAGAAATGAAATGTGACATATTTAGCAAGGGGTTGCTGATTAGTCCTTCTTGAGTACTTTCATTTGGAATTGGGGTGAGTCAGCACATTCAGTTGTTAGAGTGAATGACGTTTCTAGCCAGGGTCTCTTCCTTTGAATATCCCATCCAGGGAGTCGGATGACAACAAGGTACAGAATTCACATTGATTGTGCTCGTGTTATGAGTATTCAAGCTTGAAGTCAGCATTATTGCCACCTGCTGTGACAGCCACTACCTTATACAAACAATTGTCTTAACTGGAGGAAGAATCTGAACTTGTGAAGAGGAAATACCCGTTGCCAGTTCCTGAACTGTAGACACGTCCCCTGTCTGGAACTCGGTCTAAAGGTGGGGCCCAAACCTTCCCATGTAGTACCAGTTCTGAGCTGCTACACTGACTAAGGACAGGGTTACTCTGCAGAATACTTGAGGAGCTGCACTGATCCAGGGCCAGTATCACTGATAGCCAGTCTCCAAGAGGCGAAGGGACATCGCATGAAACTGCATGTCCTGCTGGACAAGCTGTAGGTTTGCTAGAGACCTGGGAGCCTAAATACCTGCTGAGAGGGTAGAAGGAGAGTGCCTTGTCTGCAGGAGCTGTCTGCCTGAGGAGAAGCCCAACCAACCAGTCAAGAATTAAGGTGGCCCAGAAGAAGCAGTTTGCCCAATGAAGCTTGAGGAAGATGGAGAACTTTTGCTGGCTCTGCCTTCACTGTATCCGAGGACTGCATCTCATCGCTCAAACCACAGGGAATGGATTTCCACCGCAAGTGATGGAACTCTCTGTCCATCGCCAAGCCGTTGCACCCATCACAATATGCTGAGGAAAGAAAGAAGTTAGATCACCAGTGACCTCAAGCGTGGCTGATGCTTGCCCCATGCAGAGAACGACTGCATATCTGTGCTCTACTCATTTCTAAGAATCAACAGGCCACAGTCACCGAAAAACACCTCATCCTTCTCCGCTGTGAGATATAAGTGAATCTAAAAAGAATAACAAGAGTTGTTAAATATCCAGGGATTCATGAAAATAATTACCCCAAGTAGCCACAAGGCATCTCTAAGGGCTGTCTGGTCAGCAACCACCTGAGATTGACTTGTTTGCAAACTGGACTTCAGGAGTGTGGGATTCCCAGTTCCACTCATCCACGGAGGCCGAGATTTGAATAATTCTTCTAAAAGGAACATAAAAACAGCAGAGATTTTGTTATTTAATCATTGTGTATTCCGAGTGACATTAAGAAGCACAGAGCAAACATCAATGTATGCAAACTAGGGAAAGAATATTCTGGTAGCAATCCACATTGGAACACACAATGCTTTCCATCAATAACTTCAAAATCTTAAAAGTATGTAAGTTAAAAAAACAGTAACCCTTTTTGCACTTTCTGTGATGTTTAAGGAATACATTTCACAATGTGTAATCGTTCTAAAACAAAGTTCTACTTTACTTGATAGATATTACATTTGTGTGTCTTTGTTGTAAGATTGTGCACTCTACATCTGGGGGAAAACAAATCCTGGAAAAACGAGCTTCAAATCCTAATGTAGGTTCTTAACATGTATTCAATAACAGTATTTCTGAAGCGTACCTTAACTGCTACCATCAAAAAAGAACTCTGTCAAGGCAATACACACCACGAACATAAAACATAAGACTTTGGCGACTCCTTTGCAGGCTTTGAAAATCAAGAAACACTCACACTTGCCATCTGATGTGAGAGGTTCATACTGCAATGATAACCTGTGAAATTGATGATGATATCTCATACTGAAATCGGTTTCTTGCAATGTTGAATCACAGTTAATGCCCACATTTCTAGGCTGGAGATTTTCTGGTATTTATTCTTGTGGCCGCTGGCCAATGCATTACATTGTGCATATCACTTAATAAAGCCTTGAGAGTATGAACTTGTATCTTCATATTTTAATCATCAAGAAGAATAAAGACTTAAACACAGTCAAATGGTAGTTCTATGGACTTTAATTTTGGAATCTATCAGGTCAATTGTGGTACCTCCATCCAAGTGTTATAATGAAAGCACTTGGGCATTTCTCCTCACTGTAATTGGTGAACCTTATGGGAATCCCCCTCCTCCCTCAAAGAGTCCCCTGGGACCTACTCTTTTCTTTCGTGGGCATGTATCTGTTCAACAAAAGGGCTCGCCTATACTGCTTCTGCATAGAGTTGCCCTGGGTTGCTTCCTTGTTGTTTCTGGTACAAGGCATCCTCTTGTTGGTTTGAAGCTTTATCTTGATGAGAATAGGAGCATGTGGCTATCTCTTGGTGGGTTATGATACTTCCTCTGTCCATGAGACGCTGTTGGGAGCTGCTTCACGGGGTTGTTCCTGAATGGGCGGGGAGGGGAAAGGGAAGTTTGTGGGAATGTTGATAACTGTTTTTCTGTCACTGTTGATAGGACCATCCCTGCCCCTTGAGCCTAGCGTCAGGTCAACCATTATGAGAAATACAACTTTGCACTATCTATCGTTGCTATGACCCCAGCGAGGGTACTGTCTGTGATTGCTTTATCAAAATGTTAATAAACAAATTTAAAATAAACAAATAACAAATGCACCTGGAAATAGTCAACTGAAGAACTGGGTTATCAGTTTTGAATGTATACATCACCTAAACAAGCTTGACAGATTATGTGTAAGGAGCAGTGTCTGATGCTTCATGAGTGAACATTGAGGGGTTACTATTGCTTAAGGCAAGATATCATTTGGTGGTCTAATGTGGGGGTGGAGCCATATCTAAAAGGATTGTGCTTTTGGCCATCTTTATAGGCCTGTTCTTGGAAACCACACTTTGGGTGCAAATCTGACTCACAGGCCAGAATCCTGGATATAAGCAAAAATCTCAAACTAATCTGCCTTAAAATTGCCCTCAGAAATCATCCTCAAAATTGTGGTGTACAAGAGTAGATTAGAACCTTATTTCCGGTTAGTTGATGGGTTCCTTGACCCAGGAATGCAAAAGATCATTAACTTTGTTTGTAGTAACACGCTACACAAATGGAAGTTAAATGAGTTCCTTTATTATGCGACCAAGTGCTCCGCGTCTTCCAAGCAACTGACTTCTCCAACTGTCATTTCTCACATTGTAACTTCAACATTCCACGTTCTACTGATGTCATTACTTCCATTACATCACCTCTACACAACGCTTAGGCAATCTGATGAGTACTGACCTGTGTTTCCCAAAGGGACTTTGTGGTTACAATCAAACACAAAAACCACTGGCGAGCTATTTGATCATAATTTCTCCAAACACTGATATAAATTGTGATCTCAGAAATGTCGTCATCGATGACATCACATTATCAAAAAATATGCCATCTGTGATGTCCTTTGTGTGAGATTATGTGAAGTGTTATGTCTGGGTTAATCATAACTGATTAATTACGTTTTGACTGTTTGGATGGAACCAGGACATCATTTAAACAAAAGATTAAGATATTTGTTTTTAGGATAAGTACTTACAATTTGTCTCACCTTTCTCTCGGTGTCTGGTGGGCATGGCCTTTGGCTAGGCTTATGGGTTCTGTCAACAAGTCGTCAAAATCCACAAGCTGCACATAATCCCCAGGCACCAGAATTCACTGAACATGGCCTTCAGCCATATTCAGCTGACTCTCAATGAAAGATGTGGGCTTAAGCCACATCCTTTACTGTTGTCCTACACCAAGAACTCCTTGACAAAGTGTGCCCAGCGGCTCAAAGTGTTATTTAAAGCACATAAGGCAACATTTTCCTATCAGTGGATAGAATTGGAAAATAGCAATTGTCTGCAGCTTAATCAATGTTAGCAATGATGTTAATAGTATTTAAATGTGATGTCACAAGTGATCTCATCTATAGTGCTATCTCTGCATAATGATAAAGACTGCTGATATTACACTCCTGATCAATCCATATCATCAGAGGCATTAATTGTAACAATTGCAATACCAATATCATCGCATTGTCTCTGCAATAAATACAGAGAAACAAAAGGTTTATTGCCACTGTCATGAAGTAGGTGGGAAAAATAGCAATGTTTAGTCGCTTTTTCTCTGTGGGTGCTGCTTCTTTTTGTGTCTGAAAAAGGCCAGGACGTCACTGGATTTTTTTGCCTATTGCATAGATGAAGGCTTCGATAGGAGTCAACTGCACAGATACTTCTACATCGACTATTTGTATAGGTGGATGTTTACCACAGATGATTTCTGGTGCAGTCCCTAAATCACCTGAAGGTACACAATCTGTTTGGGAGGATAGAATATAATAGGGGAAATGGTATACTCTTAACTGCCTTGGTCCTCCTTAACCTGCAACAACCCCAGATGAAGATTTTATTTTATTATAAGTGGGGTACTTATAGTGACATTGCGTTTGACTTAGGAGGACGTATCCCCACCAAGAACCCCTCTCCGCCCTTCCGGCTCTGAGAGAAGTTCTCTTCTTTCAGTGGTTATAAGTTATAGAGCAGCACACAGCTGTAGGGATTGTGGATAATTTCCAATTGAATCTACCTGATATACCTGTGTTTTTTCCACCACCCCCCTCACTTTTCTGCCTTATTGCACTTGCACTACTGCCCAGTAATTTTAGAAGCTATAACCACAATGACGGAACTCTTAGGCATTGGCTACTCCGACGAAATAGCGTCAGCTATTCTAGCAGCACCTTTGTTACTGCCAGACACGAACATCAACCAGTGCCTGAACCAGTCCCAAAGTTGGGATGAGTTAAAGGAATTAAAGAGGAATCAAATGAAGATCTTACTACATGGGGCAATTATCACCGAATATTTACGGGGAAATGCAGCCCCGACAGGGTTACTAGCCAACAATGAGCCAAGAATTTTCTTGGAAGACCCGATATTCAAGAAGGAATGGTCACTGATCGCGTGGCGTTGCACGCGCGATTGGTTGATCTTGACAATTAACACTGCGAAACGCCTTTCTGAGGCACTACTTGTTAAGATCAAGACAAGTGAGGACGCATTGAATACACAGATCAAAATAACAATCTACAAAAAGAAACTAGAAGAGGTCAATAAGGAGATTAGCGAGCACAAGGAGTACCTCATGCAGAGCAAGATTAATAAACTGCAAAAAGATTTGAAAAAGTTCTTCCATGAAAGTCAATCCCTATATAAGGGATGACTATAATAAACAACAAGATACCGATACCGGTTCATCCAACAGGGGTGACTCGGGCACGTCAGAGTCCGACCAGGATGACTGGTCAAGTGACAACTCCTCCAGGAGTTGGAGAGGGAAACCCAGATGACAGCGAAGAGGGGGATTCAACCAATCATACCCCCCACCACAAATGTACACCTGGCCTAATCCATATGGTCCACAACATTTCCAGGGCCTCCCTCAGTACCCCACTATGCCATACTTCCAGCCTAATCAAAATCAACAGCATTTTTTAGGCCAGGGAGGGAGAAGAGGAATAAGCGGCAGAAGAGGTAACAGAAGAGTCCAGTGGGACGACGACCAAAGAGGAATGAACACGAGGAGCCAGACGAGGAACCAACAGCCAGGCCCGAGTTCAATGTAGGTTTGGTGGTTAACCTTACAGATGAGATTCTCACTCAGGAGGAACAGATGGTTCTGAACAAGGGACTGGGTTTCGTCCCCACTACCCCGATTGATAAATTTCGGATTAGATGTGAACTTAGTGAGTTCTTCAGAAAAATACGGGTTAAGACATTTTTTGAAGGCAGAGAGAAACAACAGAAGGACAGCAGCCACACACCACTTCGCCTGAAAGCCACCTTTTGTCCACCCACGTCCATGATGCCCCCAAAGGTTATGCCATTTGAAGAAGCAGTTATAAAAGAGATAGAGCTGCTACAACCCAGGAGGGATGTGTATAACAATCTGAGTAAGAAAGAACGAGAAGCACTCAAGTCATTGAGCACCAGGAACAACATAATAATCAAGCCTGCTGATAAGGGAGGGGCAACCGTGATTCAAGACACTGAAACCTATAGAGGGGCCTGCCTCACTCTCCTCTCGGATGAGAGACACTACAAGAAAATACAGAGGGACCCGACTACACGCCTTCAGAAGACCATCTCGACATTGACTCTGGAAGCCCTAGAGAATAACTGGATCACCAAGAACGAGAGAGACTTCCTCATCACTGAGGAACCTAGGATCCCCTTATTTTACACTATACCCAAGATCCACAAGGGTAGGATTCCACCCCGGGCAGACCAATTATGTCCGGTACCGGGTCGGTCTTGGAACCCCTGTCCAAATACACAGATTGGTTCCTGAGACCCTTTGTCACTAAGATAAAATCTTACGTCAGGGACACCAAACATCTGTTGAATCTCCTAGTTGAACTGGAATACGATCCCGGAGAAAACATCATGATATGTCTGGATGTGGAGGCCCTATACACCAGCATTCCTCAAGAGGAGAGCCTCCACGTGATTGAGAACATACTACGGATTCAAGACTGGCCTTGGGAAGCACCAATCAGATGGATCATGACTCATGCAATTGGCCCTCACTAAAAACTTTTTTAAGTATGAAGACCAACTCTTCTTGCAGGTCCATGGGACTTCCATGGGCAGTACTTTTGCTCCTAGTATAGCGTGCTAGTACATGAGCAATTTGGAAGACGAACATATCTGGTCCAACAATCCATACTCTGGCAAGATATGCAGATGGTTCAGATACATTGATGATATTCTGATCATCTGGAGAGGAGACGAGGGAAGCACAAAGGAATTTGCAAATTGGATGAACCAATTGAACCCTTTTCTACGATTCACAATGTCCGCGCACAATGAAGTGGTATCCTTCTTAGATGTCAACATTGTAGCAAGAGGTGGTAGGCTGGAAAGGACTTTGTATACCAAACCTACTGACCGTAATAGTCTACTACACTTCAAGAGCACCCACCCACGGTCACTAAGGGAGAACTTGCCTATCGGCCAATATCCAAGGATTCGGAGGAACTGTTCTGACCTCGACAGCTATAACAAGGAGGCAGACAAATTAACAAAGAAGTTGCAAGAGAAAGCTTATCCCAAGAAGGTAATTGACCAGGCCCGCAAGAGGTCCCGCAACACCCCGAGTTCCGCCCTGCTAGAAACTAACGCAAAAACAGAAACAAAGGCACTGATATGTGTTACTACATATAACTCCTCTTCCAATGCCATAAAGAAGATTATCAATAACAAATGGCAAATTTTGACCTCGAACCAACTCACATTTGAGAAACCAATGTTCTCCTTCAAACGCAATAAGAGCCTTAGAAACACGTTGGTCCACACAGACACTTACAAACCCAAACAAAACAAACAACTCACTCTGTGGAACCAACCCCTAGTTAAAGGCCATTATCCATGTGGTTCATGTGTAGTTTGTCAGTTCACCACCCACATCTCACACATAGACTTAGGCCTTGACTACCCCTGGGAACAACGCAATCATACGAACTGTAACACAGACAACATAGTATACATGATTACATGCCCATGCAAACTCAAGTACGTAGGCATGACTACCAGGAAGGCAAAGGTGCGAGTGAGTGAGCACAGGAGCACAATCAGACGCTCTATCTCAGCCACTAAACTGACAGCCCATTACCTTGAGAAAGGACATACAGACAAAGATCTGGAGTGGACCATCATTGAACGGGTCAAAGGCAGTATAAATGTGGCAAAGAGACTACTTAAAAGGGAGCAACGCTGGGTCTACAGAATGAAGACTCATGTGAGTGGACTGAACGATTCCATTCCTTGGAATCAACTGAATTATAGATAAATTTGCAGTACCCTTTCTGATCGCACTATACCTAAGGACACCAACTGCGTTGCACTAAGGTTAGTATATAGTCAGTAGAGATGCTATTTGCATCCATTTCTCCACACAGGGTACACCATTGTCCATAAAAGGGTTCCAACTAGAGGAAATGTGGTGCTGACCCCTAATAAGACGTATAAGGAAATTGCTTTTCAAAATAACATTTCTAATAATGTGGAAGGGGTATCGAAGAGTTACGTTGAGGCTGGGGACCGCAATCACCATAATGCAACAGAGATTATCCCTGCTCGCACACCTACTCACACTCTTTGAAATAGAGGAGTGACGCTTTGAATCCCCTCGATATGGACCTTACAAAATTTCTGATAAGGCTTGTCATAACATATCCTCTTAAAGTATTACAGTACGTACAAATATACAGACAACCGCCACCGCCAATTGGGTGGACACACACCGTCATAGATAAGGGAGAAACTACAATTCCCATGATGCAGACGGTCTTGTGTAGTCCACATGGTGAAAGTCGCTCATGATGTCATCACGGTGTGCACGCGGGGGGGACGGAGTTGCGCCCACTGACCGCCCGGAATTGCTGCCAGGATGCATGTTGAAAGCCGGTCTCCGGCATACAACGGTGCAAATGCCGGGAGATGCGGACCAAGTAGGTGTGACAGCAGGGCAGGACCTTTGAAGTAGTGAGTTTGGGGCTGCAAAGAGCTTGGAAATGAGCAATACTAATGACACGGTACCTGAGACATAACAATGCTGCACCACTTCTAATGTTGCGAGTGTGTTTTCCTTTATCTCTCCCCCTTTACTTCGGACTCGGTTTGTAGAGTCTGACTACAAGGCTACGCCCCGCAGCACCGCGACCTCTTGAGACGATCGTTTACCTCCAAATTGGGGTAAGATGGTCATTGTGGCATGAGTGAAAGTAAGTCAATGAGAATGTCGGGCGGTATGGAAGGAGCGATTTGGAATGGATGGTGAGGCATATGGTGTTTGGAAACGGTGGTGTGTAATTACACCACAATTTTGGGTTGAGTGGCAGTATGCGACTGACATCGCCACTACATACGAGTGTATGCTTTTACTTAATAAAGTCCTGTGAGTCATGGTTATATGTACAATAGCTTCGGAATTCAGTCGCACCTACACACCCATCCCGAATGGCAAGTATGGGTGATGAGAGCGCAGCGCTGATGGGAAAATTAAGCGCAGATACAAATTCCCTCAATTGTTTCTCTTACAGATCGAGTGAAAACAATATACAACAGGAGAAGAGATAAGTGATCTGTTCCTGTTTTTTCGTATAGGTGCAGCTTTCTGCCCTCTACTAACTTAAAACATAGGACATTCCGTACAATAAATTAACCAGGGAGGACATTATTTTTGCCCTGAAGAAAGTCCAGGACCCTTATGGGCCACTTTTTACGGACTGAAACATGTTGGCACTAGGGTCATAGGACCATCACCTCCTGATGACCCACATAGACTTTTTCTAATTTGAATATCCCCTACGGTTCCGCAAATGAAGGGAAACCAGGAACCGCAGGAGAAGTTTTAATCTTTAAACCCCTGGCCATATTCTTATAAGTGCTCCCTGAAATATGGTTGAGCCCACCCTGACCTTTAGGAGTCAGGGTGAACCCGATGATGAAGCATGACACTATTAGAGTGTGTGAGGGTTACTTAACAAAAAAGATTTGCTTCCTTTCCCACTAGTAAGTGGCTGACAACCGGTGTGCTTCTTTCTTCCCAACCAATTTGTATTGTAAGTGGGGTACTTATAGTGACATTGGGAAAAAAGAATATCCACATTCAATCACAACCTCTGGGTAAAGCCATGGAGCTAGAAAGGGGCGCCTGTCACAAGGTAAGTGCTCTCCAGCTTCTGGACAAAGCCAAACAATAAGGTCATTAGCATCCTCTTGTCAAGCCAGGAAAGGAAGGTCTTCTCTTCGCCAAACACACTCCAGCTATCATTTCATGGGCAGGGTTAGTGTGTGCTTGGTAAGGGCTCTGAGCTACACCAAACAAAGGACCATATATGGGGAAAGCATTAGTATTATGTCGAGTTTGCTGTGATCCTGTTAATAGTTTTTTTTTACCATAGCAGAGAGAAACAATTCGAAGATTTTGGAGCCCTGCCTATAAGAGTTAGATGTTTACTTTTTAGGACAGTTTTGTGCAGGCAACTTCTTTTTATCTTGCAGAAACATCTAGCCTTCCTGGTAAAAAAATGAAGGAGCCAAGGATAACAATGCTTTAGAGAAATATGCCCCTCACCAAGACTTGAATGGTGATAGGAAAAGGCCACTAACGGACTGACCTATAACTGTTCCTGTTTTGTGAAGGAAAAATAAGGTTCTTGCAATCAATAAACTAGAATAATATTATTTTCACTTTTCACCTAAGTGACAGGAGAGTAGTAGTATGGAGAAATTCCTACACACGCATGGGTAACTCTGAGACCAAAGCTCTGACTCACCTGTGAACCATATCCTTCCTTAATTAATACTAGCTGCTTAGCAGTCTCCACGTCTAACATGAAACACTATTCCTACTGTAGATCACAGAGAGGAGCTCAATGAACATGTACACTATGGTAGGGACTCAAACTTTGAAAATTGACATCTTCTTTCTTAAGTTAACTGGTGTCTAGGTCATGGCTGAGCATTTCAATTAGGTCCCAATCACATTGCTCTGGCAGAGAAAGAGTCAAAGACAACATAGTGGCTTGGGGTATTGTCTCTTTAGGTCTGTCTATGACTGTCTAAAGGAGGCCAGGTACCCTAAGGCACAACTAAACAAAAGAGCAGTGTTTATGTCTTGCAGAATGCTTTTTGTGCTTTTCTTTAAATGTGTGTGTCAGGAAGAGACGTAGAAGCATGGGGTCTCGCTGCTGAGTCAGAAGTGGCAACAAGAGCAGACCTTCGCCATTTTCACCACTCCTTGACAGTATTATGCATCATGTATAAAATATTATGCCCCATTCTAAGCTCTGTGGTCAGGGAAGGGACAGATGTTTCTCGATCAAAAGACAATCTTTCCTCTCCTAAGTACCAGATATAAAGGGGACACTAACCCACATCAACAGAAAGGCACATTAAAAAGTACACCATGACTACAGGTTCCAAGTCACACTGCGAAACTAGAGTAAGCTTCTCTATCTGCATATTTTTAAACCAATTTCTGGTTCTGCTGCAAAATGGAAATAGGTTCTCACAGATGAAAATACTAAATATGGAAGTATTAGAGAGCAAATAATGTAGCCAGTTAACCGCATTGCTGTGCTTATGCAATTTCACAGACATTTGTATAGGTCACCTACTGCCACTGTCTTGGCTTCATTCAGCTTTGGCAGTCAGTTCCCAGAATTATGTAGGTCTTTACTAATGAAACATTACAAAAATATATACACTTCTAAGATTTAAAAAGTGCAAAATAAATGATATTCTTAATAGCACAGTTCTGAAGTGAATAACAGGTGGCTATTCCTAATAGTATATTGTTCTTTCGAAGCATTTTCTTTGGTCAGCTTTGTTGAGGAGTGGGTATAAACCTTTCAGCCTATGCTTACAGCATCAACCCAAAACACAAGCAAAATGAGATTGTTCTGAACTGTATGCTTACTGTTTCGTTTTAAAGTACTGATATCAGCTAAGACACAATCAGTTCTTAATTTGTGTTGGTGCTTGCAGGTGGTGGGCATCAGCACTCATTTTTGAGGACCGGGACTTATTTGTCATTATCAGAGCAACAGAAAGCAAGACATTAAAGGGAGAAGGGAAGAGGAAAAGAAAGATAGGAATAAAGTGACATGGACAGAAAGCAGCAATGAAACACAATCTGGAGGGGTGAGATAAAGAAACAGGAAGAATAGGCTGGCGGTAGAAAGATGCATGAGGATAATTCGAGATTAGGCAGCTTTGATATTCCGCAAGCCGACACTTGGCAATGCTGGTGGCTGGCTTCTAAGACAAACTTTGGGACCCTGCAATTATTTTTTAGGATAAATTAAGGATTGTGCATAATCAGAGTGGATCGAAAAAAAGACATTTTAAATGCTACTTACTTTTATGTAGGGCTAATCTCTCCCGCAGCATTTTTCGCAGCAATTTTTCTCTTTGCTTTTCCTCTTTCTCTTCACTGGCCTCCTTCGGTTCATTGAGAGTCCCATAGATATCTGCAGCCTCTCGCGGGGTTAGATAATCCAGGCTGGTTGCACAGGCAATATAATGTCGCTTCCAGGCGCTGTATTCATTGTCTGGTGGGGCATAGGGCAGAAACCATCCAAACTTTGTGCATTTAGGAATCCACAGGCAATCCTTTTAATACAGGTATAAAGGACATCGAAATTAGTTATTGTTCAATATTATTCTTGCAGAAAATACACAGAAAACATATATTCTCCGCAACTATATAAACACCATAGCCATGTATCCTGAACAGACAGATTAATGTCCCCTAGACCATTCCATGGTCTTCTACCCAAGAGTACAAATTCACAAAGGGCTGTAACAAAAAGAGACTATGCATGTCAAACTCCACTGATATAGTAATGTTTTTAACATACATTTAGGTACAAGTAGGATGAAGTATGTACTGCATAGATTAGGCTTCTAAGTGTAAGATATGCACATATATTAGGTACTTGTTGTTATTTTCAGTTGGGAAAATGAACCCATCTCATAATGTTTCCACTTTTAATTTTGTTCCTCATGAACTACTCTTGTGTAAATACTGCAAAGGTTAGTTGCACTTCATCAACCATTTCAGCATCAAAAGAGCTTTGGATGACAGTGCACTCTTAAAAAGAAAAAACTCTTTTAACATAACATTACACCAAGCCTTTCTACTGCCATTTTACCTAAAGCATGCACAACAGCAAAAAACTAAAATAGCTTCAGTAGGTTAAGAAGGATGTTCAGTCATTACATGACAGGAGCCCACACCAAGCCCAAGCATGTTCACAATATTTGTCTCACACGTCTCGTATGAATAAAATAGTACTATAAAGATACAGCATGTCTTCCCTCCAATGCCACTTTAAAATATTCTGCCAAGCCCGCAACCCATTTTCAAATATTTTTATGGCAACCTCTTTCCAGACATAATAGTCCTTCCAACATCATAATGCTTAGCCACTCCTGCCCCCGACAGTACCTCTTTTACCTCTAGAGGGCTTTGCTATGTCTCGGTTAGCTGTGACTAGACCCATGGTTAGCAGTGTTCTAGCGCCTCTGGCCAATTCTAAGTTTGCAACAAAACCCAAAAGAGACCGCTTAGGTCCCAACTCCAAAGCCCAGCCCAGCACCCTTGCAAACCCCTAAAACCTTTATGGATCACTTTGCAGATCCAAACAGACTGGAAGAAATGTCCCAGCTCCTTGAGGCATTTCAGAACGTTTGGGAAGTGGCTGTGTTTCTTCTTCCATAATGATCTTCCTTGAATAAATGTTTGATGCAAATAAGGAGACTGAATCAATCGGAGCTTGGCTAAAACTGCCTTTCCTCACATCACACTTCTTCGCTTAATGTATCCAGGTCTCCCTCCTAGTGTTTCTTGAATGCCCGAATGTATCTAAAGCATTTACCACAAGAGTCCTAAATGTCTGGAAAATCAGTTTTATGGTTTAACTTTATCAATTTCCATGACACACATGCCATTGCCTACAACCATCTAGCAGGGCCAGCGAGGAGCACTAAACTGATTCAACTCAAACAAAAAAAACATAAAAGATCAGAAAACCTCCCAAACTAAAGCTCCCCTTGCTCCCCAACCCACTTCACATTAGACGTCTAAGTAGGAGTAACTTTTTAAGCTAACTTAGCTTACCTTAAGCTTAAACTTTTTTGTTGGCGTACTAGTTGCATTTGAAGAGGGTTGGCAGATGTTTATTTTAAGTATAGTCTCCAAAAGGTAGTTACTGTATTATGTGAAAAATATCTTCTGGAATGAGTTGGTGTACTTTAAATATCTAGGAAAGGTGAGTTATCTATAGTCGCAAGAGAGTATTACAATAGATGGGGCTAATCTGTCTTGCAAGTCTGACTTCAATAGATTAATTAATTATTCTATGAAGAGAGAGAGTGTCCCACACCCTCACCATCGGGACCCTGTGCTTCACTGATCAATGTGCTAAGATTAGTTATATAGCTGTGACTATGGCAGATATTAGCTGTCTTCCTATCAGAAATCAGTTTTGAAGAATAGTTTATCAGTTACATGTTTCACTTCCAATGGGTTATACTGTTGTGTATGTAACATGATACCGAAGGGCATTTTGTAAAATGTATTACTTACTTAGTGATCATGCTATTTTATGTTATAGAGATTTCAACTGTGCCCATGGCTGGCACTGTCAGAGTCTGTGTACCTTTACACCATGATATAGAGGATTCCATCTCAGAACGGAGTCTGGTTTCTAGTTGTTTAGGTGGAATCATAAGTAGTGTAGGTGTGCTCCTTTTGCTCTTTCCATGTGTATGACCTGGTCATATGCATCTTTTAGTGGGTAGAAGTGTTTGATGAGTGGGGTTGGAGACTGTTATCAACTAGGGTGCATGTAATCTGATTAGATTAGGATGTACACTGCGCATCTAGCAGTTTGTGAGCAGTGAAGTAGGTAAAATTATGGTGTCCTGCTAATGATACACACTACCCCTTTGCCATATGAACTGCAAGATGTTAGCTGGGGTTTGAAGTAATATGGGCTATTGTAGCACTTTATTGGCTTTGTGGAGAGTAAAGTGATGTTGTAACCTTAGTGAAATTCAGCTATATGGAATCTCTGAGCTGTGCTGGATATATGTACGGTGGTCTATATAATGGGCTCTGTATGAGACAGTATATGTTCTGTATTAAGGTTTATGATGTTATGAGCTCATTGATATACACCTATACACTAGAACCGAGCTCTGTTGTGTGTGTAAGGGAAATGTTCTCTGTAATTTGTTCCGCTGATGTTTGTGAGTGTGTGGTGTATCCAAGTGGTTGGAGGACACACTGATGTTGAAGTGGGTGCGGTAGCAAAACAATGTTGGATGGATGTGCGTTGTTCTAGTTTGATCTGATTGAGGATGTGTTTGTTATACTTTATAGGTACTGTATTGTATCGTAGCATTTGTACAGACCTTGCTACCCCTATGAGGGGTGCTAAAGCCCTTATCCACACACATAGCAAGCTACACCGTATAGGGTGTGTGGTTGGAAGGATGTTTTTTTTGTTTTGAGCATATTTGGGAAATGTTTTCATGTTGTGCGTGATAACATCCGAGGTGCAGTTATCTTGTTAAGGGATGCAGCACCTGGCAGTGTGATGGGTGAGGTTATGTGAGCAAGACACACAAATTATAATTGAAATAAGGACTAACACACTCAGGCCTCTCCAAGATACCAATCTGGGCATAAGGGCAGCAGAATGCTCATTGTGAGTATACGAAAAAAGAGGGGGCAATCAGGGAAGGTCCAGTACACCATATGGAAATACATGCCAAGCAGAGATTGAATTGTGAACGAGTAAAAGGATGCCAGAAGGACTAAAATTGGAATTGGTGACATAAGCAATAGTCATGCTTTCCTTTAAGGCAAAGATACTAGTCTACTCCTGACCAAATACATCCAAAGAAAGAAGTGGGAGACCAATCAAGGATAGCAACCTGAGCAGAAACTGCACAATATTTAAAAGGCCTACCTACTCCTGCTAGGACAAAGGAAGCCAAAGGTTTGAGCGGGGATTTACACAAAAAAGCCTCTCTCAAGCTTTCAAAGCTGGGTGAGCATCAGTTGGGTGAGACTTTTTGGGTCGTGGTTCAGACTCAAGCCAGACAAATACCATGCAGATGCGAAGATGTGTGACAAAGCGTTTGGTCTGTTGCTGCCCTGGCAGTACGAGAGCAAGTTTGCTTGTTGTTTTTACTTTTCTGTCCTTACCCCTCCATGCGATTCCAATACTTTTCTTGGATCTCAGAGACCCGAGTACTTTCTAGTATACATAAGAAGGCATCCTCCTCGTCTTCTAGAATTTCCTCTCAAACAACTTCAACTTCCAATAACAGTAGTGCATCACATTTTAAGTTACATGGGCCTGGGGAGATTTTAACACACATTTACGACTTGTTAAGGGGTTTTACTGCTCTAAGTAGGCGGTTAAATGCAGGCCAGTACGTGGGGTGAGGGAGGGTGTTGGGGAAAGTAGGGGATCAAAGGGGAAGCTTTAAGCTTTTTAGCAGGGAAAGTGTTGTATGCTTTCCCCGTCAGAAATAAAAATGTCATTAGACTTGGCTGCCAGTGCCCTCCGTGTACATGAAAACTATGTTAAATAACAGTCATATGTTGATAACTGAGAAATGCTAATATACTATGTGCGTAAAAAAAAAAAAAAAATCTTGGGTGCCAAAAGTCTCATGCAATTTTTCCGGCCAGTAAAGCTGTGTCAGGTTTTTCCACATCCTGTAAACCTGAGTGCAGAAAACCCTAACAACTGAGATGGAGAGACATTAACACAAGCATGCCTTAATTTAGTTCAGTCTGACTTGTAAACTGGCCAAAGGTAGTGAAAGGAGACTTACTCTGCTTCCATTGTTCCAGGTAGGCAGCACCATGGCATAGATTTTGTACTTCTAAATTTGTACAATGGTTGCCCAGCTCTTCTGGGCCATCTGGTCCCACCCTTCTGAGCCTTCCCCTTGAAAAGATATGCCCTGTAAAGTGCCTTTATCTGTATTATAATATGAAAGTACGGCGAGCTCTGCCTGCCAGAAAAAAAAATCAGACTACTCCCCAACACCCTAAGGCTGATAGCAATTGTTTGGGCTAGCCCTGCAGGAACCCTGGGCACTTGGTCACATGGTCTGAAATAAACATATTTGTTAGTTTATTTTTCTGTGGCAGGAAGGCAGTCCCACCATACTAATGAGAAGCTCTTCGTCTCATTAAGTTTAGTAGAGTATGGCTGGGAGAGAAGATTGGATCTCCTTCAGGCAGGAAAATTAAAGGAAGCGCAATAACTATAAGCTCATGATTAAGTGTTCAATGAAGGAACTGACAAATCTTCGCAGAGATTTGTCCAGCAGGTTCTTAGATCGCTAGTAAGTCACCCAAAAAATCAGCCAAAAGTCTGACTTTATGGGCACCCAAACAACTCTTAGCAAAAGATCCTGCTTTGGTACACACTATGATAAAGCATAAAAATCTAAACCAGCCCACATGAACAAGTATGAAAGGCTAAAGAGGGGCTTAATAGCCACTGAGTAAACACCAAAAACCAATATGGTCACTATCCACAGACAGAGGGCTCCGAACCGCAAGACGCATTCTCAAACAATGAGAAGGCAAATTCTGATAATAAGGAATCCTCCACAGTCTTGAAGGAGTAACAAGAGAAAGCCCATACGTGTTTCTGAAGGGGGATAAAAGATGGTACCTGGTCATAAACATGTCTGCACAAACCAATTGTAAAATGGGGTCAAGAGCTGCCTACTGAGTATAAATCTAAGGGGAGACCTTATTGCAAAGGGATTGCTGTTTGTGGATCCTTTTGTCCAGGCCTTTCAAAAAGTTTGCCTGTATAGGGTATCTGTGATTGGGGGTGAGTGTCTGAAAAGTTTCAGCGCTCCGTCCATCATCTTCTTGTGTTTGCTTTGTTCGCCCTAAGTTGGCAGGGTATGCCCAGATGTGGGTCCCTTGCTCACTTTGCCACTGGATTCAAGCTAGCCTGGCTGATGAGGGCTGTTAGCCCGAAACCGGTCCCAGGATGCTTGTTTACAGTCCAGGGAAGACATGGCTTGGCAATTCGGGCTGGACTGTTCCCATGAGGCACAGGGTCAAGACTGATTTGCACATAGCTGTGTCTGAACTGGGGTGGCGAAGTGAGCTAAAGAACGATGATGGATTCAACACAGATCTGTGACTGGGGGTGAGTGTCTGAAAAGTTTCAGCGTTCCGTCCATCATCTCCTTGTGTTTGCTTTGTTCGCCCTAAGTTGACAGGGTATGCCCAGACGTGGGTCTCTTGCTCACTTTGCCATTGGATTCAAGCTAGCCTGGCTGATGAGGGCTGTTAACCCGAAACCGGTCCCAGGATGCTTGTTTCCGGTCCAGGGAAGACATGGCTTGGCAATTCGTGCTGGACTGTTCCCATGAGGCACAGGGTCAAGACTGATTTGCACATAGCTGTGTCTGAAATGGGGTGGCGAAGTGAGCTAAAGAACGATGATGGATTCAACACAGATCTGTGACTGGGGGTGAGTGTCTGAAAAGTTTCAGCGCTCCGTCCATCATCTCCTTGTGTTTGCTTTGTTCGCCCTAAGTTGGCAGGGTATGCCCAGACGTGGGTCTCTTGCTAACTTTGCCACTGGATTCAAGCTAGCCTGGCTGATGAGGGCTGTTAGCCCGAAACCGGTCCCAGGATGCTTGTTTCCGGTCCAGGGAAGACATGGCTTGGCAATTCGGGCTGGACTGTTCCCATGAGGCACAGGGTCAAGACTCATTTGCACATAGCTGTGTCTAAACTGGGGTGGCGAAGTGAGATAAAGAACAATGATGGATTCAACTCAGATCTGTGACTGGGGGTGAGTGTCTGAAAAGTTTCAGCGCTCCGTCCATTATCTCCTTGTGTTTGCTTAGGGTATATTGTTGACAGTAAGGGTCTGAACCACCAAATGTAATCTGGTATGCCCTATGTCTAAAGCTTTTATGGAGCTGTTGGGGCAGCAGTCCTCATCGAAGAGTGAAAACACCTAGAGATAAGAGAGAGGCCAATTTATTTCTCTACTGAATGAAATTAATTACATATCAATTCAAAATATTGATTATATTATCTTGTAGTGGAAACATGTTTCACTCGTAGTTTAGCGTGTAGGCCCTGAACTTTATCAAAGTATAATCTATTAATGTATTCATATTTATTGACACTTTAAACCCATGTCGCTTTTGGTCTGGAAGAAAGTTTGATTTTGTCACTGGTTACTCCTGTTAGAATTCAGATGATGAGAAGAGTGAGGTTCTAAGAGATCCACAACAGAAACAACTCAAAATTCATTGACTCCTTTACTGATTTGTGGATCAATGTTCTAGCCTTAACGTTTTGAGCTCCAAGGCTTTTGGAAAGGTCAAATATAGTAAAGGTGAGGGTGCCCAGCCACTATCAGAACAAAGTACCCAGAGGTACTAAAATGCCAGCAAAGTGGGGCATAGTTCTATGGGAATCCAGTAAAACCAGTGAGTCCACTTTCTTTTATATTCTCACAGATGCAGATATTGCAGGGATGGGGGTTAAGCATACAATAAGTCTTGCTCCCTTCGGCTTGCAGACTTTCTCAGCAACCTCTTCTTGGTCAAGAAGAAAGACAAAGGAGAGGCATGGCTGGGCTGCGAAGATGGCGTCAGCAGAATCCTCCTGTTCCTGGTGGCAGAGACCTCGAAGGACATTTACTCCTATGGATTCTGTTCTGTGGGGGTCACAATGTAAGGAAGCACTTCGCCAGTTCAGCCTACTTAAGTTGGAAGAAGCTGTTGGTGGTGAACTCACAAGGAACTTTAGTTGGCACTGGGCGGAGGTTGGGTGGAAAGACCAATAAAGAGGCCAACAGGTTGGAAGGAGGAAGTGGATGTGTGGATGAAATAATAGGATCTGTATCTACAGCTAATAAAAGAGGGGCCAAATGAGTGCCCTAACAGGTTGTTTAGGGACATGAACAGCCAAAAGGAAAAATCAAAAGTAATAAGGGCAGTAAGGGCATGACCTGGGGAAAAGAAAGGTGACTGAGGGGTGATATTGCACCCTGGAAGGAGGATCAAGACAAAGAGTGGCATGCATCACCAGCACCAGACCAAAGCAAGGAGAATGGACGGAGTCTATACATGCTCGCCTCCTGCCTGGAGCTCAGAGGACGACCAGGCCTGACTAAACACACACACAGCGAAACTGCAGATACAGCACAGACCATAGAAAAGACTAAAAGAGTCGTACGGTGATTAAACACAAAGGCAATCAAAAGAAACGTAGAATCTTACTTGTCAGAGCTAGATGCCGAAAAGTAAAGAGCAAGCTCACAAGCAATCGGAAAAGGATGCACAATTAGCTTAGCAAAAAGATTAACCACACTGCACAAAAGAGGATTTCAGATCACTCCGTCAGGACATGAGGAAAGAATGGCAGGCCGTTCTGAAACAGGAAATAGCTGACATGTGAAAAACCCTAACTGAAGGCATGACTACTCTCAGATAAGACACTGACCAAGTGGGACAGAGTGTAGTTGAGCTAGAAGACAGATTGGAAACTGACCCCATAGCAGAATCAGCCATATGAAATATGTTTAAAGGTACTGAACAAAAAATGCACATACTACAGCAGAAATACAAATATTAGGAAAACCACACCTGGCAAGATAATATCTGCATTACGAACGTAGGTGAAGGACTAGAGGTAGACTACATAGTGGGATATATTAAGATCCTCTTTGATATCATCCACACTGTTAGCATTAGATGCAGAAAAAGGATTGACAGGGTGAGCTTGGTATTCCTTAGGAAAGTGATGGAAAGATATGGGAAGGGGAAGACTAGAATAAAGATGGTAATTTTGGCATACGTGAATCCAGGGGGTAGGCTACTTCTAAACACGTTGTTCTCAAACAACATCAACAAGGAAGGGCTGCCCACTGCACCATTATTATTCGTACTGGCGATAGAAGCCCTTGCGGAGGCTATAAGAAAGTAAAAAGAAACAAGGGAAATGGGCTTTGGGGACACCAACATAAGATCTCATTATTTGCGGATGACGTATGATTATGCAGAGCTGACCCAGTAGAGTCAATTCCGCATATATAGATACTGATGAATACATTTTGCAAGGTATCCAAACATAAGGTAAACCTCAACAAATTGGTATTATTGCCTCTGGGATTCGATCCACCATTAAGAGAGTTTATAAGAAATCAGACACACTTCTGGATTAATCACTCCTCCCTAAGAGATATGATGAATAATATCACCTCCAAATTAACAGAGCTCCATGCTGCCAACATAACTACCATGATCAAGAAAATAAAGTACATGCCAAGGAGGATCAGTACGTTAAGAATGACAAGGTACCCAAATTGCTATATGCATTCCAGACCCTATAAATAAGGATAAAAAAATCTGTTTTTCATTCCTTACAAAAACTGCTTCTATTATTTGTGTAGCAGGGGAAGCCAACTAGTATTTTGAGGAACGTTTTGAAAGCTCCACATGTGATCTATGGGATCCCGACATACAAAGGTATTATAAGGTAGCATAGTTAAGAATAACAGAAAAGTGGTCAATGAAATACTGTAGTAAATCATTGGTCCACATGAATTGAGCAGTGGGAGGGACAACACTGTGTAGTGTAACCTTGCAGTAAAAAAAAAAAAACAGGCCGGTGAGACCCTATTACAGCCATGTGGCAAGCACAACCCTGGAACTATGGGATACACTGGCCCTTGGGAAAGGACTAGTTTTCCTAACTTCTGTAAGCCCCATCCACAGAAACAAAAATTTTACACTGGAGGAGGCAGGGGACCGGTTCAGGGAATGGGAGGAAGGTGACTTTAGAGTGTTATTGGACCTACTTGATGGAAATCGGATCCGTACATTTGTGACCTGTATGAAAAAATGTGGTATTGGAAAAAACAAAAGATTTCAATATTACAAAATGAGCTATTGGGCCCTATACCCTATTAAAGAATGTGCAGCATTACACCCTTCAATAATTTTATAACCACATGTACAGGCACCAACAGGCTGATTTCAACAATATTTAAAATTATAACATACCCAAAAAAACAGCAAAAAATGAAATACAAAACCAAGTAGGCTACAACGATGGGGGAAGAAATATTACAAGAAGCATGGGATAAACTAACACAATATTTATTCCAACAATAAATCAGTGTTGCACAAGCAATCGTTCATCAAAGTCATGACTAAATGGAACATGACACAAAATTTCTCCAATTTGCCCTGATAGTATTTGGTGGGGTTGCAGAGAAAAGGGAAAACCCAGTGCACATATGTTGGGTGTGTCTCAAGATATTCATCTTTTGGAAGGTAGAACTAGCAGTGATTGAACAGATAGCAGGATTCCTGATATTGGAAACTAGAGGAAAAGAACACCTCTGGCTAATAGCCCACTAGAATTCTAAAGTTTAGGAAAGAATCGAAATGAGAGGTTGTCCGGTCACCAGGTAAAAGACAGAGATAGTTTTACATAGATTTGGCTATAATGTCTTGCAATATACAGACAGAGAATTACAGAAGCTATATGCCCACTGAGACTTAGAGCATTGCACATGTACAACTAGAATGGAACCCCATCACACCTTAAGGAACCACACAGGACTCTGATCAAAGGAACAAGACAATCCATTTCTTGTAGTCTGAGATACATCTTACTCTAACATCAACCTAGAAGAGGTAATAGGGAGGGGTTTGCAGCTTTAATGCTATTCATCTTTTAAGGTAGCGATCTGGTAATTATTTTAGCTCCTACCTCCCGATTCCTCGACTGTCCAGAGCTTGTGATGGAGCAATCAGAGCTCAAATGTCAATGATGCAGAATGCTAAAGTCATGTACCATAATAACCAAACTATGTTTTACAAATAAAAGAAAAGGAGAACAAAGGATTTAGACATCCATCCCTCAATATGCTTTCTAATAGAAATCTAATCAGATTCTAATAGAATTGCAATTAGTTGGCAAGACGGGGCTTGAAAGGTACCTACCTGTCAAAACCAGTCTTTGGTCTACATGGCAGCTTTTTTATAGTTTGGTTACATTTACAATTCTAGGAGTGCTTGGCTCTCCCATTCAGCCTCGTCACCCATGTTGCTTAAGAAAGCTAATGAAGCTGATAGCAGATTATATGATGGTCAGCGATCAGAGCTTGGTGGAGATAGCCATGGAGCACCTGAAGGGCTTAGACTTTATTATCAACAGAACGAGTCAGACATGTCAGCCAGTACAACAATAAATCAGTCCCAGCCACTCAGCTGCTACTGAGATAAAGCGCAAACATCAAATAGGAACTTCAGAGAACACTGAGAGTGAACTTAAGACCTTTCAGGCAACTTGCATGGCTAGTAGTAGTAAGCTTTCTTCCTTTTTCCATCCAAGCAATTGTACCAGGCCCTCTACAGTAAAGATTCAGGTAAAGAGAGAATGTCCTGCACCTCTGATATGTTTTAACGTATTCAGAGTGGTAGACCTCATAGAGAAGGCACGACTGGGGCTATAATCGTGGCTAGATCACATGGATTAATAGCATGGAAAGATTTTCTTTGGTTCGACCTCAGGCATGGTGACAATCAGTTGCCAGCAGGCTCGGCCCGGGTGCCAGGCATGTAGAACTGTCCTCATATGAAGAAGGTGGTATGGCAGGGAGTTCAGTTTGCAGATAAAATGCCTGAAACTATTGGTCTGAACGTTTACAGTAAAATGCTGTCTTAAATTGACTGTCCACACAACTAGGATCAGAACAGTGAAGTGGTTTTAGGACATTTATTTAACAAAGATGAATGAATGTGACCTGATCAATTATAAATGTGCAGATTTTTAGCAATCAGCAAAGTAAAAGAAAGATCAGCAGTCTCACATGTCCCTTTTGTAAACTGGGAGATCCACCAAATCTTCAAGTAGCTTAAGAGCCGGACAACTAGTATGCTTGTGCTTGGCTTTCAATATCAAAAATCTAGCATCTTTTTCATATGTTCAGCATATGGGATTTACAAAATTATTACATTTTGCCGAGAACATCGGAGACCATTACTACCCTTTCCTAAATCATCAAGCTGTATTACACATGTTGGACTAAAACCATTCACAAGCTGTTTTGCAATGTGCCTTTCTTATCACAAATACTTCCATGCATCACGTAAGCCAGGAGGGATGGAAGAACATGTTTTTACCAGGCAGCCTCCGCTAGAAAATAGCAACTCCATAGCTATGTTTTTTAAATACAAAACGTTATCCCTCAGGCTCTTGATTCTGTGTTTATGAAGTACCACTGCCCATCGAGTACTAAATGCTCTCCCTATTGTGAACACCTTATCTGGCCTTCGAGCTAAGGATCAAATTCTACACAAAGTCTAACTGTAGCTCTTCCCCTGAAAATACACATACAATCTCAATAACCTTCCTCTTCACCCATTCCTCCACTCCCAATCCATCGAGATAGCAGTGGGTAAATAGCTACGCTGCTCCATTTCTAGGCACGTGTGGAGACAATAGGCACCACCCCTGCACAAATGCCTTTCTGAAGATGACAGCTTTTCTTGGAAAAAATGTAAAGCTGAATAAGCAATAGAAGAGAGGGTGAATGTGTTTAGATAAGGTTTATCAATAACTTTAAACGCAGCCTGCATCATTTCTCTGTCAGATTTCTGGATTCTTTCTGCAGCTTCTCTCTCTGAATAGGCTAATTGTTCTTCATTGATGCATATATTGTAGCTATAAACGTTTTGTTTTTTCACAGGATGTGGTCCCAAAAGAAAATCACTCAAATCTACATCTTAACTTATTTTAACGTACATCATAGCATTCCAACTAGATTGTGATAACCTCTGTCAATGTTTGCCTACACTATAGGTTATCACTGTCAGGAGAACATGTATTATCTTAGCATTTATTCGCTATAAGTTTATCCCGTCTGAACCAAACATGTTAAATTGTAAGTGCTATTCCGAGTCATGTCATTCAAATCATTATCAGTAGTAATTTATTTCCACTTCCAATCTACAAAATGTGTCAAATTAATTTTTCCAAATGATGGCGTTTTGAAATAGAAAGTGAAGTGGTTTATTGTACTGTTTCACTCAAAAAGATAATTTGCCTAGGGTTCTTACATGCTGGAAACAAAGTATCAGTTCCTTGAATTTGCCTAGATATAGTTCTCTACACTCTTCTCAAAGATAATAAGTATAACTTTGTTCTAGAAATGAATCTATAAACTGTGGTGAAAATATACTCAATGACGAGTAATCAAAATCTTTTTACACTTATCAGCCTCTTGTAAATAATGAAGATGGGCTTCATCTATCATCATCTGACTGATTTGCATATGGTTGGGTCCGAACTGGGGTGGCGAAGTGAGCTAAAGAACGATGATGGATTCAACCCAGATCTAATAGTGACTGGGGGTGAGTATCTGAAAAGTTTCAGTGCGCCGTCCCTCATTTTATTGTGTTTGCTTTGTTCGCCCAAAGTTGGCAGGGTATGCCCAGATGTGGGTCCCTTGCTTACTTTGCCACTGGATTCAAGCTAGCCTGGCTGATGAGGGGTGTTACCCTGAAACCGGTCCCATGATACTTGTTTCTGGGCCAGGGAAGACCTGACTTGGCAGTTTGGGCTGGACTGTTCCAATGAGGAACAGTGTCAAGACTGATTTGCATATGGGTGGGTCTAAACTGGGGTGGCGAAGTGAGCTAAAGAACGATGATGGATTCAACCCAGATCTAATAGTGACTGGGGGTGAGTGTCTGAAATGTTTCAGTGCTCCGTCCATCATGTTATTGTGATTGCCCTCATCAATCATCATCATTAAAATAGAAAAATCTGCTTTGGAAACGTTTGGAACTGTTTTAGAGGAGTTCCACAATGCTCCTATTGGGGGAAATTATACACTTCCATTTGGCTGTTTGATCGATGAATGTAGCATTGCCCATAGTGATGGGAAGAGAATAGCTGCTGATGAATGTCCATCGATGTACGGATCTTCATCGACCAATGAAGCATACACACAAATCCATCATCAGTTGTTTAACAGTGTTGATATCCCATGACCTTACAAAAGGACCTGGGATGAAAATGTTATTCAATGACATTCTCAAAACATAGTTAATCTCTGTAGAGCCCAAAATCTTGTATGTGAACCTCTGCCAAATAACACAATCAGATAGTTGATATACAGTGATACTGACAGCATGAATGTTTCTTTAAACTCTGTGTGATGAATATTTAAGTTGCAGCTCCAGTGTAACAGGAAATGGAGTTAAACTTTTAGGAAAATCGTGCCCATGCACTATTAGCAATATAATAATCCACGTAGTGAGCCACAGGAGGAATTATAGTATTGTGATAACGATCCAAGTGTAGGACCATGGCGGGTGCATATACCTGTACCAACAGTTAAGAATCCACCTGTAGCATTGAATAATTGTAGACTTTTACATTTCACTATTTTTCCAGCTTTTTTATTGTTTTTTTTATTGGTTTTAAAACATAGAAATTATTCACATACATCATTCTAAGCATGTCATTCTTGGTGCAGTCCGTCTCACATCCCCCATTAGACATATGTACACAACAAGTGACAATTATTAGGTTTTCACGCATCAAAGTTCGGATATCCATGCCCCTCGAAACTTGCTATGTTTCTGAGGGCAGCCTCTCAATTTATACACATATTCTTCTGCCTTGGCCAGGCCTTCACAGCCCTCTCCACCACTCATCCATTAGCCCCAGCAGCATAATTTTTGACTCTGGTTTCACTGGACGTTCTTACACCATGGGTAGTATATTACATATCTTGGACCAATACTCTGTATCACTGGATATTCCCAAGCAGTATGGAAAAAGTGATGCCCCACACCTGAGGCAATGAGGGTCAAGGCTCCATTTAATTTTACTCAGTTATGGTCTGTAGTATACACAGTGGAGGTACTTGAGCTTAATCCGTCACAGTCCCTCCAGTCACTCCAGAGTGCCCGCATCCTCCTCCCAACGTTCCCTTAATGCTGTCAAAGGGTCGGGTGTTCAAAAGCATTTTGTACATCTTCGGGATCCCTTTCCGTCTGGGGGGGAGGTAGGGTAGTGGGGGACATTCTGACATGAGCCTCTATAGGAATGTAGTCTGGGGCTGCCTGTAGATTGTCACTGTGTTGTTAAGGGCATGTTGTACTTGCTGCTAGCGGTAACATTGTGACCTATGCATTCTGTATGTGTCTCTGAGGTACTTAAATGTGCGAATTGAGTTGCGCTCCCATATGTCACCTAGTTTGGAGTTTCCTATGTAATCCCATGTCCGGAATCCTTCCAAGGTAGCTGTGTATTTTAACCATGTGCCTGAACACAGATACGCTTCCCCAGTCAGTACCCCATGCCACTAAATCCACCTCAGCGTCCGATGCCAGCAGGCTAAGACCGGCTCTGTCGCAGGGGGAAGGTCAGTATGGTTATGTCATCCGTACAGAAGGCTCAACACATTATACCGCTCAAGGCGCAGGAGTTCCAGAGCCACTGCTGGGTCCCCACGTTCTTCAAACAGCCAGCCGCTGATCGGGAAGATTTGGCTGGCCCAGTAGTATAATTGGACGTCTGCCAAACACCACTCACTGTCGTAGAGTCCCAGCGCGCATTTGCGGAATGCAATTCGCGGTTGGCCCCCTCCCCATAGGAATTCATTATCGCTGCCTGTAGATTTGGGAAGAAAGTAGGGGGTATAGCATAGGGCTAATTTTTAGTGTAGAGAATTCAGGATAGGGAAATCATCATGAATAAGGCACCCCTACCCGCCACATTCAAGGGCAGGCATTCCCACATATCCATGTCCCACTTCACGCAGGCAATCAGGAGTGCAACATGAAGTTTACACTTCTTGTGTTTGTTGAAGAGACTGCAGGAAAACTGTTTCCTTTCAGGATCCGTACTGAGCTCATTTCCAGACAGCCAAATTTATTACATCTGTATCATTTCACTTGATGTGGATTCTTTCACTGGTTCACATAAGGTTGCAATTGTAGCAATCATAGTAGATGTTGCAGCAGGTTCAACTTGCTTGCACCACATCTGTATCAGTACTTGATGATGGGTGTAAAGAAGGAGACAAGCCAGGCTTGTTAGTCCCTGATTTCAATTTGGCTGTATTCTTCTTGGGGTAATTCCTAACAGAGGAGGATGTACTGGACTAACATGAAGACACTTATGTACCCGGCTGCTGAACAGAATAGGCCATGGAATGCTTCCTGTGATCGATCAAAACTGTTTTGCTTCACACCAGGTATTACAGTTCATGTACCTTCTACCCGTAAAACGTAAATAAGTGATCTGTAGGACGGTCTGAAGATTTGCTCATCAGAAATCCTTTCCTGAACTAGCTCTCCCACGTTTGGGAGACACTTGCCAACAGCACCTTTCTTTTCAGTGGCTGAGTCAGAGTCTTTCTTATATGAGTTGTCTCACTTCCTGGATACTTTGGAACATATGAAGGAGATCAGGTACATATATTGAAATTATGAACACCATCTAATATGGTGTACGGCCACCTAATACTCCTCTAGGCAAATTTCTGAGTGTTCACTGTGCCCTATAAAGATTATGAAACCATTAAAACATCACTACCAAGGGTGCACCACATTCAACATATTCATGATAATTTCAAAAGATAGCAATTAGCCATGGCGATTTTCGTAAATCCAAAGAGTATTCCTCCTTTATTCATGCTTCTTGTTAACACTGTGAAAGAAAGCCAGCCAACACATTTCGTCCAAAGAAACTGGACTTCCTCAGGGCAATTGTATGGTAAAGTAAACACAAAAGTTATCCAGTTCAGTTTTTAAGAATGCGAACGAATCAACTGTATATTAAAAGACAGGAAAATTCCACGATAATCCATCCGAACAGAGAGTGACTAAGAGTCAAAAACGTGAAGTAACATTCCACCCCAATATGCGTTTTGTATGTCAGATTTCATACACTACAGGCATCATTATACGAAGGGCATGATCGCCATGTAAAAAGCACTTCAGTTGGTGCGATGATACACTAACGGGAAAAGTCCTTCCTGGTTTCAACACGGAGTCAATTCCCTTCAGCATGAATTCCTTCACTTTTATGAGCCATCCTATGTTGTAAGTTGACAAAGCATAGCTTAACCTGTAGAACAGCCACATTTTCTCAAAAGTGCTTAGCCTTTATCGATTTAACTTTCAAAGCTCTGAATCCATTCTGGCACCAATGTGGTACCTACATTGCAACTTTGTACACAGAATGCTGTATCCAACACTAAGTGTGGGCACTGACAGACCATCTTTCTGAGGGGCGAGTAGGAGAGCACTGATTTCAGCTATATTTGAAGCTGAATTACCTAAAACCTGTGAGTACGCAGGACCTTGAAGTCACCATATTTAAAAATTCCCTGCATTGTACTACAAGCCAACAGAATATTTCTGCTTAGTGCCAATTGCAGGCTGCACAGAGCTGTCTGTAATGAACACCCCCTGTGGGAGGGACGGGCGGAAACAGAATCAAGGAGACTTGATGTGCGGCTCAATCTTGGCGTAGTTTTATTATAATGATACAAAACAACACTTCAGAACAGAAAGGGTAGGGATATTCCCTGAGGTTCCAAACAGTCACTCTTCTCTTTCCTTTTTCCTCTCCAGGTATCTTCCGTCAGGCTCTCAAGACGACGTCCCCCGGAGTCTCCAAAAGAGAAGAAAGCAGCGGTAAGTATATTGGCCCTGTGCTTGGGCTTCTAATATCTAGATACCATCACCACACCAAAGTGCAGGGAGTTAAAAAGGCTTAGGAATGTGCTGGCCAAAGAAAAGACTAGGTATATGGTCCCACTTTATCTTCTCCCTCCCTCTTTGCCCGGTTCTGCATATCCCTTAGCCTCAGGGAATAGGCCGTGTACCCCACGAAAACAAGAAAAAAAAACAAGGTATAGATCAGCATGCGAGGTTTCAGAGGGTGATTAAATTCCCCCAACGCATGTCCCAGCCTCCCTCTCCGGAGGTTATGGGTAATCCAGGCGTGAGATAACGGATTGCAGTAGTGCACACTTTCGAGGCGGTGTCCCTTCGAGACCATCTCCTCCTCCCTTATTGTGGTTGTTCTATGCCGGACCCTTGGATTTCCTCCCCCCTGCCCGAGTCACCTACCGCAACTGCCGCAACTCTCCTGAGTTGCGGCTGCTTGAAGGCAATCCCCAGGGGCGTCCACCAGTCTTCGCACCAGTCATCGGGGCTGTCGTCTTCACCGGTGTCCTCGTCCTTTTTCCTAGCATCAGCTGGGCTCTCTCCTTCCGTCGGCTAGGTGTATTCGTTCTCCATCACAGCTGGGCTCTCCCAACACTCGGCGTCTTCCGGGTTTCCTCTCTCGGCTTCCTGGGATTCCCCCCTCTTACGTTCTGACAGTCACTCCTCTTCCGCCTTCGTCGATACCGTCCATTCGCTGTCCTGCCGTGGAGAACGCCCTTTTTCCTGTGAGGAGGAGGCGTTGGTTAATGTTAATTCCTTCCTTTCCATTGGGTCCAAGTCGCAAACGTCGGAGAGTGGTAAACCATGGTACCGGCACGGTGAGTTACCGGCCCATGTCCTTTCGTCCCCTTCACACCACCTTATACTCATGTATGGGTAACATATGTAGAGAATGAGGTGTTCCCTGTGATACTGGTGAAATTTTTGCTGTGTAGGTTTTTGCTCAAATTTTACATTATTTGAATAGTGTGTCGAGGTCCAATTCACCCAGCGCAGATGTAATGCATGCACATTAAGAATACTAACTTCAGTAACCGCCTTCAGTAGCTGTGCAGGTATAGGGGAAATTATGATAATCTTCTTTCCCTGTGCCAGAGAAATGAGAGCTTTAAATGCTGTGAGAATTTTGTCTTTCGGAAAAAAACATTCCTCTGCAGTTGAATAGAAGTGTTATCTGTAAGCTATTGGGGCTGTCTGCCCTACATTGTACATTACATATGGGAAGTCTGATGTGCTAAGAACATCCATAATTACCAGGTTTGTCTTGTTCTTCCGCATTTGGAGATATTTTGTCTCTAATAGGTCTGCCTGCAGTCCATGTAAGAAAGAAGCATGTGTCTCCAATAAATTCTTTTCAGAAAATATCAAAGTCGTCAACACATATAAGGGCTTCACTCGACCAACATTTGGCAAGTAAGCTCTTCCAAAGTTCAAGAATCCCATGAGGGCTTGTAACTTTCGCAATGTATTTGGAGGTTGTAAAATAGCCCACTTTTGTAGGAAGTCCAGTGAAAATCCTTTACCCTTACTAGAAAGTTCATAGCCACGGAAGATCACATTAAGATTAGAAATCTTAGATTAGCAAAAGTTTATGTTATATACTTGTTGGGCTAAGAGAGTCACTATTCTGTCCACCCTATTTAGGTGCACTGTCAAATCCTCTGCAATGTATATGTCACTTTTGTATCACAATACCTCAGGATCTTCTTGTAAGATCCCCCAAATTCTTGCCATAAAAAAGCTACTGCCTATTTTATACCCCTGGAGAAATCTCGTAAAGGCATGCTGGAATCTGCAGAATGAGAAAGTGGTTAGATACCGTGATGTGGCTCAGGTGCTGTATTTTGACTAACAAATCCATTTCGGGTATCCAACATCGTTTTATATTTTTTCCTAACATATTCATCATCAGTTCAGTGCTGTGAATGTTTTTGCACCACATGCATTCATGTGTGCGCATTCAAGTTTCTATAATGTAACATAATTCCCTATGAGTTATCTGGTTTTAACACTGGAAAAGGGGAGTGTTTAAGGTACAGTGGCCAGGAACTATCAAACCCTGATACTGCAGCTGATCCACGTTGGCCCTTATATCACGCTTCACTTCTTGCTTTAATGTATCTGTTGTTCACTCTACAGGGAAATGACATGTGGTACAGAGTTTTTATCCCACCCTGCTTGGTTTATATACAATGCAAGAGCTTGTTTCAAAGCTCACTCACATGCATATTTGTCCCCGAGATCCTTGGGTACCAAGGAGGAAAATGCATCCATTAATACTTCCTCCCCATGCCGTGCTTTCCCTTATAAAGGATGCAGGCAAATTATCTACAGCAAGGAAGATTTCAATGGCATCCGACAAGTTTGAACCAGAATCTGGTTTTTATAGTGTGCAATATATCCCCCTCTATCTGAAATTCTACATTACAAACTCTGTCAGGTGAGTTTATATAACAGTCTGGTGTTTTTACCTATATGCATTTCTCAGTTTGAGTCGAAAGTAGATGCTCCTTGAAAGTGTGGTGAACTTCAGCTACTTCCACTGCACTGTACAGAAGCACTACTTCCCATGTCCTGTTCCACAGAAATATTCAAGGTTTCTGAGGCATGCTTCCTTTTTTGTCAATTCAGACACTTTCTTTTTCTTAACAGGGGCTTTTGGTTCCAAACCTTTGTCGCTCCTATTTCTTCACACTAACCTCAATGTTACATAATTGTTCTTTCTTATCCTTGAATGAAATGTAATGGGGGATGTATAAGCAGAAAATGCAAAGCATACATCAGACCAAAATATTCTAGGAAACAAAAATGCAGGTTACATAGGAATTATATTGTGAGAAAAAATACGCACAACGAGCTTGATGACTATTCCAACATTGAAAGTTACAAAGACGCTAAGTTTCTGTGATCTGTACATACTTTAAAAGGTTCCTATCAGAACATGTTTCAATGTTTCTATTCCTAATAAGCATGCTTTATGGCAAGCAACCCCATTGTAAAAACAGAATAATTTTGTTCACAAAGAATGAAAGTATGCAAGAGATAATAAATAGGATGAGCCAAAGACCTGTCATCCTGGGATTGCAATAATGCAGCTCCAATAGCTCTTTAGGACGTATCAGCCTTCACAATGTTGATGTTTGCATAAAGGCTCATTTAAGTTCTTGAAAGACTTGGATGGCTAGCTCATTCCAAACTAAACTTCTCTTCATAGTATCCTCTAGTCAATATTCTAGAGATGTTGCATAACCAATACAATGTGAGCAAATGTGAACTGAACCAGAGCAAAGGTACAACCTTAATAGGAGACTGCTTGCCATAGATCACATAACAAAATACAGAAGATTGGATAAGTGCACCAAACAAACAAACTATGAATGTGTTAGAAATCTTTCAATCAATAACTACCAGTTTCACAATTTAACATGCAGAAGTTGCTTCTACTTTTATTCATGATTCCTTAAGGTTCTTTGAGAACCTGCAATCATTGATGTAATTCAATTTTGACTGAAGGTATTAATAAGGGATCAAGGGCCAGATGTACGACCATAGCATTTTGCGAGTCGCAAATTGTGAGTCGCAATTTGCGACTCGCAAAATGCTATGAGACACTGTTTGCGATTCCCAATGGGGTCGCAAATTGCTTGCCTCATGAATATTAATGAGGCTGTCGCAATTTGCGACCCCATTGGGAATGGCTAGCATTCCCAGGGATGGTGGCCTGCTGGGGTCAGCAGACCACCATGTCTGGGACTGCTTTGTCAATAAAGCAGTTTTAAAAAAAAAATACAGCCCGTTTTCCTTAAAGGAAAACGGGATGCATTTACAAAATAAAATGAAACTTTTCAGTTACATTTTTTAAGGGCAGGCAGTGGTCCCTGGGACCACTGCCTGCTCTTAAAAAATATTTGCGCATGCATTCCCAAAGGGGAAGGGATCCCCTGGGGACCCCTTCCCGTTTGCGAGTGCCTTACCACCTTCTGAGAAGGGTGGTAAACTGCGAGTGTTTTGCGACCGCAATTGCGGTTGCAAAACATTCGTGCATGGGTTCTGGATTCGCTATTAGGAAGGGGCGCCCTTGGCACACCCCTTCCTAATAGCGAGTCGCTAAACCTATTTTGCGAGTCGCTAATTGATTAGCGACTCGCAAAATAGGGTTAGTACATTGGCCACACATTTTTTGCGGTAGCAAACGGGCCTAAAACCCCTTTGCAACGGTCGTACATCTGGCCCCAAGCTCCCAATATAACAAGAAAAGGATCACAATCAGTTATAAATAAAAGCAGGAGTAAGTTCTACATATTAAAACTGGTCATTATTACATCAAAGGTCTTAAGAGACTTTGCTCAGTGCTCCTATCTCATCTACTCTAGAGATTGTACTGCTTAGTTGGGCAAAATCTGCAATACATTGACACTAAAAACTGGCAAACCCTAAAAAACATTGGTTTTACTTCACATTGGTGAGTGCTGTCCAATCTCAAATTGCAGTGATATTCTTTGAATCCATGGATATTCTATGTGGTGTAAGTACAAAACCAAGTAACTAAATTGTACTTTTTTCTGGTTTACAAGACAGTTTACTTTGCTGATGTCCAAGAGTATAGAAGTCATATGAGCTCTATGTTCATTCAGTTTGCTGGAGAAAATGACTGTATCATTGTCAAGAATCCACAATGGTACTCACGATTTATGTCTCGAACTCACAGGAGCAGAATGTAGACTTTTCCCATTTCCCAAAACAGGCCTTCACCCGAACCCCTAGACTACAGGTGCTCAAGCGAACCCTGCCGGGTGAAAGGGGATGGGGACAGAGAAGAGACTGCCTTGCTTTTCCTTTGTTCACTTCTACTCTTTTCTTCTGACGCCCTTCTGGGTGCCGTGTCTTTTTCTAAGATCTCTCTGGTGAACCTCTAAGCCAGAGGTCTTCAAACTTTTGGGTGCTGAGACCCCCCTGTCAACATTTTCAGTCGTAAGGACCCCCTCTTGACAAGCATTTCTAAACCGGTAGGCAGGGCTACTGGAATTATGAGGCAGGTGAGGACCAAATTACACGACAGGCTTGACTAAATTGTGTGGGAAGAAAATTTAAATAATGTTATGTGATGCCGCGTTATTTTGGGATAGAATTGCTTCATTATTTTGACATTTTTTGCACACAGTAACTCTGAGGAAAGATTTCACCCCATCAGTACCAGTTTATAACCAAAATACAGCAATTAACATCAGAAAGATGTCTAGTCAACCTCTGTGATGGGCCTTCCACTCTGCAGGAATACGTGCTGCCACATTAGAAGCTCACCTGGCCCTGGCTGGGAGCAGCAGGGGTCCCTTAAAACCCTGGCGGTCTTGTGCAGAGTTAAGCAATTTACCCATGCCGCTTTCCTCTCACCCTTCCCTTCCATCCCTCTCTCCTCTCCTCTCCTCTCCCAATACCGGATCCCTCTCTCACTTTGCAGGCCATTTTCTTTCACCCCTTTTTACAACTTCTGAACTCTCCCCATTCAACTTCTCACTTCACCCTTAATCACCTCTTGCCATTCTGTCTTTTCACTGCCCTCATCTCTAACAGTCGCTCGCATTTATCTCATGGCCTCTCTGGCCCCGTCACCTCCCGTGCCCATCTGCACTTCTCATTCACCTCAAGTCTCTCCATTCAAATTGTTGTCTATTTGTATCTTACACCTCTCCAGTCCCCCCATTCATCTTTCACATCTCCCCTTTGTTCTTCCACACCTTCTTGAACCAATGTCCCTCTACCCCGTTACCTCAGCACCAGTGCTTAATTTGAGCAGGTGGTTTCCGGTGCTCCGCACTGGCACCTAATTGTGCACACTGGCACTATGACCGTCTGCCACATGGTGGCTCTGTCTGTGTAATTTAGAGACGAGCAGAACAGCTGTTTATTAATTCAATATACATTAAAAACTATAAACTCCTGACATCCATGCCATTCTTATAGCTTTGGGGGCTTGAAATAGTCTGAACAGTCACACTTGTACAAGTGTTATGGTTGGTAGTTGCATAGGTATTGTCATTGGCCGCACAGGCAAGGCAATGGGTGGGTGGTTAAAGTTGCAGTGGCCTACTGGTGAGGTCCCTGGCACATGTTTTATTACAAATTAATCTGCTCAGCACCCACCCCAGTACTCCCTCTCTTCCCCTATCGCTGCTGTCCCTCACCCATGTCGCATCAAATTACTTTTTAGGTCACAGATCATCTCTCAGCTATCTTCTCTCACAGTTTAACAGTAGCCGTCCTCTGTGCCCTCAACTTTCCCTCACACTCACTTCTTGCGTGTCTGCACTTCCCTTCGGCACTTCACATTTCTCCTCATCCCTGACCTCTTCAATCGAATTCTCTCACTCCCTTTCTGTCCTTTGTCATCCTCTCATCTCTCCTCACCGAGCACACAGGTTGGACCCGTATGCTCTTCTTGGCCTGCTTATTGTTCCCTAATTCAGGAAGGCACGAATTGTCTGTCTAGCTGTTTTGGTGCAGGCCGCACAGTTATGGAACGTGCACCCTCTTTGCTTCGCTCCACCAAGAATCTATTATTCTTTAGGAAGATATAAAAACCTGGCTCTATGCTCTGTAGGTCACCCCATTTGGCTGGTTCTCCTTCCCCTTCTGTGTGTTTCTCATTTGCCTTCAGGCAGCAGATGGCTATTAGCCCCAGGACACCTTTTGGTAACAGTAGCGCGCTACAAATGTAAATAATAATAGTAATAGGCAGAAGCAGGGGAGCCACTAGACCCAAACTTCGCGGGGCCTACACTCCCAGGCAGGGCTGGCCCTAGCACTGGGCACACACGGCGCAACAGTCTTTTTTGGTGCCCCCTCCCCAGTTTCCTCCTTCTCCATAAATTCCCTCACTACCACTCACCAACAATGCACCTCATCTCTCTGTAGCACCTTTCTGACAAACATTTTTTTTTATAGCCCTACTCATAGTTTACTCACACTCAGGTGTGTGATCTGCATAGTACATGTTCTTTGTAGCAGGCACATTAACCCTCTGCACTGTGTGGGTGACAAGAGTGCCCATGTGAGTGCACGGTGAGCGATGAAACAGTGTGAGAGTAGGGAAAGAGGAGTGACTGCAGGGTGAGTGAGGTGACCATATGAATTTGGGTGCGGATGTAAGTGCAGAGTGGGACGAATGAATGCATGGTTAATGATGGGCTTGTTTGAGTGAGTTGCAAATTGAGCAGTGAGGGGGCAGGTGAATGAGGTGTCACATGAGTGCAGGATGAGTGCAGATGAGTAGTGTGACTGCAGGGTGAGGTACAGGGTGAACAGCGCAAGTGCATTGTGAGTGCAGAGTGATCACTGTGAGTGGAGGGTGAGAGGGTGAATGATGTGAGTGCATGGTGATCGCTGTGAGTGCAGAATGAGGAGCGAGTTGTCTGAATGCAGAGTGCATTCCCAGACACTTGAAGTGACTCAGCATATTATTGACGGCGGCGTAGGGTTTAAGATATAAGTTAAACTATTGCTATTATGGCATTAATCAGGGATCGAGGGTGGAGGAAATAAATGATATGCTAATCCTGCAACACACTTCCAGTCTTATGGTTAGGGTTGCCTGCTCATTATTCCCAGACGGTACAAAAATAAGCAGTCACCTAAAGCCGTATATTTCAGCACTCATCTGTGCGTACTTGGAACAGCAAATATAAATAGAAAGCACTTTTAATTGTGTTGTAGGGCTGCCTCAATGATCCATGACTGATAATTAAAGGGAACAAAGACAGAAAAGTCACATTACGAATGAATGCATATGATTTTATTTACAATCCTATTTAGTGTCAAGAGGAGGCCTTTGCAGGCTCTTTAAACATCAAATGGCTGGTATTTTTCTTTTGGCAACCCTACTTTATATTTCTTTTCATGAAATGCATTCTCACACTAGGGCAGTAAATGTAAAATACAAATGTAAGGAATAGGCAGAGTGGGGGCCCAGGGGGTACTGGAACTAGAAAAAAGAAACTAAGCCTCAGTAACCAGTTTACAAAAGGTATGTAAACATGCAAATGGTCTTTAAAGACCTGTGAAAAACTCAGGCGTGCCGTGCTGTGCTGGAGATAAGACTGCAGACACAGCCCAGCGGAGGCCACAGCAGCTCGAGCTGAGACACACTATGGGGGAGGAGGGGGGCTGAATACCTTGAAGTCTGATAGGCCTGGGCAGAAGTGTGACTGGGAATGCGCGACCCCCTTTCCATCACTCCACGGCCCCCCTGGGGGTCGCGCCCCACACTTTGAAGACCCCTGCTCTAAGCTAAGGCCTTTGCTTCTCTTATTTCTTTCTTTCTTGGAAAGGATATTTAATTCCTGATGAACATGATTCTTTTAAAATATTAACCTATTTTATTTGAGAATGAAATGAAATGAATGAATGAAATGAAGGAACATTTATAAAGCGCGTGGTTACCCAGGGGCATCCCAGCGCTAAGACGTCAAGTAAGCTACGAGGAAAGTAGGCTTTGAGAAGATTAATGAAAAAGAAAAGATTTCAGAAGTTTTCTGAACTTGAGATGTTCAGGTTCGGAGCGTATGTGTAGGGGAATGCTATTCCAGAGTTTAGATGCGTTATATGTGAATAGTCGACCTCCGCTACGTGCACGTTTAATCTTCGGTACACAGATTAATCCTTTTTTCCCCGATCTAAGGGCTCTGTCGGGTACATAAGGTTTACTCCAGGGACGGATCAAAGGCGGGCCCTTTCCTGAAAATGACTTATGGGTGATACACAGGGCCTTAAATTGCACTCTTTCCTGGACGGGCAACCAATGCAGGGTAGCGAGAGCAGGCCTTGCAGAGGAACGTTTGGGTATGTTCAGGAGCGTACGGGCCGCACAGTTCTGTACTGTTTGTAGTCTTTTAATGGTAGCCTGGGGGGCTCCCAAGTATAAGGCATTGGCGTAATCGAGCCGTGAGAGAACGAGAGCCTGCACCAGCAGTCGTCTCGCCAAAGGCGGGAGCATGGGGAGTATCTTTCTAAACCTTCTTAATAGGCCATAGCAGCTCGCAGCCACTATACGTGATTTCTCTCTAAAATCGAGATTGCAGTCAATCCATACTCCTAGACTCTTTACTTGTTTTTTAGGGGCAGGAGGGGAGCCTAGGCATTTGGGCCACAGGTGATCCACATTTAGGGGAGCAGACTTCCCCAGAAGCAGAAGTTCAGTCTTGGATCCGTTAAGTTTCAGAAAAGAATTGCTCATCCAATTAAAAACTTTTTGAAGACAGGTGGATAGATCAGGGTCTGGTTGGTTGGCTTGCTTCAAGGAGACAATTAGTTGTGTGTCGTCGGCATAAGTAATGATCTGTACCCCAAATGGGAGTACTAATTCAGCCAACGAACTCATGTAAACGTTGAACATCGTGGGGCTTAGAGAAGATCCCTGCGGAACCCCACAAGTCAAAGGAATGGATTTTGAAGAGCATTCCCCTTCGAAAACCGAATAAACCCTGTTGTGAAGGAAAGACTGTAACCACGTTAGTGCCAACCCAGTCACTCCGGCGTCCCTCAGTCTTTGTATCAAAAGTTGGTGATTGACAGTATCAAAGGCCGCGCTGAGGTCCAACAGGATAAGCGCAGCGCAGCCTCCGTTGTCAAGGGTCTTCCTAATTTCTTCTACTGCAACTAAAATGGCTGTCTCTGTACCTTGTTGGGGTCTAAAACCAGTTTGCGTAGGATGTAGACGATTGTTGTCTTCCAAGAAGGCTGATAAAATCGAATTAATATATTTTTCGGTAAGTTTACTGACTCCTGGCAGTAAAGAAATTGGACGATAATTTCCCCAGTTCTCTGGGTCAAGGTTTGGTTTTTTCAAAAGCGCTTTCACCCTAGCATGTTTCCATTGCGGTGGCACAATCCCGGTTTTAAGTGATGAATTTATACAATCAAGTATAACTGGTGACACCACCTCCGAAATTTTGTGGAGAATAGTGGGGGGGCAGCTCTAGGGGGGAACCCGATTTAAGTTCTTTAAGCAATCTTTGCAGGGTGTTAAGATCCAAAGAATAGAATTCCTCCAACAAAAAAGGGACGTCAGGAGTGATTATATCACTTGATCCACACATTTGTGGAACGGTCATAGGAGGGAAAGAGTTGTAAATAGTTTGTATCTTTTCTGAAAAGAAATCGGCAATTTGCTCACACCGCAATTGAACATTATTGGTATCCATAGGAGGGGTAGGGGGGTAAGAAGAGAGTTGGCGATTTTAAATATCTCCCTTGAGGAGTTTGCAGATAGAATGATTCCTTGATAATAGAGGGCTTGAGTATTTTTAATTTCATTTTTATATATTTTAATAACCTCTCGGTATTTAATTCTACTGGCAACGGAGAAATCCTTCCTCCAACTTCTTTCGTGCCTTTTACATATCAGTTTAAGCTGGCGTAGTTTTTGGGAATACAAGGGTTTTTTTTTTTCCCCACCTTTTCTGAGATTTCCTTTTCGGAAGGACACAATTAAGTGCAAGATCAAGCCAATTATTAAAATTGTCGTTGGCAACAATAGGGTTAGGATGAGAGGGGGAACAGTGTCCTTTAGATTGCTAATAAAGGTGTCTAAGGGGAGTTTCGACCATTTGCGAGCAATTTTAGTAGCTCTGACAGTTGGTATGTTAGCGTCTGGTAGTGTCCAATTAAAAGGGAGTAGGAAGTGGTCTGACCATGGAATAGGAACAGCATCCTCTACCAAAAGATGATTTATGTTGGAGAAAATAGGGTCCAACAGATGTCCCTTGATATGAGTGGGACTGTTCGTTTTTAACATGAATTGGAACATTGCCAATTCATCAACTAATTCCACTGTAGACCCAGATAGGTCGTCATCGAAATGCAGGTTAAAATCACCCAAGATTGTAAAATTAGGGGAGGCACTGGCTAAATTTGCTCCCACATCCGGTAGATCCTTCCTGAAGAGCCCTAGCGGGCCCGGTGGGCGATAAACCAAGATCCCTGAGAAGGTATACATGGGAGCTAAATCAATCACAAAGGACATACTTTCACAGTCAGGGACAGGGTTTGCAGTTGTTCTGCAAATGTAGTTGTCCTTGTGGATTATGGCCAGGCCGCCTCCACGCCCTATATTGCGGTCAAGCCTTTGGATAGCATAATTTGGGGGAAGAGATTGGACAATATCAAAATCCAAATCACTATTTAGCCAGGTCTCGGTTAAAAATAAAGCATCGGGATTTCTCTCTTCAAGGAGTAGATAGATTTCACTAGAATGTTTGGGGAGCGAGCGACAGTTAAGTAGCAACATCTTGAACTTTCTTTCATTAGAAATATCTAATGGAGAATGGGTGGAAGTTTGAAAGCTAAATTTGCAGTTGGTACAATGTAAACTAATCATATCAGGCAACATAGCATGGGCACACTTACTATCAGCCTCTGTTCTCAAGGCGTGAAGTTGTGCAGCGTTAAAGGTGATTTTTTTCCCTCTCCGAACCAGCAGAGGTTCCTGCCCCTGTCCCCGTCTGGGCGCGGACGGGCTTGCCTTAGGCGCACCCTCTGCGCGCGTCCGCTGCGCGGTCGCGTCATCGGCCAATTTATCGGGCCGGAATGACGTGCGTTAGCGTCAATAAACTAAACCGCTAACTTGTGCCCAATGAGTCTTCCACCCCGAGCTTTAACACAGCTCTTACAGTGCAAAGTCAGCAATCTTAGATACCCAGTTATTTTTAAAAAACACACACAATCAAATTTGCTAAAGAACAATTTAAAATAGAGCAAGGCTAAATAGAATGAAGTTAACTCTCGTAGAGTCCCCTACAGGCGCCAAAGCGCGGTCGTGTCATCGGCCAATTTATCGGGGCCGGAATGACGTGCCAAGCATTTAATTATGTCTTGTCATTAACTTAACATCTGATTTCTTTCACAGCCTTATACTTGTGTTTTTTGTAGTCCTGAGGAGACTTTTTCAACACCGGATACAAGCGTGGAAACAGGTAAGCTTCTGCCTTTTCTTTTATTGTTTTCTCATTTTTCTCTCACAAGACTCTAGTGAAAATTCTGTTATTTGTACTCCCTAACTAACTAACCGATGCACCAGAAATTATAACTACCCTGAACTAAACTCTACGCATGCTCGAAAGCAATTCGCTACACTAATCTTCTGACTAACTAGGGCGCAAGCGTGGGGAATGCACACTCTAAGAAAGAAGTTGGCGAAGTGCGTGGCTCGGAACGCTGCCAGTGCACTTCACAGCCGAGTCTGTCCTCGCGCCTTCAACAACCCGCGAGAGACTAGACCGGCAACCCTTACTGCATTCACCAACCGCCTTCGGACTCTTCCGTGAGCCCTGCAGCGGGTGGCAATTATCCGGAGTTCCTGCAAACTGGTAAGCATCTTTGACCCTGACAGTAGAGAATAATGGCCGCACAACGAGCAATGTTGGTTCTCAATGACGGAACCCTGACAATCATATAGATAGACTAAACTTGATGATTTAGCATGTCAGCAAAAATGTGGTCCATAAACCTTTGCAGCCAAGCTGGGGCACTGCAGAGTCCAAAGGGCATGACCCTATACTCAAAACGCCCAAAGGGTGCACAAAAAGCTGTCTTATACTTGTCTCCTTGCCGCATATGCAGAACATAAAACTAAGTCCCTCTCTAAAATCTAACTTATGAAAGACCACCACTCCTCGTAAACTTTCCAACATGTCTTTCATAAGAGGCAAAGGATATCTTTCCTTAATCGTGATCTTATTTAAACCTCTGTAGTTGATACAGAGTCGTAGGTATAATGTCTGAGTGACAAAGTACATAGATGCTCCAGCAGGAGTGGAAGAAGAAACAATAAATACATTTTGAAGATTCTCTTGACGATATTCCATAAGAGTTTCTTCATCCTTTACAGACAGAGAATATATTCATCCAAAAGAAATTACAGCGTATAGTTCTGTTGCAATGGTGCCGTCAATCTTCCTGCAAGGAGGGAGTGGCAAGACCTTGGGTTTGACAAAGACATTCAAAAATTCTTTGTAGTGCTCAAGAATTTTGGATATGCAAACTATTGTTGAATTAAAATTGCCTTCAGGATCTTCTCATGGGGCCAATTAAATACTTGAGCATAAGCAATGACCTTGGTTAAGACACAGAAGTAGTGCAAGTTGCCCAACGGTTATATGTTTTATGATGGCACACCCGCAGCTAGCCTAGGATAACCACACATATAGGAAATGTACTCAGCCGGAAAATGTCCCTTTACATGCTCCAAATTACACTAACAGAAGAGCAGTCTTTTCCATCTGAACCTCCTGAGGATTCTTCTTCAGAGCATCCTGCATTATCTTGCACTTTCAACATGAATACATTGTTCAGGCCCTTCAATCCAAAAGGGTGGGGCGTGCTCTCATAAAAAGAGTACTTGTGGGTTTTGGGTTGCAAGTAACTAAAATGTATTGGACTTGCAAAATCTTCAGAACTCAGATGTACTCATTCTTTTATGGTTTTTCATTGATTTCCACATTCATCACAGTACAAACATCAGAGGCTAGTTTGTTCGCCCATCCAATAGTGCAACAACAATGTATTCACCCAGAACATCTACATAGTAAAGGCCTACCCCTGTGTCCATGTGTAGCAATATTGTGTCCTTAGAGATACTGGGTTCAGCAAACAAAAAGAAAAGGAGAGGAACTAAGCAAAAAGATGAACAAGAAAAGTGAAAAAAAGAAAACAGAAACCAAGAGAAAATGGCTGGCAAAAGATCAGAGGTAATCAGCACTGCCAGAGTGCACCTCTAAGGAGTGATGATTCAAGTTACTTCAAGAAAAATGGAGTGTCACATTATCTTGAATGTCAATTGGATGGGGCAGGTGTAGTGTAATGACCCATGTGTCACCTGTATATCGCATATACATGACATCTTAGAAGTTACTGTACTAGGACATCACTTATTACTTGCTTGTGTTTACTCGCCATAAGTCATATCAATACCATCCCTCTCACAAAAGTCTGGCGGCCACTTCACTGTTTCATACCACTCGTTCCTATGCTGCCATCACAGTGGATGCTCATCGTTTTTGAATTCCACCCGTACCATGTACATATCCTATGCCATGCCAGACGTGTTCCCCCCTCCTTTTTCTTGATGAGTACCATGACTTCTGATTCTGCTAGCGCCCACTTCTGTAGGTCTCTCAACCAAATTTTAACAGGTGGAGCAGACACTGTCTTTCACATCATGGCTATTCTGCGCTTGAATAATATCAGTGCAAGATCGACAAACTTATGTAAATATTTGTCCCTTTTTGTACGCATCATCCACCTCAGTAAGCAAATTTCCGGTGTTGGTGTAAGATGCCACTCTGTAATGTCTGATATGTGTTGTACTACCTCCCCCTATGCAGTCTGCAGTGGCGGACACTCCCACACCCTATGGTAAAATCTGGCATCCTGTTGGTGGTACCTAGGACACTGGAAAGATGCCCCCTCCTACATGTGATGCAGGCACCATGGTGTGGTGTGGTGCAAGGTATGTTTGGTGAAAATAATTAAATTGGGTGAAGCTAAAACTGGGGTTGCAGGGTACTGTTTTTACGTATTTTAAGTACCTAGTCCATTTTTTGTCTGGTATGTTTATACCCTTGTCCTGTTTCCATTTTATTTTCGCACTCACTGCCCCCACCAGCTGCAGCGCCGCCAATGCTGCATATAATGTGGTGATTGCTTTCCCTCCATGTCCATGGGTCAGGAGGTACTGAAGGGTTTGACGTAACAGGTTCTGCCTGTACCTATCCTGATCTACAGTAACCCAGATGTACTCATATGTGGGATGTCAACAAAGTCTTGTGATTGTTCTTGAATTGTGCTCCCAATGAAGATTTCACTGAAAATAAACTCTGCCAAAATGGCTATTTCACCTTTTTTTTTAAATTTCATTCAAGAGTTTTGAAAGGTTTTGAAACTGAGAGTGCTGGATTAGCATGGAAGGATGTGTACTACAGAAGGAGTTCCTTTTACTATTTCAAGAAGTACCAAATCAAACGCTGGGTCCATCTCATATCAAAGTTTTCCTGACAACCCAAAGCTGTGTGTGTCTCAGTCTCTAAGGAAATATCGACCAGTAACAAGAAGGTTAAGCATTAGGGCTGCATTGTAATTATGAAAGCCACAGAAATACCGTGGATAGGTTTACTTTCTCTGGGGTATTTGAGTTGCTGACAGTAACAAACTCCGGTATTGTTCCCTCCGGAGGTGCAGAAATAACACCATGCATCCAGGGGTTCATCAGAGGCTGGCACAATGGGTACACTTGCAGGAAGCGGGATTGGATAGCATCAGGTCTTGGGAGAACATGGTGTATGGAGCTATGGCTGTGTAGGGTTTCACTGGTGTAGAAGGGGGGATAATATTATGAAAACTGTTGAAAGTTTTATTTTAACCCGGTCATGCATATAGCTTAATTTGGTAACAAATAAGCTCCAAACCAGCATAATCCTCGCCTCCAGTATTAAAATTAGAATTAAAAAAGTGCCAGCTAATGTGAACAACAGTTTCATTTCTAAAAAGGATTTGAAAGTGAGGATTATCCCACCCTAACATCTGAACCACTAAGGGTCTCATTCAAAGTGGCCCGCTATAGTATCCAGTATCTCCAGCCTCCTGGAGTTACTGATACTAGGGGCATCGGTTACTCCAAGGTAGTTAATGAGCACTACGTGACCGTGAGACCTCAACTTCCACCTCGACAACCAACTGGATCCCAACACCACATCCCTCCTGGACAACCTCCACAACATTGGACTGCGCCAGATCGTGACCGAGCCCACGCACTCAGCAGGACACACCCTCGACCCCCTCTTCACTACAGGAAACTCCATCACCTTCAGCCACACCACCGAACTCCCATGGACCGACCATCGTTGCGTCCACTTCACCTTCAGAACACCCACCATCCACAGACACCAGCACCTGCTTCCACGAAGAAACTGGACCAAAATCACCGTCGACCAGCTCACCTCCTCACTCAACAACTCCACCCCAACCATCGTGGAAAACGACGACCCCAACACTGCAGTCCGAACCCTGCATAGATGGATCTCGGACAGCACCAACACCATAGCCCCCCTCAAGAAAAACAACAATACCCGCGCCAAGAAAGCCAGATGGTTTACCACCGAACTTCAAGAGTCCAGAAGCACATGCCGCCGCCTCGAAAAGGCCTGGAGGAACACCAAATCCACAGAAGCCCACGACAACTTCAGAGCCGCCACCAACGCCCACCATCAACTCATCAGAGAAACGAGGAAAAAAGCGATTGAAGACAGAATCTCCACCCACGCGCCCAACAGCAAGGAACTCTTCAGCATCATCAAGGAGTTCGCCCAACCCACTAGCGAGTCTACCGACATCCCTCCCTCACAAGACCTCTACGACAAACTCAGCACCTTTTTCCACCACAAAATCAAGAGCATCTACGACAACTTCGACGAAGACAACCAACACACTGAACTCTCACCAACCACCCCCGACACCCGGAAACCAGCGATTGATGACTGGACAGCCCTCACCACCGAAGACACACTGAAGACAATGAAGTCAATCCACTCAGGGGCCCCCACGGACCCGTGCCCCCACCACATCTTCAACAGAGCCGCCGACACCATCGCACCCATGCTCCGCCACACCATCAACCGCTCCCTGGCGACCGCCTCGATCCCCGACGACTGGAAACACGCCGAGGTCAACCCCTCCTAAAGAAACCCTCAGCGGACCCCACCGACCTCAAAAACTACAGACCCATCTCCCTGCTCCCGTTCCCAGCGAAAGTCATCGAGAAAGCCATCAACAGCCAACTCGCCACATTCATTGAAGAACACAACATCCTCGACTCCTCCCAATCCGGCTTCAGAAAAAACCACAGTACGGAAACCGCCCTCCTCGCCGCAACACACGACATCCGCACCCTACTGGACAAAGGAGAAACAGTAGCCCTCATCCTCCTCGACCTATCAGCGGCGTTCGACACAGTCTCCCACCGCACCCTAATACGCAGACTCTACGACGCAGGACGCAGGAATCCAGGACTAGGCCCTCGACTGGATCCGCTCCTTCCTCTCCGGCAACACGCAGCGGGTCAGACTCCCCCCTTTCCTCTCGGACCCCACACCTACCACCTGAGGAGTCCCCCAGGGCTCCTCCCTCAGCCCGACGCTCTTCAACGTCTACATGGCTCCACTCGCCCCCATCGTCAGAACCTACGGACTCAACATCGTGTCATACGCAGACGACACCCAGCTCATCCTCTCCCTATCCAACGAGCCCAACACCGCAACTTTCGAGAAGGCATGGAAGCCGTCGCCAAATGGATGAAAAACAGCTGCCTACAACTAAACACCAACAAAACAGGAGTACTCATCATGGGCCCAAACCCCGATGCCTGGAGCGACACCTGGTGGCCCCCCGCCCTCGGAAACCCGCCAACCCCCACGGACCACGCACGCAACCTGGGAATCATCCTGGACTCCGAGCTCAAAATGGACCGCCAGATCAACTCTGTCTCGTCTTCCTGCTTCCACACCCTCCGCCTCCTTCGTAAGACCTTCAAATGGATCCCCCTCGAACACCGAAAGACCGTCACTCACGCCCTGGTCACCAGCAGACTCGACTACGGGAACGCACTCTACGCCGGAATAAACAAAAACCTCACCCGCAAGCTACAGAACATCCAGAACGCCGCCGCAAGACTGGTCCTCAACCTGCCAAAACACTGCCACATCTCCCAGCACCTGCGCACACTCCACTGGCTCCCTGTCGAGGCGAGAATCACCTTCAAGATGCTCACCCACGCACACAAGGCCCTCCACGGCACCGGACCAGCATACCTGAATAGCCGACTCAAATTCCACGCACCCCAAAGGACCCTACGATCAGCCCAGCTCTCCTACGCCGTGGTCCCCCGCACCAGAAAGACCAGATCGGGAGGCCGCTCCTTCTCCTTCCTCGCGGCCAAAGCATGGAACGCCCTTCCGCTCCACCTCAGACAGACAACATCGCTCCCCATCTTCGCAAGAAACCTCAAAACCTGGCTCTTCGACAGACCCCCTCCTTGATGGATGGAACCTGCACCCCCCCACCCCTAGCGCCTTGAGACCCGTACGGGTGAGTAGTCGCGCTTTAACAAACCCCTGATTGATTGATTGAGTGTGGGTAAGACCAGACTTATTTCTGGGGGAATTTTTAATTCTGATCCAGATTCATCTTGTGTTAAACCTGACATCCTTGGCTTGGTATTCCCCCAAACCTTTTGCCTTCAATCCTCCTGTTTTGCTGAATTTGTGAGTGTTGGCTTTAGGACTTTGTGCACGTTATCATTGCTACCCAGTGCTAAAGTGCTTGTGCTCTCTCTTCCAAACATGGTAAAATTGGACTACATCTAATTGGCATGTTTCATTTACTTACAAGTCCATAGTAAATAGTACCACCTGTGTCCAGGGCCTGTAAATTAAATGCTACTAGTGGGCCTACAGCACCCCTTGTGCCATACACTAAAGTAGCCTTTTAAAATCTCTATCAGGCCACCCACTGCATTCTGTAGCGCAGTTTAAACTACTATTTCGACCTGAAAGAAAAACCTTTTTGCCAGACCTAAACTTTCCTTTTTAATACTTATTCGTCACCCCTAAGGAATAGGGCAGTGTATATTGTATGTAAAAAGTATGAATTGTGTACTTAACTTTTACATGTCCTGGCAGTGAACAACTTCTAAAGTTGTTTTTCACTGTTGTAAGGCCTATCTCTCCTATTCGCTAACACTGGGTTACCTTATTACACTTGAGAAGCGCTACCTTTGAATTGGGAGCAGATAGAAATATACTGTTTACACTCGAATTGTAATTTAAAATCCACTTTAATGGTGAAGTCGGATTTTATATTACAATTCTGAAAATGCCACTTTTAGAAAGTTGCGAAGCAGAAAATAAATGGCAGAATGCACTCCTTTCCTTTTCCTAAATTTGACGTGTGGTTGCGTGCGAAATGTTGAGGGTGCACTTGTTTGCCGAGAAAGAGCGTGTTGTATTTCTTTAAGGTTTTCAACTGGACATGGGTCATAAGGTTAGAGCCACACCTCCTCGCTTCGGGTCAAATAGATGGGTTACACATGGGAGAGCTCAGTTTGTTGCACAGGAAGACGAGGGAACGCACATTCACGAGAGGTGAAAAGTGTACGGCGCAACAGATCAGGCTGCTGGCCATGGTTTTTTAAGGTAACTGGCACCGACTCTCACTATGTCATGAGGGAAGGGTGGTAAAGAGCAGCGAATGGGCTGAGTAAAGGGGAGTTCAGGGATTCTGACAGGGGTCTCCAGGATGGTATTCATACGGTGGCTTTTTGCATTACATGAAAGGGTGTTTCCACACGAGTCTGTTTTACAGGAATGTTATAAGAGTCACATTAACGTTTGTTTTCTTGGGGTATTTATTTTAGATGGGGGAGTACGTGCATACAATCATGGTTTCACAAGGGTGTGAGGTGGGATTGTTTTGGGGTGGATGATAAGGGAAATTAGCAGCATTTATATGTATAGGTTACAGATCACGCATATTGAGCAGTTGGTTTAGATGTTTTCTTATTATTTCAGCTACCCTTGACGAAGGGCCCCTTGGCCCGAAATGCATTGGGTGTAAGCACATGAGGCCACTCTGGATTAATTGTTTACCGCTACGTGTCGCTGTTGAAGCCCGGATGAGCACGCAGAAGGCATATGAAAATAAAATTAAGAACTTTGGTGGATCATGCTGTCTTCGTAGTGATCGTGAGTTTTTGGATGAACTTTTGGATGAATTGTGGATTAAGGTTTTGATAACAGTATTGGACTACAATCTTTGATTAAATTTGAAAAATTATAAGTGCATCAGTTTTTGTGAGGTTTAAATTCCCACATCACGCAGTGCGACTGATGGGCGCGAGATCCACGTACCTCTTGGGTGTCTTTTAATAAGTACCGTGACTTTGGGGACGGATCACGGTATCAGTTCGCACGCAACCACACGTCAAATTAGAAAACAAGCTACTATGGAAAAGCGCGTACTATAAGGAAGCGCGCCATTAAGACCTGGACCCCCCGGGATCCCGGCCATGTCCTCGTAACTCCTCAGCGTGGGATTGGGCGAGACGAAGGCAGGAATTACTTCCGGGGCAACAACGTGACGTCACTTCGGGCCGGGGACGAGGGGGGGAGGAGATGGCGAGGGCCTATTTAGGGCACCTTGCCCAGGTCCTCGTCCTCTCTTCCTTACGGCGCCGGCCCCGTGGTCAGGGGACTCCTGTGAATCTCTCCTGGGATTCTGGAGTAGAGGAGGCGTGCGGCGGAAGAGTCTTCCATTCCTCGATCTCAGCTTGCAGGCTGATAATCATCAGGCCCCTGGGCGCTCCGCTGCGGGAGACCATTGGAGGGCCTTGCGCCGCCCGATGACCGGGAGCCGCGCGGGCTTGAGGGTGAATCGCCCAGCGCGAGGGAGGTGCGCGTTTGAGACTTCATGCGGGGGCTGGCTGGCTCGGTTTGTCATCATTTTATCCGATGTCGCTATTGTTGATCGGGCTGAGGTGAGTGCGATGGTTGCGGCCCCGTCGTGATTTCATGGTGCCCGGGGTTCCGGGGTGGGGGATCTGGGATGCGGTTGTGCCTAGTAGGCGTGGGGGGACCGAGTGGTGCTCCCCGCCCCCTCTGTTTCTCGTTTACTGGGGCGGGGTGATCGATGGTTTTGTGTCGGGAGGCGTCGCTTTCCATTAGACGAATCCCGGTTACACGGCAGGCGCGGCAGGCGAGTGGAGTGAATTCCGGCTTGGCCCGGCTTGCGCCGTGCCTAGCTGGTGCATTTTACTTAGTGCCCAAGTCGTTAATATGGTATTGTGTTTTGCGGCAGGGCAATGAGTCACGCTGGCTGGGGCTTATAGAAAGCTCTGGGGCTCTGGCGGATATTTTTGCGGCAGCGCTGGTGCGGTAGGCACGCCACCCTCTGCATTAGCAAGGCGGGAGTTTTTAGTTTCGGAAATCTGGCCTTCCGGTTCGTGGATTAGGGGCAGCTGGCTTTGAAACTATGGGCGGAAGGGGAGCGAATGATATAGTACGCGATGTCCCAAAATACGTGGTCGGCGCCTATTCACTATGCGGGGCTGGTCAGTAGGATGCGCACTTACACATTTTGCGGTTTTCGATTCACATCGGGGAGGAACGTGTGTCTTGCAGAATGACTGGGATAGTGCGGGGCAGGCAAGCTTTCATTCTAGTATGGGTGTATTTATACGTGAACAACTTGCAGGCATGAGCCTACGGGGAGTGTATTCAGAGGTCTCCTGGGCGAAACGAGATTGCGTGCAGTCGGTTGTTGGAGAGGGGCGGCTTGGTCAGTGGCCCTCGTACAGGTGCGATGCAGATTGTACCTGCTACACCTGTGAGTGCGGGGCGGATGCCGCGGGGATCAAATGAGGTTTCGTCGTCGTTAGCTGGTACGGAAGGGTCTTGGGCGGTATCTCCACCACGGGAGGCGCGGGGGTCTGTCGCTTGGCGGTCGCCAGGTCATGTGTTGACTCGCTTCTGAACTCGCGGGGATCGCTGGCTCAGGCATCAAGGCATTGTGCCCATTCCGTGGAGCGGAGGGGGGCCGTGCACGTCACTGGGCGCTGCCGGTTCGGTAGCTTGGGATAGTATTGGTGGTGGCGCCAACGGGCTCGAGGAGAGGAACGTGTGGCCGGTTCTCACAGTAATAGAGCGGTGGGGCGCTTATGTCGGTAGCTGGCAGTTATCAATTGGGGATAACGGCGATGGGGATCATGTAACGTGAGTCAAGCAGGACTTGTGATCCCGACGCACAATTTAGGGGCAGTTTTGTCGGCCGCGAAGTTGAGGAGCCGGGTTCGAGCTTCGGCGGGAAAGCTCAACATTTTGCGGTCCTGGAAATTACTGAATTCCGCATTTTGTGTGTTCTTTTGTGGTGCGATGGGTGCTCAGGGAGGGTGCTCCGGTGCCCCCTTTACTAATCGTTTTTGGTTGTGGTTAATGGGCAGGGTTTCCTGGGGTGGAAGTTGGAATGAGCACACCGATGATGTGGTGCCCCAGCAGGCTGCTCAAGGCTCGGTGCTGTTAGGGCGGGGTACCTTAGTTGCATCGCGACAGTGTGTTAGATGGGCCATTGTGGAGGACCCTGTGATTGGATTCGAGTGTTGACGGGGACACTCAACATTCTGGGATGCGGCGGCAGATCACTTAATCTCACCTTGTAAGGGTCCTTCCATAACGCAATTGGTTCATGTAAGGTGCTCGGATACCCCCAGTGCCAATCGGTTTTTGTGGTTTGCTATTTGGACGGGGTTGCGAGCACTGAATTCATATGAGGACTTATAGCGCAATACGTTGCACTGGTGGGCACTTTGAGGGGGTGGGGTGGCCTTTCTGGGGCTTAGTCCACTGTGAGGTTAGCGGCATCAGCTTCATGATGGCATCCATGGCGCAAGTGGGAGGGAGGTGCAGTAGGGACATATACGGTTGCAGCAGGAGAGGAGTGCGTGGGAGTGGTATGCGGTTCACGAACCTTGTGAGGGGGAGAAGCGTGTAGACAGTGAGAAATAATGAGGTAAAATATAATGGTGCACATTCCGGGGAGAGATGAAGGTTCGGTAATGTCTTTGATTTACTGTCCTAGGGTTCCTACAATGCAGATATTAACATATGCCTGAAATCACGCTGCCCGACTGTGCTGGGAAATAACGCATGCGTTGAAACAACCTCTTTCTCTGGCCCAAATTGGTACTAAATGGAACGAGAGCTAACACAAGTGCACGCTGCTCGGGGGGAAAGACTTGTATCTGCTTGGAGCACGAGGGTATCAGTGTGGTCATTTCTGATAGGCACTATGTTATCAGTGGAGCGTTGTGAGTAGCGGAAGTGGTGTCTTCCTGAATGCGCTGTCCATGCTTCATCCCTGGGTCCCCTGCCCCCCCTGCTGCATTATCCCCTCCAGCGTAGAACGGTCGGGTGCTAGGTGGGACGAGGTATACGTGGCGTGTATATGCAGGCTGACATAGAACATGCTCAGTCCATTGCATTCATGAGTCAGAGCCGCCCTTATCACAGGGTCTTCCAGGCATTCAGGGGTGGCAGCGTGCAGACAGTTAACATACTTTCTTAAAATGGGGCCTCCTTGGCAGCATGTTCATGTTACACGATTCCGGAATGCCCATTTCTGAATACCAGGCGACCGTGCTACCTTTCTTTAGATGATTAGTGTTAGGGAAGGGTCCTGCTTGGCCACCCATCTAAGAAATATTTAATTCATTTTGATTAAACCCCCACCTCTTCTGTTTCCTGTATCTCCCGGGCCTAACCCAGGATCAGCTCTTCCATAGATGCATGGCTTGGTTGAACCCCTGTCTCGGGGCTAGGAATCCTCCCCCTAGACTAACAGTGCAAATAATACACTTTGGGGTAGCCCGTTCATGGTATGGTTTGGTCTCTTTTTTAGTCAATGAAGGAGATTCGCTGCTGCTAGCCAGTACCAGGGCACAAGTTGAGGGGGCACGATAGTAGGGGGCGTTTACCAATTATTTTCGATGGGGGAACGCGGTCCACCTGACTAGGAGGTGGAGCCCCACGGTAATATGCAGGACGTACTTGTCCTGATGTAAGTGTCGGACGTTGAGGCATTTTCAGCTGCACTGACACACTTTGCTGTTTTGTGCTGGGCAACGATGTCAGCCGGGAAAGGGGCGGACCGGATGCCAGCTGCGCTTATAACAAAAGCTGGAAGCAAGGGACTGTCAGGCCCTCCTTTCAAGCAGCAGATTAGATGGCTAGGTTCTTGACACCTCTTGGAGAATTGGGGCCCGGCCCTATCCCAGTTGGTGGGGGCCCCGCGCTGCGAGCGCACTCAGAAGGCATGCAAATGCGCTTATGGGCCTTTTCGGGTCTGCGGGGGATGAAAGCCCCCCTCTGTGTTCACTAAAGGCTCACTCAGGGCTGCTTGCACTGGTGGAGATCACAAAGCAGATTGGTGCCTTACGCATCTTTTGGACGGGGTTCGGTTTCTTCACCAAGTTGGAGGGATGCAGAATGAAGGCAATTCCTCTTGGTGATTAAGACCCAAGCGGGATACATGTTGGCTATCCCCCGCTTAGGGGGCAGTTCTCTGATGGAATAGCCATAATTTCGGCCGCCTGTTTTGTGGCAATTTTAGGGGGCTTTCAGAGGGACCAAATTGGTAAGGGCATCGCGACTGGGCACACTGGAGAGGGCTGCAGTTCCCGGTCACTGGGATATGGGCAGACAGGCTTACTCTCAGGGGAGGTCAAACCTGACCCAGTTGGGAAGGGGACGGTAGGGGAGCTCCAAGCCGAAAAAGGGATAGAGTAGGCCTGTTAAGGCGCATGGGGGGCTTACATGTCCACCCGTCCTCCTGTTCAAACTCATGCATGGTGGTGTATTACATATTTGGGACTACCTATTGCAGCTGGGGGGTGAGCTAGTCAGTCACTCAAAACAAGATTGGTGCTGCGGCATGCGCAGCAGGCCAGATATTTTGCCGGACGGAATTAAGGTAGTATGTCTTCCGAAGCGGTGTGGGTGCTGGGTCACTTGATTGTGCGATGGGCCACTTATCATATACAACAGCTGCGGGAGTTGAAGCTGGTGGGCTTTGAGAGTGTCTTCCCTGTTTGTTGGATTAATTTCTGGGCCTTTTCCAGATCGCAGATATTCGCAGGCGGGTGGAAGACTCCATGTGACATGGGGGACTGCAGTTCCCAGAGTTGGTTATCCCACATCGAGGGGGTAATGTTATGTTTGGGCTTGGACGCAGGGCTGCGAGTGAGGCTCTGTGCTCGGGGTTCGCCTCGGTTGCATAAGACGTTTCCAGGATAGCGTGGTCTCATGGTGCCATGGCGTAAGTGGGGGCCAGGACTACGGTCAAGGGCCTTTCGTAATGTTCCGGTCAAGTACCTGGAATGCCGGAATAGCCTGGCTGTGCCTGGGGCGGGGGTCAGCTTGGGAATACACACAAAAAATTACGCATACTGATCATATGTGCCACTGCAATGGTGTGTGCATGTCTACCGGGGACGCAGACTTTGGATTCGTGGCATTTGAGTCGGACATGGCTATGGTCCTGGGGATCGATGGGACCTGGTTGTTCGGAAGTTAGCTTCTGGTGGGGAGGGCAAAGGACCCGTTGGCCCTGGTCGCCCTTGTGGCGGAAAGGAGGCCACATAAAGTGACTTACATTGTTAAGGGGAGTCCTCCTGCATACTCCCTAGGCCAGCACTGAGGGGGTGGGACGGTAAGCTCACCCCAGGGAGAATGGAGACACCGGCTGGGGGGCAAGGGTGCCAGCTTACAATCTAGGGCATGGGGCAGCCGCCCCTGGTTATTCCCACATCACGCAGTGCGACTGATGGGCGCGAGATCCACGTGCCTCTTGGGTGTCTTTTAATAAGTACCGTGACTTTGGGGACGGATCACGGTATCAGTTCGCACGCAACCACACGTCAAATTTGAAAACAAGCAACTAAGGAAAGGAGTGCATTCTGCCATTTATTTTCTGCTTCACAACGTTCTGTCCCGATCAGTTTGCACCCTATAGAGTACAATGAAGACTTTCAAGAAGGAGGACATAAAGGCTAATTTTCATTCCGAAGACAGCAAGCGAATATTCAGAGGCCAGTTTATGTGCTTAAGCACGATTATCACTGAAAGGAACACAATCACTGCTTAAAAGAACATTTAAATCCTGCTCATATTTGCAAATGTTTTTGTTTAACATGAAGCTCGGATTATCGTTACTGTATTTTGACTATGGAAAGCAAATTGGTTTGTTTTTAATGCATTCACGACGCAGTGATACATTGGTTACATTTTTGATGTGTGGGTGGGTTGGTATCAGGGAGGGGCACTAAGATAGGGTTGGGATGGCCTTGTTTTCCTTTTCTTTTTCTTCTTTTTTGTGTTTGTTTGGTTTAAGTTGAGGGTGCACTTGTTTGCCGAGAGACAGCGTGTTGTATTTCTTTAAGGTTTTCAACTGGACATGGGTCATAAGGTTAGAGCCACACCTCCTCGCTTCGGGTCAAATAGATGGGTTACACATGGGAGAGCTCAGTTTGTTGCACAGGAAGACGAGGGAACGCACATTCACGAGAGGTGAAAAGTGTACGGCGCAACAGATCAGGCTGCTGGCCATGGTTTTTTAAGGTAACTGGCACCGACTCTCACTATGTCATGAGGGAAGGGTGGTAAAGAGCAGCGAATGGGCTGAGTAAAGGGGAGTTCAGGGATTCTGACAGGGGTCTCCAGGATGGTATTCATACGGTGGCTTTTTGCATTACATGAAAGGGTGTTTCCACACGAGTCTGTTTTACAGGAATGTTATAAGAGTCACATTAACGTTTCTGTTTTCTTGGGGTATTTATTTTAGATGGGGGAGTACGTGCATACAATCATGGTTTCACAAGGGTGTGAGGTGGGATTGTTTTGGGGTGGATGATAAGGGAAATTAGCAGCATTTATATGTATAGGTTACAAATCACGCATATTGAGCAGTTGGTTTAGATGTTTTCTTATCATTTCAGCTACCCCTGACGAAGGGCCCCTTGGCCCGAAATGCATTGGGTGTAAGCACATGAGGCCACTCTGGATTAATTGTTCACCGCTACGTGTCGCTGTTGAAGCCCGGATGGGCACGCAGAAGGCATATGAAAATAAAATTAAGAACTTTGGTGGATCATGCTGTCTTCGTAGTGATCGTGAGTTTTTGGATGAACTTTTGGATGAATTGTGGATTAAGGTTTTGATAACAGTATTGGACTACAATCTTTGATTAAATTTGAAAAATTATAGTGCATCAGATTTTGTGAGGTTTAAATTCCCACATCACGCAGTGCGACTGATGGGCGCGAGATCCACGTGCCTCTTGGGTTACTTTTAGAAAGTTGGCATTTTCTTGTCCCAAACTTTTGTGCCAGTGGTATGGGTCACATGCCTGTGAATGGCTCAGCTGTTGGGGTTTTTGCATTCCTTCTGTACAGTGACACAAAGGGGGCCTAGGTGTGGACAGGATGAGCCAAGCTGACAGGTTGACTGGGGAGGGGCTGTACCCTGCCCAACTCAGACTTCAAAAGGGCTCTGCATCCTGCCCACACAGATGTGAGGGTAAGACAAAGAGTCCCCCCACACAAAGGCTGGGTATAAATATCAGACCTGGACCTCCAGAGCCACACATCAGAACACTGCTGGGCCTGTAGAAGTTACAAAGAAGGACTGTCATGCTGCCAGAGGACTGCACTGCTCCTTGAAGGGCTGTCTTGCTGTCTGAGAAGGAAGACTAAACCTGTCTAGGCTAACCAGAGTTATTCTAAGGGTCAGTTGCCTGACCTCCTGAGTGAGCCACAGGAACGCAACAAGATTCAGAGGCCTCCCTGCAACTGCCCAGCTCGCATATTACAACTGGACCTGCTTGAGCCCTGCTGGCCTCTGCTGGAGTGAGTCCCTGATCCCCAAATGGTGTATCCCAGGTCCTGGACCCTTGAGAGGCATCAGAGTGTACTACTGCTAAATGAAAAGGTGAATATTCTGTAGTCTGAGCTCCTCGCAACCGCCAAAGGGCTGTTCATGACAAGACTCTGATGCCCACGATGACCGCCAACGCAAAGTTCGGGTGACGCCTGCTCCTCGCATCAATGGCGACTGGCAGTGACGACCGACAAAGAGAGATTTGCACTTCCCGCTACAGCAACGACAACCTGCAAAGACCACCATCGCGAAGCAATAGCAACGACTGTCCGCGATGTCCGAAAGGCTCTTCATGCTACATTGACGACCGTCTGCGAACCCAACCTTCCCTTCATGCTACAGCAACGGCCGTCTACAATACCCGACCTGCTGTTCTCGCTACAGCGACTAATGTCCTCGATGCTCAGCCTCCTACTCGCAGCCTCCTCCAATGAGCATTGAACTCTTCACTCCGGACTTGATAGGTAACATTTAGCTGGACTAACCTGGTCCCTGTATCCAATTTGTGCTCCATCCCGGTCAGACTGAACTCGAAACTTTCTCCCAGTCTAGCGCACCTAGATGACCGTCATTGGCAATCTATGCTTCTAGGCGTTATTTCACAAAAAAAAAAATCAATTGAATATCTCTGGTTTTACTGATTGGATTTTTTGTCGTTCTGGTATTATTTTATTTATTAAAATTATTCAATTTTTCGGAATTGGTTTGGGATTCTTCTTGTGCAGTGTTATCACTTTTTTACTGTTTGTGTGCTGCATAAATACTTTACACATTGCCTCTATGTTAAGCTATCAGAAGGTTAAGCATCTCATTTATTGACTTTTGTGGTTTACCCTGACAAGGCTTTTGGTTGTTACCTGAGTGGGCCGTCCCCTCCCTCAACCAATAACCCAATATCTTACATTTTGTAATTCCTCATTATGCATCTAGGTTTTCTCCAGGAGATTTCAGATATTTTCAGCCACCAAAGTCTCTGGTTGAAATACACCGGGTCTGCAGTGTTCCGACGGACCTTATAATTCTGACAGGAATGGTAATTTCCATTCCGGGCCTCCTTCCATTTCATTTATGCAGGCATTCTTAATTGAAGCCTAAGTGATTCTGACGTCTTTCATAATGTTTCCCATTTGTGGTATAGTACATTTAAATGGATTCAACAATATGTATGGTTCGCCGGTGTCAGGATGGGTTTAAGACCTTATGGTATATTTTCAGGTGAGGAATGGAAACGGGAGTGAGGGGACTTTTGATGCAAAGGAACAATCGGAGCCTGGAAATAGTTTTGGCTACCAAAAGAAGAAGCCAAGAAGGAAGCTAAATGGACCTTACATCGCTGCTGATACTGAATGTCTAAAGGGATGTCACACGTTTAAAGTTTCCAACAGTCTGAGACTTCTGGTAAATATAGTGTTTACTACGTGGGGCTGTTGTTGGCTGCTGTTAATTTGTAGTAAATAGAGTTGAGCATAATCTGCAGTTCTTTGTTATTATTGAAATCAAAGCTTTTCTTCACATTAGCAAGAATCTTTTTATTTGTAATTCAAAAAATAATTCCAGTCCTCTGCTGCGCTCGAGTGTGTGTATTTTTTTTGTATAGATCTTTTTATTGTATATAACTCAGGTAATGTAACAATGACAAGAAGCTTTACACTTTGCAGAATGAAGACATTTTCAGTCATATACTGTGTTCCGACAGTCCTCACAGACTCCCAAACACCCCACCAACAACACAATAATTCACATTTCAACATTTGAATCAAAGTGTTCATGACTCAGGAGCCCACGCCTAGTTACTACAAAAGGGATGCACGGTTCACCTCGATAGCTATTCCATTTTTCCCATATTTTATTTCATTTGTTGAGTGCGTGTATTGTAAACCAACAGGTTCTGCTCTTTCGCCTTTTACCAACATACTAGTTTAGGCTGCACACAATGACATAATCAGGAGAGAGTTCGAAAAACATGAAAAATGCAGAAATACAAGTAGCTAACAATCACAGCAGAAATGTTATGTGCATTAATGTAAACCTGACTTTGAAAACATTCCATAACTGATGCTCAAAACATTCACGAGGATCAGGGTGCATGAGAAGGGGCATACCTGTTCAGTGATAAATTTCCAATGCCAGCTGACTTGTCCAGCAGCACATAGCTCCCGTGGGTTTAGAAAGGAGAATATATACAGGGAAAGGAACCGTGGCAGCACTGTGGTGAAGTCCAACTTCCTAACAGGAACTACTTCTGTGAACCAGTTCTGCAAAAACCTGTAGATGAAAAAGGAATGGAAATAATGCTTTGTTGCCTATCTACACCATTGCAGAACACATGGGCTCGAGTCAAAAAGATATTTCTTTTAGTAGGTGTCATTTGTTTTTAACTTACTCCTAAAGTCTTAAACATATAGCATTCACGTATTTTCAAATGATACAAAATAGACCTTAAATGCATTTTCTTGGTCCTGTAATATATGAAACAATTACATTATTGATGTGTCTTTCAATTTATACCTAGATTTTCTACAAAACGTCAAGCCTTCCAGCCATACTGCCCTACAGTACTATAGGATACATTTGTCAAGAATAGATCAAAGTCCTGTTTATGAATTGATTCATTTAAATTCAACCAATTTAAATGGTAAACTCCATATTCCCACATTTTCGCTGCTTATGTACACATAGTCAATGATGGAAAAAGTACATTGAATAATTGAAAGCTACTGCGATTTTTAGTATCAGTCATATGTATTGCTATGACCTGTCAATCTTCAAATTCTAGATCAGGACTGAACAGTGCTTCACTTTCTGCACTTTAAAACTCAACAGCAAAGTGAAAACAGTGACAGGCCCACTGTTTTCATGGAACTAGGATCAAGAAGCTGGACTTCAGCTTCAGCCTTTCTTGAAAACCCAGACACAGTTGAAGCCACCAAAATAAATATAATAAATTAGAAAAGACAGAACTCTTAGAAAAACACTTTATCAAGATGCATTAACAACCTACCTTCGTTCAGAAAAATCAGCTACCTCTCCAATCACATGCTTATTGTATCTTTGTCTTTGACCTAATTCAGTACTCCACTAGGTTCATATTATACATATACCATACATATACGTAGGCACAACTCATGGACCCAAATGCTCCAGACCATACTCTGGAAATGGTGTTTTAGGATACAATGCCTCCCCCGCCCCCAAGTGCTGAGCCCCCTTTTTAGGTCTCGCCTGAGCCAGCGCATGCGCTGCTCTGGCGAGACTTTTAGTGAGTGGGGCTTTAGAAATCCGACCACAAGCTTTTGCTTGTGGCCTAAAGCTTGCGGTTACGCGCGCGTGCACGTGCACAGCCGCCATCTGGCTTTCCTATCTCTTCCTTAAAGCCAATCGCGATCACTTTCACTTTTGCCAATTTCATGCGCGGGCACCCTTAAAGCGGGATCACGATCACTTTCACTTTTGTCTTCCAGGCAGTGCTGTCCGCCCATGGAAAATACCTCTCGAGAGAAAACACGAGGAGTGAGGCAGCAACAAATCTTCCAGAAACCGCATCACTAATGCGCGCGCGTCGAGTAGAAGTACCTTGGGGTTAACCTCGGGCCTGTGGCGGCATAAATCAGCTTCACGAGAGCCTGTCGGCGGCCGCGCTGCAGCAGCAGCAGCTATGGAGGGAAAATCCTTCAAATGGCGACGGAAGCGCAAATATCCCTCCGTAGCGTCTTCCCTCAGCGAAGCTCTCTCCTCTCCCGGAACCAAATCGATCTCCGTGGGTCGCAACCAAGTGCAAAGAATACTCCTGCCGGGCCCTTGAGAACATTTCGACGGCACCATATAAGTAAAACCGTTTAAAACTCGTGTTAAAACAACACAGAAACACACTCAGAACTTTCTCGTTCTTGCTGATTTTATTTCTTTTCATGATGTTCGGCCGGGGTCGCAGTTTGTGACATGCCGACAAAACGTGCTGCTCTTCCTACATATCTCTTGCCTACGAATCCTTGCATTCACCGAAGACACCTTTTCTACTGCGCTGTCTCATGCTGCTCACTTCTCTTCCCACTTTCCTCTCGCTCCCGATGTCTCCCTCCTTGTCTCTGGCTCCTGCCATGTCTGCTTTGGACCCTCTGTGTCTGTCCCAGAAGTATTTCCATTGAGTCTGTGGCCAAGAATGCTGATTCCTCCCAAGCACCCCCACCCTCTCCTCTCGCTCTCTCTGCACCGCTACCCCAGCTCTCTCTTTCATCCACTGTGCTCTATTCCTCACAAACTCTCTACCGCCCTCGGTTCCCACTCCTCACACATTCCTTCTTCCCTGCCCCATCCTTCTCTAACCATTCATCTCTCCCTGCCTCTCACGCACACTTCTCTCTAAACCCTCGTTTGCCCTGTGTCTCACTGCTGCTGTATCACACTCTCTCCTGTCATGCATTATCCCCGGCCCTTTACAGCAATTCCCTCTCTATTTTTTGTATTCCCTTTTCCATTAGCGTCATATATTTTCTTCCATCTCATTCCTCTCTTTCTTATTTTCTGAATATCTTCCACCTTTCCCCCCCCTCTCATAACCTATTTCCCATTTTAAGGTTCTCCAGCGCCGCGAGGTCATACGAATGGCAAGAGCACTATGCAAATATATGCCTGCAAGCATAGCTTCATCCACGTCTCTTTCTCCTGACTTTTTTTTCCTTTCCACACCTCTTCTTTTCTTCCCTTCCTTTCTTCGTCTCTCTCTGTTCTTTGTTTCCCCTCCACGCTCGTTTCCCCTCCCTCTTGTCTTTTCTGCCCCTCTTCCCATTTCTTCTCTTTTCTGAGCGTCTGTGCCCGTCGCCTCTCTCCCACCCCAGACCACATTTCACAGGCCAGAGCGGAGCCTGCTTTTTATCCGTCTGTTTTCCCTACACTTTAAGACCTTTTTTTCCTCGCTTTTCTCAGGATATGAGAAAATGTTTAGAAAATTCAGCCTGCTCGCCAGGAGCTGACTCAGATTTAACACAGGGTGCCTTTAATAAAAACATGACTCCACAAAATAACCCGGCCGCTTGGCCCTCCTGCCGTAGCTGCTGCTCTGAAGAGATTTCCAGTCGGTTTGGCTGGGTTCGTCTTTACCACTGAAGTGCTTCCTAAATTCTCGCTATGTGCAAATATGTTTTTTTCTGTTTACACAGCAAAACCGCTGGTTGCAACTGGATTTGTGCAGCCACCCATTCCCAGGGTCCAGAGATGTCCTTTGTGGTTTCTGACATCCGGGAGGAGGACGGGTTTATTGGTGCAAAGAAGGGTACTTGGACAAACTATGCCGAAAGAGTGGGGGCATGGGCCGTTTTACCCCCCATACAAAGTATGCCCTCTTCCCCCCACCTCAGCAGTAACATGGACACTTGCGCGTAACTTTAAGGATATTGTCCCGTCTGCGCCTCTTTGCCGGGGGAATGGATTCTCTGTGGCATTTTGAAGAGCTAGAAAAGGATCTGCGTCGAGGCACAGACTAGCCTGCCCGAAAACAGTAAGCACTAGTGCGCTAACCGTGCTTTCTTGAGCTAGCGCCAAAATGTCCAATCTCTGTACCTTAAACCCAGGCCCTGAGCAGCAGGCGTGTTTACTAATACCTCATTCGTCTTTGAATGCCAGCCCAAAAAATTAAAGTCCCCCCCTGGAGTCCGATGGGATTCCTACTTGACTTTCTCTGTCCAGGCCCAAATGGAATATTTTACATTTGTGTTTTTAGGGACCTATAAAACTTAAAAGTGGCATCTTTTGAATGTATTCTTGTTATACCTTCCTGTTTTCCACCCCCATCTGCCCTCCTGTTATCCATCTCCACCCACCTTTGCGTTTCCCACTCCACCCGATTGCCAAAGCAAATAGTTCGCCCATAGGTGAGAGCGATTGGCTGTGCCAATGCTTGTTTGTAGTGGAAAGGCTTTGACAAATTGCACCAAAGCTCTACAAAGCTACTAGTTTGCCACACTGCAAACCATTGAGGGGTTTTGGCCAGATTCTAATTTGCACATTCAAGATTAGCTTCATAGTAGCCATGACCCAAATAAATTTGGGGTTTGCATCATTATAATGTTTGTCACTTCATACGTTTTTTAATTAAAAAATAATTCTTTACTATCCAAATTTTTGTTGTTGTCGCCATAAGAAATATATCTTTTTTTAAATGAAAGCCGTTGTTTTCACAAACAAAGCATTTTTTTTAAACATAAACCCATTATTTTTGAAGCATAATGGTCTAGATCACAGACACAACCCAACAAGCATTGGCATAGCCAATAGGTCTCGCCTTTGGGACCTTATAAGTGTTTAGCCATGCAACAGTTGATGTTGTTGCACCAAGGATAATGTGCTGCATAACTAAATACCTATAAGGTCCCAAAAGCGAGACCTATTGGCTATGCCAATGCTTGTTGATATTTGTTGTAACTCACACTCAAGACTTCATAACTTTTCCCAGAAAAGATATCAAGGCCAAGTTTCCGTCCTCTCTCCTCCTAATGATTCTAAAGGTATCCATGGTTTGCTGTTTCCTCGTGAGGGATTCGGAAAAATAGTCAAAATGTGGGTGTTTATTGTTTTTGTTTTCAAAAATGAGAAAAAAGTGTTCTGAAAGAAAATGAGTTTTTTTCAAACAATGGTACCTATAAACGTTTTGATGTGCTTTGATGATCCTCTTCACTGCATTAGAAACACGAACAGCTGTAAAAAATATTTTTATTCAGCACAGTTCATGCAATTGTCTAACAGTTAGTCAATATTGCCATATATTTTGTGGTTGCTACCCAATTGCAGCTTGTGGGGCAAAGAGGTGAGAAACCCTTAGGTGACCACAGAAACCTACGCATTTATGAAAAGTAGACAAGCAGCAGGAGTTGTGTGGGTGGTGTGAGTAGCACTGATCCCAGTACCTTTTCTTACCTAGAATGCCTTGCAAAGGGCAAACTAGGTAAAATCATAGAATATCCTAAAATGTCTATCAGTGAAAGTTCTGGAATCCACAGGGCTTGGCAAAAGTCCTGCCACCCTCAGTTCCCACTCGTCCCCTGATACAAAAAAATACCCCACTTGCATGGCAGCTCTCCCACCCCATACCTTTTCCTTCTCACCAATCCCTGTAGTGGCCGTTTGCCTCATGGGCCAGCAGATTGGAGATAAACCAGTAAAACAATGTGAAACCCAGTGGTGGGTGCAACCTGATTTCAGGATTGGCCGCTCCCTCTCCATTGTTTTTATAATATTTTGCCCTGGTGTCTAGTGGGCTTTCTGCCCCTCTGTGTCTTGCAGATTTGATCAACAGATGATAATCATTACAAAGCCTATCCCCATTCCAATACTACATATATTTTACTACTATTGAATATAGGTGGAGTTAATTGCCCAGTGCCAGGCCTGACTCTCAAGAGGTGGGAGATCAACTGTGGATAACACTGTGGCAACTCTGGATAAGTTCCAAATCTTTAGTCTCCAATGAACGACTCAAAAGTCCTCCAAGTACTGCATAAGATGAATACATGTCATTTAGGTTCCCTTTGGACTACTGAAAGCTGCATACACTGTGTTCTTAAAGGCCTGCAATGTGCAACACAGAGTGGCACTCAGGAACAGGCGTTAAGAAATAGGATGCAGCACCGCTGAAGGACTGAGAAAAAGTTTCAATAGGACAAGGATGTGCTCAGTAGCCCACTGGAGCTACTGTGCTATTCAATCCAAGAAGAAAAGGGACTGGTTTAAGGGGATGTCAAGCAGACATGTGGGTGCATGTTTTGCATGCCATTAGTATCTTTCAACCTCCTTGCTTTACTGCAAAATGTTGCAGCATGCTTCCCTAATGGAGTGGGTGTTCTAAAGGTCTAGAATACCTGTGATTTATAATGCACATATTGTTTTCAGTAGGTAAATAAAAATATTGAATCTAAAGGTATCTACACAGCATACTTACGTTAGTTGTGATTTGCTGCACCTGGCGAGCATGGCATGCAGAAACTGTTTCCGTTGCTTGTCGGTCCACAGATCAAACCAATGGCTCACTAGGTTGATTCTCTCATTGAAGAGCTGAAAGAAACATTTCAGAACCAGTTATTTTCTGATAATCAAATTGTGTCCGGACCCTCAATCTCTAGAAAGACAACTTGTCCCGGACAAAACAAGTAAAGTTTCAAATAATAAAAGAAAAGGGAATGAAAGGCCTAAATCCACAGCACAAAGTGAACGGTGCTTCCTCTGTTTTTTTCCCTCATCTTTGATGGCCAGCAACTACCAAAATGTTGCTATCTTTAGAAAGGAAAATGTTACTTACCCAGTAAGCATCTGTTTTTGGCATGCTTTGCATACTCCTGCCATCTAGTGTTTGGTCCAGATGTTTGCAAGTTGTTTTTCTTCAAAGAAGTCTTTCCAGTCACGAGGTAGGTGACTCCTCCTTTCGGTGATAGTGGCATGGGCATCGACTCCATTGTTAGACTGTTTTCCCCGCAGAGGGTGAGAATGGAGTTAGTAAAGGTAGAATAGAGATGTCCATGCGTATGTATGTAAAGTAAGAAAAACTGCAACAGGTATAGGTAACCAGGGAGGAGGCTGGGCGCTTGTGAATCTACAGCTCTACATGCCAAGAACAGATGCTTACTGGGTAAGTAACATTTTCCATTCGAGGCATGTGAGCTGTAGATCACATGCTTTGCATAGACTATACAGCAGTATTCTCCCAAAGCGGTGGCTAACCTGTAGCTGTTGCAGTTGTTTGAAAAAGTGTTTTAAGTACTGCTTGGCCTACATTAGCTTGTTGTCTTGCTAACACATCTACACAACAGTGCTTGGTGAATGTGTGCGGTGAAGACCAGGTTGCTGCCTTACAGATGTCAGCTAAGGGAATATTCCCTAAGAAGGCCATAGTAGCCCCTATTTTGCGGGTGGAATGCGCTCTCGGGAGTATTGTCAATGTTCTTTTTGCTTTAGTATAACATGTTTGGATACATTTAACAATCCATCTTGCAATACCTGATTTAGAAATGGGATTGCCTTTGTGTGGTGGGGAAAAAGCAACAAAGAGCTGTTTTGTCTTACGAAAATCTTTTGTTCTTTCCACATAATATATTAGAGCTCTTCTAGCATCTAGTGTGTGTAGAGCTCTTTCTGCTACAGAATCAGGTTGAGGAAAGAACACGGGTAACTCAACTGATTGATTGATGTGAAAAGCAGAAACCACTTTAGGAAGAAATTTGGGATTTTTGTCAAGTCAAGTTGAAAGAAAGGCTCTTATATAGTTAGTGCCTGGAGTTCACCAACTCTCCTTAAGGAAGTGACTGCAATATGAGAGAAATTGTAGTTGACACTTGTGCATTGGTTCAAAAGGTGGCCCCATTAGCCTCGTAAGGACTATGTTTAAGTTCCATACTGGTGCAGGTGGAGCTCTTGGTGGAGCTCTTGTTGGTATTACTCTTTTTAGTCCTCCCAAAAAGGCTTAAATCACTGGTACTTTGAATAGAGATAAGTGTTGTCTGTTTTGTAAGGAAGCAGCTACTGCTGCTAAATGCAATCGAATGGATGTATAGGCTAATCCAGATTGCTATAAGTGTAAGAGATAACAGATGATGTTTTGCACTGAAGCATCAAGGGGATTTATATTGTTATTGTTACAGTATATCACAAATCATTTCCACTTTGCTGCATAACATGCCCTAGTAGTAGGTTTCTTAGCCTCCTTTAGGATATTCATACAGTCTGGTGGTAATTGTAAATACCCAAACACTATGAGTTCAGGAGCCAAATCGCTAGGTTGAGTTCCTTGGGATTTGGATGCCTGATTTCTCCATGGCTCTGAGTGTGGTGACTTGAGTTGAGATGTAGCTTTTGGTGTGGCACTACTGAGAGCTCTAGCAGAGTGGTGAACCAAGGTTGACATGCCCATGTGGGAGCTATGAGAATGAGTTTGAGGGATGATTGTCTGAGCTTCCGAACTATCAGTGGAATGAGTGGGAGAGGCGGAAAAGCGTAGGCAAATATCCCTGACCAGTTCATCCATATGACATTGCCTTTGGAGAGCGGGTGTGGGAGCCTGGAGGCGAAGCTTGGGCATTTTGCGTTTTGAGCTGTGGCGAACAGGTGTATATGAGGAAATCCCCATTCCTGAAGGTAGGGAAGAAGAATTTGGGGATGAAGTTCCCACTCATGGATTTGCTGTCTCTGTCTGCTGAGAAGGTCTGCAATTTGATTGTTTACTCCTGGAAGATGTTCTGCTAGGAGATACATTTTGTGATGTATGGCCCATTTCCAAATGGCTTGTGCTAGGCGTGACAGTTGGAGAGAGTGTGTCCCCCCCTGTTTTTGTATATAATACATAGCTGTCATGTTGTCAGTGCGGACTAAGACAGTTTTGCCTATTAGGCGAGTTTGAAAGGCTTTGAGCACTAAAAACTCTGCTAGTAGCTCTAGGTGATTTATATGGAGGCTCTTTACTTTAGAGTCAATAATCCTTGGATTGTGTGACTTTGTAGGGGAGCGCCCCAACCAGTGAGCGATGCGCCTGCTGTTAGCACTGTCTGTGGAACAGGGTCGAGAAAGGGCCGCCCTTTGGATACATTTTGTGGGTTCACCACTGCAGAGCGTGATGAGTGCGGCTATCTACCAACACTAGATCGGTCAACTGACCCTGCGACTGGTTCCACTGACTTTCTAAGCATTCTTGAAGGGGATGCATGTGAAGTCTTGCACAGGGAACAATTCTAATGCAAGACGCCATCATCCCTAGCAGTTGCATGAATACCTTTGCTGGTAATGATTGGTTGGGCTGAAATTGAGTGAGAAGGGACTGAATACTGTGAATCCTGGCTGTATTGGGAGAGGCTAGAGCTTTGTGAGCGTCTATCGTGACTCCTAGATAAGTTTGTGTGTTGGAAGGCTGTAGATGAGACTTCAACGCATTCACTGTAAACCCTAGTTGGTGAAGTAAGTGAATAGTGGTTTGAGTGTGTTGGAAACACATTTGGTAGGTGCTGGCTTTGATGAGTCAGTCATCCAGGTATGGGAAGACATGGATGTGTTGTCTTCTCAGATGTGCTGCGACTACTGCCAGACATTTGGTAAATACCCTGGGAGCAGTGGTGACTTCAAACGGTAGTACTTTGAATTGGTAATGATGACCCGCTATCATGAATCTGAGGTATTTGCGATGAGTGGGATGAACTGGAATGTGGAAATATGCTTCTTTTAAGTCTAGAGTAGACATAAAATCGCCCTGCTGTAGAAGTGGGAACACTTGTTGAAGTGTCACCATGTGGAAAGGCTCTGAAAGTATGTACAGGTTTAGTTCTCTGAGGTCTAGAATAGGCCTTAAGGATCCGTCCTTTTTGGGGATGAGAAAGTACAGGGAGTACACATCTGTCCCCTGATGTTGTAATGGCACAGGTTCTCTGGCTCCTTTGGACAGGAGAGACTGGACCTCTTGCTGAAGTAGATGTAAATGTTCTGGTGACATTTAGTGAGAACGTGGTGGAATGTTTGGAGGATTGTTGGTAAGCTCCAGGCAATAACCATGTTGGATAATTCCTAACACCCATTTGTCTGTGGTGATAGATTGCCAAATGGGGATTAAATGATCGGGGGGAAGTGTAGGCAAGTCACTGCTTGTTGGGGGAGGGGGAATTACGTGGTTTGGAACCCCTGCCTCGACCTTTGTTGTTGTTGCCTCTGTATCCTCCTCTAAAGAAGTCCCTTGTAGAGGAAGATTGATTGTTGCCTTTGTAGGAGGCAGTAGAGTTGTCTGAGAACATGGTTTTCAACCCTCCACAGTAGAAGGAGCGACGAAAAGAGCCCCGCTTAGAGGGAGACTGAAGAGCTCCCATTTAAAATAGACTGTTGTACTTTTGGGTTTGAAACCGGAAATCCTCAGCCATGCATGTCTCCTTAATAACACACTAGTGTTGATCTCTCTAGCTGCGGTGTCTGCAGCATCTAAAGCGCATCTAATTGAGGAATTGGATATGAGCTTCCATTCCTGGACTAAATCCTGGGCTTTTGCTTTGTGCTCATCTCGGAGGTGTTGTAGGAACTGCTCCATTTCGTCCCAGTGTGCCCTATCATATCTGGCTAGCAGGGCCTGGGTGTTGGCAATGCGCCAATGATTTGCTGCTTGGGCAGCTACCCGTTTACCGGAGGCATCAAATAGTTTTGACTCTTTGTCTGGAGGGGGAGCATCCCCTGTAGTCAGTGAATTGGCCCGTTTACGGGCTTTAGAGACCACCAAGAAGTCTAGTGGTAACTGTCCTTTAATAAAGACTGGATCTGAGGGAGTAGGCTTATATTTTTTATCAATTCTGGGGTGAGAATACGAGCATGCACTGGATCTTTAAAGATATCATTGGCATGTCTCATCAAACCTTTAAGCATAGGTAGAGTGTGGCTAGCCCTTTGTGTGCTACTGAGCGTTTCAAATAGGAAATCTTCTAGCGATTCCTTGTGTAACTGTACCCCATGATATTCTGCAGCTCAAGCAAGTAATTCTAGATATCCTACATAGTCGTCAGGAGGGGAAGGCGTTACAGGGTAAAGATCTGGGTTGTTATCTGTAGGTGAATCCCTGTTATAATCCTTCCGGAGGTCTATCGGTAAAATATTATCCCCCCCATCTCCATCATCATCATCATCATCAGGTGGTGGTGGTGGTGGTGGAGAGTTAGTTGGTGTATTCAGTAAATGATTAACACCAGTGACGGCTCCTCCATTTGGGCGTTGGGGCGTCGCCCCACTGCTTTCTCGCAGTGCGAGAAGGCAGAAACATAAAATGGTAAAACTACCATTTTATGTTTCTGCTTCTCGCACGGCGAGAAAGCAGAAGTGCCTGCAGTGCCTGGTTGGGGGCGGGCAGGCGGGCGGGCGGTCCTGCTCTAGGGCAGGGGGGGAGTGGCTTTGCCCACTGTTGGGGGTACTGACTGTTTGGTCGGCCCTGGAGCCGACCAAACAGTCAGTACCCACAACAGTGGGTAAGCCACTCCCCCCTGCCCTCGAGCAGGACCGCCCACTCTCCCTTTTTCTGTATGTAGGCTAATGCATTTAGCCTACATAGAGAAAATGGCCCGGCTGGGGCGCTCTCCGCTGCGCCTCACCAATCACAACGCTGCCATTGCAGCGTTGTGATTGGCTTAGGAGAGCAGGAGGAGGGAGGCTGCCCAAAACGCGCCAGGACTCGAGCAGCAGGAGCTGAGGAGGCGGCGCGGGATACGGTCGCGGAGGAAGGTAAGTTTTTTATTTTATAAAGATTCCCCCCCCCCCACAGCGCGAACCCACCCGCCCGTTTTGCCGGCCGCGACTGCATGAGGTAGACATCTGTGAATTATTGAAACAAAATATGACATATAACTTATTTGAACTTAAGTCTAATGAATCTCTAAGGAGAAGACACGTTTAGTTTCTACAAATCCTGCAATTTAGCTTGCTCCTTCGAGCAGGTAAGGTAGCTCAGTGATGTCATTGCTAACTGTTCCAAGGATGCAGGTTAGCCACATGTTTCCAATTCTCGGCTTCTTAATTGATCCTCAGGCCTCCACCAGGTCCAGAGGGCAGCTCGAGCTGAGGTACCCGTGCGGTTCCCGCGGGCCAGAGAAAAGGCCGCCGGAGGCCAGGAACCAACCATAAAGGGACTCCCGTCCTGGCCTGCAGCCTCCGCTACCCCAGCACCCCCACATTTATATCACCAGGGGAAACCGATGCAGCCACCGCCGTCAGGGCTGCTTCAGAGATGGCCACCTCGCTCTCCGCGGGGGCCGCACTCGAAATCTAGGGCCCTTGGCAACAATCAGGGCACCCGCAGCAGCCCAGCCGTCGGGCGTTTAATGTAGGCATCAAGTCGCTGATGCACTCGGGTTCCAAACTGCACAGAAAAAACGTGGCTACGCAAGCCTAAAAAAACATTTGTGCCAGTGTAGAAGCTGGAAAGGGCATCGACAGGGGCCCGCTAGAGTATGTGCAAGGCTCCCTCTGGGTGTCCCCTTGGAGCTCCCATTAGCGGTTTAATCACCTTCCATCTGCACCAAGCGCTACATTAGGCATTTTTATAGCGCCTTATGCCATCCTTAGGTCGCCTCCGAGTGCTGAAGGGTCATTGTCTATGTCCAGTGCAGCTGAGGCGGACTGTTGCGCGCCCCGGGGCCCAGAGAATGGCCGGGGTGTATGCAAAGGGCAGCACTGAGATACCGCCGTTTTGTAGCAAAAACCGAGGAGCTTGTTCTTTCCCACGGAAACCATTTGGTACGGAGGGCGCCCATTATCGCAACGTCCTGTTTCACTATCTATTCCCACACATTTCTGACTTTTCTGTAGAGTATAACTCGGTTCATCGTAAACCAAGTATTTCTGGCCACCACTCCACGAGAAGGCCTTTTAAAGTGCAGTATGACTGGGTCTGTAAACATTCTTTACACGCACACCTGAAGCTACTGTAAGCGCTCCTCTGCTTTCCACAACCTTATAATAAATTCATTGCTTGATGTGCCAAATTAACTGAGAATGTGTTTTGAGTTTAGTGCATACATTTGCCGGTTATGAGCGATTTATTAGCGCAGCATAAATTCACTGATTACATTTTTCTATTTGTAACCATTTTGATTTTTAGATATTTAATTCGTTTCTCCAGACCTTCCTAAACAGAATTTTTTGAATACCGTTTTCCTGACATTTATTTTTAATGTGGGAGACTATTCTATTTCAGAGTGACATTTTTCAGAGAAATGTTAGTTTACGTTTCATGCAACATCCTTTTAGATCAAAACAGTACCTCACACACATATGAGAAATGGGAAGGCGTCACAGAGATTATTTGCATTAATATTAGATGAGCTGCTGTTGGGTTGCAATATTGAAAACACATGTCATCACTATCCATGAATATTATAGATGTAAACACATTTAGAATTTTGGAGAAATGGCTGTGCACTCTCAGTGACCTGGTCAAAGAGGGCATGAAAGAGCTGAAACTGGACCATATATTCAAAGCTGTTCCTAACGGGCCGGGGGCCCCCTAAATATGTTTGGCCCAGGGCCCCCAAAATCATTAAGATGTCCCATTTTGCCCACTCTTTTTAAAAAATTCTCGCCGCAGTGCACTCGCGCACAAATTTTTACGCCCACCACTTTCAAATGTCACCAGCTGCCACTGATTAACACGTCCTGTATCTGGATTTATATAAAGTTCCTTTTGTTTTGGGTCCGATTTGGGTGTTGGGGCGTCGAAAATCGGATCCAGCAGCTTCAGAGGAACAGCTGTAGGTTTCGGCACCGAGGATTTCGGTGCCGGAGTAGAATGACTTTTTGGCGCAGAAGGTGTCGGTGCCGAAGGAGGCTTCGTTTTCGATGTCAATGATTTCGGCTCCGAAGCGGTTTTCGGCTTTAAGCCTGAAGGTTTCGGCTCGGTGCCAGAATTTGCCCGACTCAATCCCGAGCCGGAAGGCTTAGTGATGTGTTTGGGTGTCGAGCCGGAGGGCAGGCGTCAGAAACATCTTGTCGGTGCCGACCGTGGCCAGAAGGCGGGTTGGGACTGAAGCCTTTTGTTTCGGCTGAGTTGGAGTTTGGGTTAAGGGGCGTTCGGTACTCACGGGACATTGACCTTGTGGCAAGTCTTTTTCCATCTCGGAGTCCGATTCTGGAATGGAGGCAAGTTCTTCTTGTTCTTCCTTGGCCCCTTGTGCGTCGAATTCGTGCTCAGATCCTTCGCCAAAGATGTCCGGCGTGTATTCGACGTTTTGACTCTGCATCTCGCGACGTCGAGCCTGACTATCGACGTCGAGCCCGACTATCACGGAGTGTTTTCTTCGATCGGAACGATCTGCACGCGTCGCAGTCCTGTTCGTTGTGCTCCAGAGACAAGCACAAGTTGCACACTTCGTGCTAGTCGGTGCACGGATACTTGGCGTAGCACAGAGGGCAGAATTTGAATGGAGTCTGTTCCATCAACTGCGAAGTGGACCGACGTGATTAGGCCGGACGGCCTTCCCGAAGATCTTCGATCAAAATAGAGGTTTTCCTCGACAAATACGATGCGCGGAGAAGTGGGATACACGTTCGAAACAGTACCCACGCGGGTAGAGTGGATTGCGCACCGAGGGGAACCCGAAGAACGGCTTCGAACCGGGGCGCAGCAATACAAGTCCAAACCCGATGGCGGAAAAAAACAATCTAACAATGGAGTCGATGCCCATGCGCACTATCACCTAAAGGAGGAGTCACATACTTTGTGACTGGAAAGACTTCTTCGAAGAAAAACAACTTGCAAACATCCGGACCCAACACCCGATGGCAGGAGTATGCAAAGCATGTGATCTACAGCTCACATGCCTCGAACATATGTTAGTATGGAGTGACAAGACTATAAGGGACCCTCAAATGCCACTCAAGAACAATGGTGTTCCTTCTATTGGCTGGTGGAGTCACCGGACCCCAAAATGTGTCAAACTGAACCAGAATCAGAAAAGCCATGGACTGGTGTGAAAATCCTCACATGGAAATGGAAGCTATGACACCCTGTCCCCGCCTGAATTTTTCTGGCTTCCTCAGTAATTTACCCTCAGTTGACTTGGCAGTGTAGTCGAGGTGTTCAGTGAATTCACGATATTTTACCAGCATGAGGCTTTTCTGGACAGAGCATGAACATGCAGCATACCACCATCATTTTTAGATGATGGATATTTCCCCATTACACCAGGCTAAGTAGGAGGGACGGTTAATAGGGACTTAATGTAGTGTAGAGGTGCAAGTCTTTCTACCTGCAGTACAACAGGGAGGCAGCCTACTGATCATCCACTGTGAAATCAGCCTAGCCCTCCATAACTGCAGAGTATGCTTTCCTCCATTTGTGCACTGTGAGTGGAATGCTGCACTTGTGCTGTGTAGACGGGGGACTCAGCAGGATGTGCATGGTGCCCTGTGGAGGACACAGTGAGTGATGCACAAAATGGCAGTTCCACTTCAGGCCGTTCCAGCCTCTTGTCCAGAAGACAACAACCACCTACAAAATCACTGCTCCTGGAACCGTGTCTAAGAATACCCGAAGATGTATGTCTGGCCTTACAAATTTATATGTTTCTTCTTTGGCAGGTCAAAACTCTCTAACTAAAAACAATATTGTAATGAAGATGTGAAACATAGCTTATTATGACACATTTTCATGTTTTTTTTTTTAATTTGTTTTTATTGAAAGCACTGCATCAGAGCACAACACAATTATTTGTCGCATATGTAATACATTATAACAATCCTTTTGTTGTGATTAATTGATCACAAGACTTTACATTACCATCACCACTCACGTGGTGGATTACTATGCACTGCAGTGTGCTTGGAGCTTAATAATAACTGTGGCACATTTTCATATTAAATTAGACTGATGGTAATTAGTAACCCATAATAAAGAATACCATATTGATGAAAATATGGCTTCAACCCTCATTCTAACATTAATCCTGACCTTTACAAATACCCTAGCTGAACTGCTAATGTTCCATCTACACCAACCTATATACCTATGCCCACACTTAACTGTAAGTCTACCTTCATGTCCTACATATATGCCTCCTACACCTAAACCTATTTATAACCTCAACCTGAAGATCAGCATAACTATTTTCAAAAATACAACTTACATTGGTTCATAGTCATTATTGTTGTATTATTACCCCAAGAAAATTTATAATTTTCCCTTTTCTTAATTCTAGATTTGTTACTATACATTCCTTTATCATGGTTTCTTTATTTTTACACAATAGAAAAAGCATTTGCTCAGCAACATACCAAAGCTCTCCCCTTCTCTCTTTAATGTGCTGTGAGTCGCCTACGATAAGGAGAGATCTGGCCTGGGGTATACAGCAGACCTCTCCCAGGAATACCTGAATTGACCATTTGGCACCTGCCACTCCCACCCTTTCACACCGTCTAAACATCCAGGAAGAAACCCTGTAAACATACGCTTTCCAAACGTAAAGAAAGCATGCACGTTGGCAAGCGCTGGGAACAAATATTCTCTTGGGCCTTTATGCTGCCCAGGACAAGATGTTCTGGACTTTCTACACGAGGATTGGTAACTATTGCTCTCTTTTCTTCATTCAAAATCATTGTGAGTGCATTGATATAATTGGTTCACGACAGGGCTGGACTGAGAACAGAAAGCAGCCCTGGCAATTCAATCGGACCGGCCCCGGTGGGAGGGGGGGGGGGGGCAGGGAGTGTGCTAGTGTGAAGCACTACTGCTTCACTAAACCAGCCCCCAGCACTGATGCTTTTGTTACTGGGTGGCAGATATTGCAAAACCGGCCCACAGTAACAAAAACGGCCCCCACCGCTCTAAAACTGGCCCCACCCTTCCAGCCCACCAAGAAAACGCCCGGGACCGCTACCGCCAGTCTGGCCTTGGTTCGCGATACCCTCAAATCCACCAACAGGTGGGCATGATTAAAGAGTCTAGCTCTGACAATTCAATGACAGAGACCAAACCAGGTGATACGACATAGTTCTTAGAACACATTGCTGCCCCGTGAAGAAGGTCCAAATGTATACATCAGATAGATGAAGATCTGCCTGTTTGGATATACCAACCTGCAGGGCCCTTATTATACACAGGGCGCACATTTCCTGTTTGCGCAATGGCATCCTTTTAGATAGGTATGCCATGCGGAAACAGGGAAAGTGCGCCCTATTACAGACAATGTGCTGCCCTTAGGGCAGTCACAAACTCATGCTGCCCTGGGGGCAGTGCATTCAAGTGAAATACAGAGCGGCTGTTTCAAAGCTGTTCCGTGTTTCGCTGTGCAGGCCGCAACCTGCCTGCACTTTGAGGGATTAGAGATCCCTCTACAGGCAGGTGCTGTGAGTGACTGCACCCACTTCAAGCGGATGTCTGGGGGGGTCCATGGGACCCCTTTTACCCCTTCCAGAGGTCAGCCATCAGAGGGCACACTGATAGTGCGCCACCGTTTTTTTGACGTAATTTCAGTGTGCCTCCTGACAGCTTCTTTGCCTTTGCGCCTGCGCCCATAATACGGCGCAGGCACAGAGACAAAGATTCCCTCATTTGCATGGGGCCATGCCCCCATTTAAATGGGGGAATGCTCTCTTGACATAGCGCTGGCGCTACATGTGCGCCAGCACTATCAGTATTACAGAACGGGCTAGACAAGCGTCTACAGCCTCTGCTGTAATTCAAAAGTGCCCCAGGGCGGACAAAGTGGGGCACTTTCTGTAATACGGCCCATGATCACCCGAAATCAGAAATGTCCTCAATGTAAACCATCTGAACCAAAAGCAATCTCTGCCACAGATATGACAAGGATTGCTACCCTAAGAAGATACCATAGGAGAAGAGCATCTTCTCCTATGGTACGATAGCAACTTGTGACTTTTTGTTGCATGATCACCATGCCATAGCGAAATGCTACACAACATTCAGGAATTCTTTAATAAAGTAATGAGTTGAAAGCTGGAATTATACCATTATATTTGCACCATTCCTGCTGATGTAGGAACACACATCACAGGAACAAAAGTACAAGAAGCAATTCAGATAAAGATGCACCTAGGGATCAACGAAAAATTAGACACTAAGAGGCGTTCCCCTATTAAATTTATCCTGAAGCCCGACAGGTTCTCCACTAGGCTTATAGAGACAGAATGAACATGTCAACCCCTCTTGCACTATTTCACCACTAGGTGATGTCCTATGGGTTACAGGCAGCCCTGTCATATAACAGCAGCTGATGTATCAAATTCTAAGAACACTTTATGAACATTCAAGCACCTATCTCAACAGAGGCCTGGGGTCTCTGGCAGGCCTTTCCCAGGAACTCACCATTTTGCACCTGCCATACCCACCTTTTCCCGCCTTACAAAGATTAATATGACATTGCATATTTATGTTTTTGTAGTGATGGGAATATATAGTTTGAGTAAATATGATCCTGAAGATGGTTCTGTGCACTTGCAGCCTTACTAGGACAAAAGCATTGACACTGTAATGCATTAGAATGGTTTATATTAGGGCATGTGGACTTCCGATCTTTGGTGGGATATGTCATCATTTCCTAAACTTGGAAAACTATGAAGGAGACATTTTGCAATGCTGGCTTAGCAAAAGGGAGTGGAAAAACATGGCAAAAGTGATGTGTGTAACAAGACTTCTATGTGTATTTGATGTTACATACACTACAGATCTGCTTATATGATAACATGGGCACTATTGTTCGTGCTGGAGTGTGTGGTGCAAGTGCAGGGCTAAGAAGGGAGGCTAACTAGTTTAAATAGAACAGCTAATAAAATGTATGCATAATTGACATATTTTATTAAACTCAAGTCAACAGACTATTCTCAGATGTCTACACTATTCATGAACACAGCAGGTGAAATATGGCTACAAGGAGTTGCCCTTGTGTTTTTTGTTTTGAAAGAAGACAGAAGAAAAACTGAGCATGAGTCAATCCCTCCTTGCTCCACAGAATACCATGCATAAGAAAGGTATATACAGTACGGAGTGAGGGGTTGGACATACAGACTGCTGGAGGAGATGCTGTAATACTGAGTTCCGACTTCAGGCCTGATAGCACAATAATATACAAGGGGAGGCTTACAAGACTTTGATATTATGAGAACTAACACAACCATGCTATTAGGTACTTGGGTATAATTTAGGTAGGTTTTAGACTAATAGTATGGGGATATGTGATGAAATTTGATTGGGGTCTATTCAACCTTTGCCCTAACTTGCAGAATAGCTACTGAACTGTTTAAATGTACAACCAGGCTGATGGACATGGTATGTAGACAAGTAATGTATATTGTGAAAAAATCCCAACCAGAGAGTGTGTATGAGTGAGAGAGTGTGTGTATATATATATATATATATATATATATATATATATATATATCACTGAAAAAACCATAGGTTTTAGGGACAGTTATAGTTAGTTGGACATTGCACTCGTACAAAACCCGTGAAATTCCCCTGTTATAGTTAGTTCAGCTAACTATAACTCGCGCCCGCAATGCACTGCTGATGACGTCACATATTACATCACTCATGACATGGTCAGTGACATCACTGATGACATCACTGATGACATCTCAAATGACATCACTGATGACATCACTGATGACATCATCCAGTGACTGTGTGTTTCTGTAAAGTTTAAATATGTTTAATATATATAGGGAAAGGCGTATTGAAGAATGAGTGGGTGTATAAGTGTCTGAATGGATGATTTAGTACGTGAGTGACTGACTCTACAAGTGAGTGATTAAACGTATCTTACTGAATGCATGGGTTAGTGACTAAACTGTGTGAATGTCTGTATCCGTCTGTTTGTTGGTGTGTAAGTGGATGCATGGATTTGCGAATAGCTACATGAGTGTCTATATGGGTTATTGATTGGTTCTCTGAGTATCTGTATGGCTGCCTGAGTGTTTGTGTGGGTGGGGTGTGTGTGACTCTATACATAGATGTGTGAGTGGGTGATTCACTGGGTGCATGATTTCAAGAGTGCATCTGTGATGGACTGCTTGGGTGGGTGAGTGTGTGTATGGGTGTGTTAGTGAGTGAATGTATATCTCAGTGGTACATGTGCAAGTAACTACATATGTAAAAGGCAGTATATATGTGTGTTAGAGTATTTAAATGGCTATAAGTGAGAGTGTGTTATTGTGAGAGTGGCTGTATGGATGCGTGTGTGCTTGTATCAGTTATTGTATAAGAGCGTAAGAATGTGCTAGTATTTGTATGAGTAAGTGAGCTGGTGTTTGTATAACTGTATAGGTGAGTAAATGGGTGTGTGATTAATTTTTTGCATGACTGACTAGGTGTGTGAGTACCTCTATGGATGAGTGGCGGTGTGTGAGTGTTTATATAGGTGTATGAGTGCATATGATAGTCCTGTACTGAGTGACTGTAAGTATGAGTGACTGTACAGGTGAGTGAGTGGATGTGTGTGTAGACCTAAGAATCAGTGAGTGGGTATGTAGTTTTTGGTGTTGGAGTGTCTATGGTTTTGAGAATGGCAGTCTGTAATTTAGAGTGGGTGTATCAAAAGTTATATTAGGGTGTGAGAAGATGCATGAAATTATCACATGGATGATGTCATCAGTGATGTCATTTGAGATGTCATCAGTGATGTCATCAGTGATGTCACTGACCATGTCATGAGTGATGTAATATGTGACGTCATCAGCAGTGCATTGCGAGGCGCGAGTTATAGTTAGCTGAACTAACTATAACAGGGGAATTTCACGGGTTTTGTACGAGTGCAATGTCCAACTAACTATAACTGTCCCTAAAACCTATGGTTTTTTCAGTGAATTTCAAAGGTTTTTTAAATGCTAATTTCTAACTATAACGTGTCTGAAACCTATGGTTTTTTCAGTGAATTTCAAAGGTTTTTTAAATGCTAATTTCTAACTATAACGTGCCTGAAACCTATGGTTTTTTCAGTGAATTTCAAAGGTTTTTTAAATGCTAATTTCTAACTATAACGTGCCTGAAACCTATGGTTTTTTTCAGTGAATTTCAAAGGTTTTTTAAATGCTAATTTCTAACTATAACGTGCCTAAAACCTATGATTTTTTAAGTGAATTTCAAAGGTTTTTTAAATGCTAGTTTCTAACTATGCCAACAGAGGTAGGACATGTGAAGAAAGAAGAAAAACGCACAGAAAGAAGCAAAAGATGTGCAGAAAGAACCAACAGAGGAGCAGAAAGAGGCCTTGTTGCAAAATCATCCTGTGCCCACAACTTTTTCAGACGGGTACTGGTGGTAACTGACTCTGACTAACCAGAGCCAGTGCGCGTTTGCACAGTGGTGAAGGGAGGGGGCCTGAGGTGACATGTGTGCAAACGCGCCTCATGGCGCGTTTTAAGTTGTGGGATTAAGTCCCCTTGAATCCTGAGGGTCCCTGGGGCCCAACTAGCCCCCCAGGTACCTACAGTTAGGACCACAGAGCTGAGTTGCAGAGAGGCGTTCCGAGGCCACGCACCTTTTTTCACCTCTCTGCAACGCAACTCTGTTGTGCTTACTGAAGGTACCTGGTGGGCTAGTTGGCCCCCAGGATTCAAAGGGAATTAACTCCCCAACTTAAAACGCACCACAGGGCGTGTTTGCGCACATGTCACCTGAGGCCCCGCCCCTCCCTTCACCACTGTGCAAACGCGCCCCGTGGCGCGTTTTAAGTTGGGGGATTAGGTCACCTTGAATCCTGAGAGTCCCTGGGGCCCAACCAGCCCACCAGGTACTTCCAGTAAGCACCACAGGCCTGCGTTGCAACGCCTGTAACAAATTGTGCAGTTGTGTTTAGGTAGTGAAGAGGGTCGTGCTGGGGGTAGTGTTTTAGGGTTTAGGGTAGTGCAGTGGTGTTTGTGTAGTGTAGGGGGTCATGCTGGGGTTAGATTTAGGGTTTAGGGTAGTGCAGTGGTGTTTGTGTAGTGTAGGGGGTCATGCTGGGGGTAGATTTAGGGTTTAGGGTAGTGCAGTGGTGTTTGGGTAGTGTAGGGAGTCGTCCTGGGGGAGTGTTTTAGGGTTTAGGGTAGTACAGTGGTGTTTGGGTAGTGTAGGGGTCGTACTGGGGTTAGTGTTTTAGGGTTTAGGGTAGTGCAGTGGTGTTTGGGTAGTGTAGGGGGTCGTGCTGGGGGAGTGTTTTAGGGTTTAGGGCAGTGCAGTGGTGTTCGGGTAGTGTAGGGGGTCGTGCTGGGGGAGTGTTTTAGGGTTTAGGGCAGTGCAGTCGTGTTCGGGTAGTGTAGGGGGTCGTGCTGCGGGGAGTATTTTAGGGTTTAGGGTAGTGCAGTGGTGTTCGGGTAGTGTAGGGGGTCATGCTGGGGGTAGTGTTCTAGGGTTTAGGGCAGTGCAGTGGTGTTCGGGCAGTGTAGGGGGTCGTGCTGGGGGTGGTGTTTTAGGGTTTAGGGTAGTGCAGTGGTGTTCGGGCAGTGTAGGGGGTCGTGCTGGGGGTGGTGTTTCAGGGTTTAGGGCAGTGCAGTGGTGTTCAGGCAGTGTAGGGGGTCGTGCAGGGGGTGGTGTTTCAGGGTTTAGGGCAGTGCAGTGGTGTTCGGGCAGTGTAGGGGGTCATGCAGGGGTGGTGTTTTAGGGTTTAGGGCAGTGGTGTTCGGGCAGTGTAGGGGGTCATGCTGGGGGTGGTGTTTCAGGGTTTGGGGCAGTGCAGTGGTGTTCGAGCAGTAAAGGGGGTCATGCTGGGGGTGGTGTTTCAGGGTTTAGGGCAGTGCAGTGGTGTTCGGGCAGTGTAGGGGGTGGTGCAGGGGGTGGTGTTTCAGGGTTTAGGGCAGTGCAGTGGTGTTCGGGCAGTGTAGGGGGTCGTGCAGGGGGTGGTGTTTCAGGGTTTAGGGCAGTGCAGTGGTGTTCGGGCAGTGTAGGGGGCGGTGCAGGGGGTGGTGTTTCAGGGTTTAGGGCAGTACAGTGGTGTTCGGGCATTGTAGGGGGTGGTGCTGGGGCTGGTGTTTCAGGGTTTAGGGCAGTGCAGTGGTGTTCGGGCAGTGTAGGGGGTGGTGCTGGGGCTGGTGTTTCAGGGTTTAGGGCAGTGCAGTGGTGTTCGGGCAGTGTAGGGGGTCGTGCTGGGGCTGGTGTTTCAGGGTTTAGGGCAGTGCAGTGGTGTTTGGGCAGTGTAGGGGGTCTTGAAGGGGCTGGTATTTCAGAGTCTAGGGCAATGCAGTGGTGTTCGGGCAGTGTAGGGGGTCTTGCTGGGGCTGGTGTTTCAGGGTTTAGGGCAGTGCAGTGGTGTTCGGGCAGTGTAGGGGGTCGTGCTGGGGCTGGTGTTTCAAGGTTTAGGGCAGTGCAGTGGTGTTCGGGCAGTGTAGGGGGTCGTGCTGGGGCTGGTGTTTCAGGGTTTAGGGCAGAGCAATGGTGCTCAGGCAGTGTAGGGGGTTGTGCTGGGGGTGATGTTTCAGGGTTTAGGGCAGTGCAGTGGTGTTCGGGCAGTGTAGGGGGTCGTGAAGGGGTGGTGTTTCAGGGTTTAGGGCAGTGCAGTGGTGTTCGGGCAGTGTAGGGGGTCGTGCTGGGGGTAGTGTTTTAGGGTTTAGGGTAGTGCAGTGGTGCTTGTGTAGTGTAGGTGGTCGTGCTGGGGGTAGTGTTTTAGGGTTTAGGGTAGTGCAGTGGTGTTTGTGTAGTGTAGGGGTCATGTTTTAGGGTAGTGCAGTGTTGTTTGGGTAGTGTAGGGGGTCATGCTGGGGGTAGTGTTTTAGGATTTAGGTTAGTGCAGTGGTGTTTGGGTAGTGTAGAGGGTCGTGCTGGGGGTAGTGTTTTAGGGTTTAGGGTAGTGCAGTGGTGTTTGGGTAGTGTAGGGGTCGTGCTGGGTGTAGATTTAGGGTTTAGGGTAGTGAAGTGGTGTTTGTGTAGTGTATGGGTCGTGCTGGGGTTAGTGTTTTAGGGTTTAGGGTAGTGCAGTGGTGTTTGTGTAGTGTAGGGGGTCATTTTTTAGGGTAGTGCAGTGGTGTTTGGGTAGTGTAGGGGGTCATGCTGGGGGTAGTGTTTTAGGATTTAGGTTAGTGCAGTGGTGTTTGGGTAGTGTAGGGGGTCGTGCTGGGGGTAGTGTTTTAGGGTTTAGGGTAGTGCAGTGGTGTTTGTGTAGTGTAGGGGGTCGTGCTGGGGGTAGTGTTTTAGGGTTTAGGGTAGTGCAGTGGTGCTTGTGTAGTGTAGGGGGTCGTGCTGGGGGTAGTGTTTTAGGGTTTAGGGTAGTGCAGTGGTGTTTGTGTAGTGTAGGGGGTCATGTTTTAGGGTAGTGCAGTGGTGTTTGGGTAGTGTAGGGGGTCGTGCTGGTGGTAGTGTTTTAGGATTTAGGTTAGTGCAGTGGTGTTTGGGTAGTGTAGGGGGTCGTGCTGGGGGTAGTGTTTTAGGGTTTAGGATAGTGCAGTGGTGCTTGTGTAGTGTAGGGGGTCGTGCTGGGGGTAGTGTTTTAGGGTTTAAGGTAGTGCAGTGGTGTTTTTGTAGTGTAGGGGGTCATGTTTTAAGATGCAATGCTCCAATACCTGACCAGTCTGCACTACATAAAACTGCAAAAAACTAAAAATAAAAAGTGTTTTGCACACTTTTGTCATTGGGCTATATGTGGGCTACATCTGGGTAATATTTGTGCTACATTTGGGCTCTTTTTTCACTGGTGGCCATCTTGGAAGACTTCTTTGTTATGAAGTTTCCTAATTTCTTCATTTACTGCAGTCTCCTCAGTAGGAAATGCTTTCAGTTTTTTACTTTGATTCCATCAAGAAGGCATTCAGATGTGTCTCACATCTGCCATAAATTCAGAATGTTAGCACTCTAGTTGCTCATTAGATCACTGGAGTAAAGCTACTGCTCACCAGGGAGTTAACTGGTAGTCTGCTGCTGGTATTGAAAGTGATTGTTTCAGTCTGCATGTCAGAATTTTCTAATGAAATAGAAGAGGATTTGAGATCTCACTTAAAACATGCCCTAATTTTTCTTTCTGCAGCACTAACCATAATTTCTATTTAAAAAAGAACCCCTCATTTTGTTCCTTTTTAAATTAAATGTTTTAAGTGTTACCGGTTTATTCCAATCAAGATGGCTTCAGGTGTGCCATACTTTTGTCATAAGTAAGGCTGTTAGCGCTCTAGTTGTTCTTTAGAACACTCTGGGAAGCTGCAGTAGAACACAAAGGCATCAACTGGCAGGCTGCTCCTGTTGAAATATAACAGGAAGATATTTGAGATCACACTTGAAATATGTCCTAATTTTTCTTTCTACAGCACTAACCATAATTTCTATGACAAAATGAACCCCATCATTTTGTTCCTTTTTAAATTAAATGTTTTAAGTGTTACCAGTTTATTCCAATCAAGATGGCTTCAGGTGTGCCATACTTTTGTCATAAGTAAGGCTGTTAGCACTCTAGTTGTTCTTTAGAACACTCTGGGAAGCTGCAGTAGAACACAAAGGCATCAACTGGCAGGCTGCTCCTGTTGAAATATAACAGGAAGATATTTGAGATCACACTTGAAACATGTCCTAATTTTTCTTTCTACAGCACTAACCATAATTTCTATGACAAAATGAACCCCATCGTTTTGTTCCTTTTTAAATTAAATGTTTTAAGTGTTACCAGTTTATTCCAATCAAGATGGCTTCAGGTGTGCCATACTTTTGTCATAAGTAAGGCTGTTAGCACTCTAGTTGTTCTTTAGAACACTCTGGGAAGCTGCAGTAGAACACAAAGGAATCAACTGACAGTCTCTGCCCTTGTTGGATGTACATGTTTTACTGAGAATGTCAGACTTCATTCTCACATGAGTGAGAAAGATAATGTGAATTTACAGAAAATATGCTCTCATTTTAGCTTCTGGAGCACCTTCCAAACCTCCATGGGACAAGCATGAGAAAATAGTGTTCTCTCAAACATGATTCATGATATCCCAGCAGAAGGTTTTTCACATGGTAAAATCACCTTGGAATACACCACAATTCCTAAAATTAGTATGGTACCGTCAACAAATAAATTCTAATGTAACTAAAGCCTGTTATCACCCTTTATAGTTCTCCTTTTGGTGACCCTCAAAATCTTCTATTCACTACAATGCATTTCAATGAGGTACTATCATTTATATTGGTCCCAAGATGGCTGCCAGAAATTCCAGGATGAAGTGCTGACAGCCAATCAGATCTCACGATGACATGTGTGGTTAGGCTCCGCCCAGATATATATGTGACTTTACTTTTGATTTTCTCAGGAACTACTGAACGGATTTACACCATTTAAGCAAAAGGCACGACACTGAACCAAGGGCTACCTCTTTGCCAAATTTGGTGTAATTCCGTTCAGCAGTTCGGGCTGTAGCTGCGACTAAAGGTTCCTATGGAAAAATGAATGGGGAAAACACGTTTTGGGACCCCCTTTTTCTCGGCCCCCGCTTGACGTATCACCCCGAGACTTTCAGGATAGGAGCGGACCGGAGCGCCCCAACAAGTTGGAAACTTTCGCGAAGATTCGTTAACCGGCGCCAACGTTATTTCAAATAGAATGTCGCGGATTTCCTATGGATAATAGGTTTTAACTATAACTATCTACTGGCGACCGCCAGTAGATAATATATATATATATATATATATATATATATATATATATATATATATATATATATGTATATCCCACGCTGTGGGGACCGGCTCGGTCCTCATAGCATGTGTTAACCTTGTCAGATCCCAACAAACACTATCTTTGTGAGGACCAGTGCATCAGGAGGACCCGTCCCCGTAGTGTGTTTAGGTACTTTCAAGCGAGTGTATAAAAAAACTAAAAGTGCAGGTACATTTGCCTTGGTCCGCTTTATAACCTACCCTACTATCAAAGCACGCGTGGAGTTAGAATAGTAAATACACACTTCATTACAGTCAATGGCCGTTCCTCATAGTAATAGGTATGAAATGGGGGGGGGGCGGGGGGGGGGTTATTTTGCAGTTTGGAGGCGGGGCTCTGCTCATACCACCAACATATGAGAGATTCTCTGACCCATTTGTCTGACTCCTAACACTTGGAGTTGTGCCAGAGAATTTAGAGATTCATAACCACGGAAGATGTTGAGCCACTTGGAGTCATATTGGTCAGAGGCAGTGCTTCTATGATTGCTGGGAAAGAGTCATTTATAGGATAACTGCTTTAAATTCAGAGATAAGGATTTCCTTTGGTCTAGAAGGAGAGACAACCAATATGTTGCTCTTTAAGTAGAATATCTAGCATATCAGTGAAAGAGAGAGGTCAGATATGTGAGCTCCGTCAAGAAAGTTCTCACAATCTGTTGGCATGGCTGAGGTCTAAGATCACTGTTTGAGTGGAACTTTTCAAATTGAAGGCAGAAGATTTAGGGAGATGTTTGTGTGTGCCAAGTGTACTATATAAAAGCAGAGCAGTGGAGGTAATAAGTGAGAGGATGAGGAAGCTAGTAAGTGATTTGGTGTAATCAGAGTGCAATAATTAAAACAGGAGGGAGTGATACTATAAGGAGGCTGAGGGAACAGTATATGTGTCTGTTTGGAGATGAAAAGGGCAGAAGGAGTCATGTTATTGGTATCACTAAGGGATAGAAATGTTGAGTCAAAATGCAGGCGATTATCAAATTGGGCCATGGTATTCCCACTGTCATAAGTTACAAAGGCGAGATGACTTTTGAGAGGATGGAGGCGCAAGTGTGAACTACTGTTAGTTTTTACTTTACATGGTAAGTGTGGAATAATAGGTGCTAGCCCAGGCTTTTATACAGTTTGTAAAAAAAAAACAGAAGGTTAGTTTTAGGACTACAAAAGATTAACTCGGTAGAAGAGAAGAGATACCTGCAAGTTATCTTTTTCTCCAAAAACATCACCAGTTCTTTTTGGGGTTTAGGAGGTCTACCAGATGAGAGCGAAACAATTCAGAGTTGACACAACAAAAGGAATGGTCAGAGATAGTGAGGCATGGATATAAAAGGGAACGCTATCTTCATAACTGTGTTCTTTTTATACCCTAACAGACAGTACACCAATTCCTTGTAAAGAAAACCAATTGCTGCATTTGATTACTTGCCTCAGGAAAGAAGGGGACAACTGTTACTGGCATTCTGATGCAAGAGCCCTTCACAGCACTGCTTACTGCCTATACCTCAAATTTTTTGACTAGAAGCTATCAGGTAGACAAATTACTATTTCTGTACCATGCGCTTCTTAAACACCCAGGATCACTCATAGCAGGGTTACAGGTACTGGTTCACTGTTCTCTGTTGGCAGAGACGTTGATGGAGAATGAGCTTCATTTTCTGCTCTGCACCATCTCAAGATCATGAACATAAAGCCCTCAGTAAGCAAAGCTCTTACAAGCCTGTGAGTAAACTGTGTCTCAACTAGCCAAAGTCATGGATTGTCTGTAGATTAGCCCTGGAACTCACCCAAAAGAGCTGATCTTCGCCATTTACCAAGTTAAGTTCTTCAATCTTCACTACTCAAATTAGAAATTCAATTTTAAGTGAGTTGAAATAAATGTTTTTAGGTATCACTTACAGACAGATATAGCTGCTTTTCAGACATGTCATGTTACAAATACACATAAATACATACAGTACAGAAGAGTAGGCTTTAGGTCAGTCCCCCTTTAGCCACTTGTTGGTGGCATTATTATTTTTAAAGTTGCCATTGGCTGAGGGAGGCTGTCCTTAAAGCCATGACAATTTGGGGAAGGTTACTAGACTTAAGTATCCCATGAGGTAACCTCTCCACTGTACTGCTGCGTCAAGCCACCTCTTTGCTGCACCCTCGTGCCACCAACATCCCATCCCTCCAGCCCCACAAGAGCAAATGTGACCTCAGCTGCCATGCACTATCTCGGGTTGTCCCACTTGTATTTTGGCTTTGCAAGTGCTTGCTGAATAGTTTCACAAGCATTGGCAAAGCCAAACCATTCAGAAATGGCTGTCATGCATGCATGTGCATAAATGGTGGCCATCTTATAATGGAGTTAAAAAAAAAACATAAATGCAAATAAAATATGGCCTTCGTGCATGCATGCCCATCTACTGCAGCCATCTTGTAATGCAGATTCCTATTTTTTTTTTCAAAAACTCCATTACAAGAGAGACACCATATGTGTATATCCATGCCTGCATAGCACCATATGCGGAGGAAAAAATTATCATTGGTGAAGCCACTAGTTCAGCACCCAGTAGCAAACTTTTATTTACTTATATAATGTTGAATGAGCTTCTTGTTCAAGAGTGTTTTCAAATGGAATTTCACAAATTTTCCCCAAGCCAAATATTACTAAAGCAATAAAAAATAAAAAAATTCAGTTCCTTTAATGTGTTTGGAACATGGTAAGCACAATACACCTGATATTGAATTTTCATCTAGTAATACTGTCTGACAGTGCAAAAAACATTTTCTTGTTAGCAGGCACAATATAAAAGTAACTGATTTTTGTACTTATTGCATAGATCCCCAAATACCTCAAAGTGAAGTAATGACTAATACCACTGATAAACATCTGTTGCATACTGAAAAGTATGGAATGCTACAAGGTAAAAAAATTAAAAGCAAAACATTTATCTAACAGCGAAGATATTTGGCAATAACTGGTAATCTGTTTACAACAGTATAAAAATTTATGATTTATTATTTGTGAGTACAGTTGTGTCCATTTTACTTGGAGTTCAACATTCCTGTTAGTAAACCTTTTGAGTTCTGTGGACCTCCACTTATTCATTAGTGGAATCAGGAGACCCGGACTGGATCATTATTGGAATCCCTAGACCCCAACTGAGCCATTAATGGAAGCCGGGAACAGCGACTTAAGCAATTTTGATTGTTGAAACCTCAAAACAATACACAAAAATACAGAAACAAGCCTTCAAACAAATACACAACTACAGAAATTGTTAAATATTTCATTTATTTCACAAACATATAAAATCTCAGTTTTCAATATAATGAGAAGGTTGGGGCTTTCCCAAATTCAACTGAGGTGACCTATCGTCCATACTATGTTCTGTTTAATGCATTTGCACTGCTCCCACAAATCAGTGAAGACACCAACTTAATTTTTAGCCTTCAATTTCAAATTCCTTCACATTTACACAACGTTTTAAAATGTTTGATTTCATGTTTTGCTTCTTCCTTTGTATACACTTTATTAATCTGTTAATATTATTTAATTTTGTGAGCAGTCACGGACCCCCCGAGTAGGCAATGCAGACCCTCAGGGGTCCCCACACCACAAGTCAAGAACCACTGTACCACACCATGTCATGAAGCACCTATTATTAAGACGAACACATAAAATAATGTGAAAAAGGGGTATATTTAGTGGGAAAAGCATCAGTAAGCATGGGTTAGTCTTGTGTACCTTACACCAAGGTAAAATTAGCGTGTCATAATTTGTATTCGGTGCTTTACTTACACACTTTATACACTTCCCTTTTGACGATTCTGAGGTCACTGGCTTAATCCCTAATATTTGTACACTTTAGAAAGAAATCATGTTTTTTTTTTGTTTTTTTTTTGTTACCTTTTTCCTATCTTCCTATGTCCGATGTTGTGCCACTGGGGAGTATGAACCCCTGGAAAAACTACACCTACACAACTAGCATGCCCAACCTCAGGTGACTCAAGGACACATTTCTCAGTGCTTCTCTCAGTGTCATAGTTGTGATTTTCCTCCAAATTTCTCCACAAGAGCCATGGTGGTTAAGACCCACTTGCAGCCCAATCTAGAGCAGGGAGGTCTTCAGAAGACAGATTTACTATAATGTGTAACATTTGAAAATCTGTAGGTTTCTTATGTTTCCTGTACTCCTGTGCTCAATATCCACATAAGCAGGATTTTAGTATATGTACTTGCTGAAACTGACCACCTGCATTGTGCACATAGACTAATTGCCTGCTTGTTCACGGCTGTGATGCTATAAATGAGGGAGGACAATGTTTCATTGTGGCTCCAGACTGTCACCATAGCCTCTTATCAACCCACCGCTGCCCTGGTCAAACAAATGGCAGACTGACGGTCATGTTGTGCTTTTGTTCAGGTCCTTCAGGAAGTCCTCATCCGGGCATCCATTAAACAGTAGGCAGCACACCTGCTTGAAAGTGTTAGATCCAGGGGATTACTATATCAGTTTTGTTATCTGAATTAATCTGCTGCATATTATTTTGTGCTGTCAATATAAACTACTTGTTAGTTATCATCACTTCTTATTTTAGGAGGCGTCTCTTTCGGTCTAAGAGAGGTATCAGATGGTACCAAGAATATTATGCCTTTGATATTTACAATCTAGTCTCTAGATGTTTAAACAACAACAACAACCACCCTTTTCCAGTGCACTTTTTAACTGTTGTAGAGTGTCTGTCCACCCATTTGATAGTGCTGATTTGATGTAACCTAACAACTGCTCCTGAAACTTGTTTTTTTCAATTACCTAGTCAGTTTTACCGAAATACTTCAAAACAGATACTGATTGTGTGGGAAAAGCCAGGTGTGGTGTGGCATTAATCTATTCTGAACCTCCTTAGTGATCCCTTCTTGTACCTGTGAGTCGCTCTTTTGAACATTTGCTATTTGCACAGCGTATGCTTTGTGCAAATATTTGTATTTCTATGATTTACAATCCATCTGGACTTTGCTTAAACTCTCTTGATCCGTAGGATGATGTCTATGACTGTACATTAGTCGTGTAATATTTTACTTGGGAATTTCGATATTCTAACTGCCAGTGGATTGTTGAGTGAATTCTGTGATCCTTTGGATGTCTCAAAACATCAGTTTTTGAACTTGCTTACCTTTTTAAGCATTTTTTAAAATTATTTTTCTATTTGGTTCATTCGATCACCGGTTTTCATTTAATCAGATCTTAGTAGGTGGGAGGGGCCACCAATGCACTGAGGCTGCTATTTCTAATTATCACAATCTGACTGTTGGTTGTCTTGTCAATGTGGCTTTCATCCTAGGAGTAGCTTGGAGAATGCTGCTTTTCAGGTGATTAACAACTGTGTTGAGGCTGCTGCTGATGGAACATGTTTGCTGGTGCAGCTCTGAATCCCTCAGTGATTTTTCGGCACTCCAAGCGCTTCCTGAGCACTTTGCCTTCTCCAGAGATTTATCATGTCAACTTTGTTTGTGACAAGAACATAGAGCTACTGGAACAAGGTAGTTTTTGTCCGATGTTGGTCGCCTGAAATTGAGGCTTGAATGAAGGAAGCCTTATGGAAGTCTACCTTTTGTTTCTCCTGTGACGGCGGGCTACATCTTTTAGTAAAGGTTGATTGTTTATGAAATCCATGTTGGTGTAATCTGCTAAAACCTTAGTATTTTTGTTAGGCTTCCGATTAAGTCTCCATCTTCATATCCTAAAAATGCTTGAACAGCAACATTCGCCTAAATATCTCAGGTAAATATAACCTTTTCTTCTTCCGCCGAGTTTTCATTCTGCCGCTAAAGGTATAGTGCACTGACATGTAAACAAACTAATGAGATCTTTGCTTTAAGTAGGCTTAACACAATTTAGAACATCAACTCTTAAAAATGAGGCAATATGGGATACTAAGCTGTTTGCAACATCACTAAAGTTTAAGTTAAAGCCTCTCAAGAAGATATTATTTGAGGAATGGATTGCAGTTGATTTTCAAAAATGGACACGTGGGGTTGCAAATATCAACTATTATACATCGGAAAGTTAATAAAGGTTAAGTATTGCATTTTTTACCAACGAGATCATTTCTGTGGATTTTGCCAGGTATCTCCTTTCTATCCAGGCTGATAATGGTGCAGTTTGGAGACAAAAAGGATATCTTTTATTGACTGAAAGGATTCACTGAACTAAGTCTACATCAGGGACATAATGGAATGCAAGATCTACATAGTAAGAGCTACTGCAGATCTGCAATTGTGAAGAAAGCAGTTTAAAGTAGAGGGTAAACTTTGGTTAAATGAATGTGGAGTGACAGGGGGGTTTCTTTTGATGAGATTCTTGTAATAATCTGTCTCCATGGGCTGAGAATGGAGCTGTTGTGTGCCTCCAGACATACCTGGAAAGGAAGTTCCCGGGATCCTCCAGGGACTGGAAAACAAAGCTCATGAGGGCTTTGAATAGAACCCTGGTTCAGGTATGTGATATTGCACAAGTATGGGGAAGAGGTTAGATCACCATCTGTGCTCAGTACATACTCTGGTAAATCGATGTTCGAGCCATAGTGATGTGCCAGAGAATTTAGAGATTCATTACCACGGAAGTTGTTGAGCCACTTAGAGTCATATCGGTCAGAGGCAGTGCTTCTATGATTGATGGGAAAGAGTCATTTATAGGATAACTGCTTTAAATTCAGAGATAAGGATTTCCTTTGGTCTAGAAGGAGAGACAACCAATAATACGTTGCTCTTTAAGTAGAATATCCAGTTTATCAGTGAAAGGGAGAGGTCAGATATGGGAGCTCCGTCAAGAAAGTTCTCACGGGGCGTGGCCAGGCGGCGAAGCGAGATGGCCGCTTGATATGGTAGCTCCGACCTAACCTTCTCCCCCACACCTATCCGTTACACCAATCCGCAGCCCAAGACGTTTCTCCCCGATAGGAAAAGGTGCCCGTACCTCTCCGGCGACTCCGGAGTCTGGCGGCCGCCTGTGTCGCGAGCGGCGAAGCCCGGTCCGCCGCGGCCTGTACCCCCGGCCGGCGCCGGGACCTGAGTTGCTGGTGGCTGCAGAGGAGGGGATGACGACGTGCGGCGACGCGCTGAGGCAACCCCCCGGATTCTTGGCCTACTCGACGAGACCTGGTGGCGGTGTGACCCGCGGCGCCCTGCGGGAGCCCCCCCCTCTGCCGCGCAGAAGCGGCTGACAACGGACCTCTGAGCCCCCGTAGGTGAGAAGCTGCGATTGTCGGAGCGGCGGCCTGGACGGGGGCTGGGCAGCGACTGCCGCGTTGTGTCCGGCCGCGGGAGAACGAAAGGAGCGGCCTGGGGCGTACCGTTTCTCCGAACTCACAGCAGCCAGGGGAAACAAGATGGGGGACCAAACCCCCCCCCCTTTCTCCTGCGGGACCCGCGACCGGGGACAGTGAGCCGGCAGCGTTGGGGTCCAGGTCCAGAACTGACACAAGAGTGGAGTGGGGGCCATCAGCAGGGCTACCGGACTCAAGACCAGCTTAAGCACCCCTCAACGACCAGAGAGTTGCTGGAAGGTCGGTTGGGAGCCCCGGTATGCAGACAGGGGGTGCGGCCTGGAACTGACCTGGGGTGAGCGCTGAGGCGGAGGGCGAATAACCGGTTGCAGTGAGGAGCCAGCGTATACCACCCTTGTCCCCGGGGATAAGATCGACGAGCGGGCCCGGTCCTCGGGCCCCCCGCAAGCCAATGGACCGCCCGACGAGCGGGTAAAGACCTCCTCTGAGGTGGGTGCCTGATCTATCGCCTGTGCACTCCTACCGGGCCCAGACAACGAGTAGACCGAGAACACCCTGCTGGATTGGGACTACCTACTGCTACACGGGGGAGTCACCCGCCCGACGCCGCCCTATTGCTGCCGTTTCCCGGCCCCGAAGGGGGGTGGCCCCCCGTGGCGTGCCTCGCTCTGAGCCCCGAGGCGAGCGGAGGAGCGGGGAAGCCTGCGCTTTGTAGCCCTGGCTGGTTGGCCTAGTGACAATGGAGAAGCCTAAATCATCGGGGGCGATGGGAGCTAAATCGGTTCAAACGAACAAGCTGGACCGCTACGCCTTTCCTAAAGAGACGCTGCAAGACAGCCACAACAGAAGTAGGTCAGCAGGGGACCTGGAGGGGGAAAACCACGACCCCTCGTTGAAAGATGTGATGGCGGCAATCGCGGGGGTCAAGTCCGCGCTGGAACATAAGATGGACACTATATCAATTGAGGTCAATCTGATCCGCACGGACCTCGTGAAGCTTAACGAGAAGGTGAAACAGGTGGAAATCACCGCGACAAGCCTAGTGGACGATGTCTCGCAAATCCAGACGGAGGTCCGCAAACTACAAACCTTCCGCGCAGTCACTGAGCAGAAACTGGACGACTACGAAGGGCGACTCCGGAGGAACAACTTACGTATACTTGGAGTGCCGGAAAGGGCAGAGGGGCCATCACCGGACCTCTTCGTCGAGGACCTTATTATTAACCATCTGCAACCTAAAGGCCTCAGCAAATTTTTCGTCATAGAGAGAGCGCATAGAGTTCCAGGAGGCCGTTCTAAACCGGGGGCTCCCCCGCGCCCCATTTTAGCAAAAGTGCTAAACTACAGAGATAGGGATGTGATACTCCAGAGCGCCAGAGCAGCGCCTCCACTCCCATACGAAAATGCAGTGGTGACCCTTTTTCCGGACTTCACTCAAGCGGTTCAGAGACAAAGGAGATCCTTCCTGGCGATCAAGAAGAGACTCAGGGATCGTGGGTTGAAATACGCCATGTTGTTCCCGGCGCGGCTCCGAGTGGAGCAGGGGGGACGGGTCTGGTTCTTTGAGCATCCAGAGGCGGCGGCCGACTGGCTCGAGGGTCGGACAGAGCGGGGCCATCACCCACCGGGTCAAGACGAAGATCCAGACACTCAGCGGAAGGAATGAACTGAGCTGCGCAGGACGTTGAATCCTCTTCTCAATTGAACTGAGACTCCGGCTGCATGTAAGGTACTCGGGACCCACACCTGCCTTGAACTAAATGGGGTCGCCCCCTCCGTAACCAGCCTTGGCCTGGTGGGGGTTGATCCGCCTTGGGACTTCTATGATGTTGCGGGGTAAGGGGAGGAGGCGAATCGGAGTGCTGAACCCTCCCATGTTTCTTCTTTTAGTTCAAAGTTCGGGCGACAGGCGCTCTGCAGGTTCTACAATGGGCAGTTCCACGCCCAGAGGGCAGGGTAGCAGGGAGGGGGGTTGTTGGGTGGGAAATGTATATTTGTTTATTGTTCAGGTTTTCTCATCGACCACACAGGCTGCAGAGAGGACTGAGGGTGCAAGTATCTATGGTTACATCAATGAATGCGCCTGGGGATAAAAGTGCTAAAATCTTGAGCAGGAATGTTAATGGGCTGGGGGATAAGATCAAAAGGAGTGTAGTTCTCCAGTATCTCAAACGGAAAGCCCCTGATATTATCCTGCTCCAGGAAACGCACCTAGTGGGGAGCTCCTGCAAGGCGCTACATAGATGGGGATACAAAATGGTGGCGCATGCGGGATTTACGTCCAGCTCGCGGGGTGTAGGTATAATGTTGAAGAACTCCTTTCCCCTAGCAATAGCTTCCACTTGGGCAGACGACCGAGGCAGGTACATAGGTATTTCGGGCTAGTGGGAGGGGCGCACCTTAACGTTGCTATCAGTGTATGTGCCGCCTGGCCTACAAAACACTACCTTCGCTGATCTGGGCACTGTCTTACTCTCACTCCCAGAGGGACTACTAGTAATAGGGGGTGATTTTAATGCAGTGGTATCGGGCGCACTTGACCGCCACCCCCCGAGGGACATGGGCCTATCAACCGGATGGTTGCCTGATTTTATGGGAGCACTAGGACTAGCAGACGGGTGGAGAACGCACAATCCCGAGACACTCCAATACACTTTTAACTCTGGGGCAAACCACAGCCTTTCCCGCATAGACTATATCTTGACCCCCGCATCGCAAGTCTCCCATATCCGGGACATCAAACACCTGCCTAGGGGCATCTCGGATCACTCCCCAATATAGGTACACATAGTCCTTGGCCAGATGGGGGTGGGGAGAGTCGCCCCTATCAATCTGTGGTACCTCCGAGACCCCTTGATTCGTAAGGAACTCATTAAAGCCATGGATCACTATTTTCGAGAGAACGAGGGCACAGTGGACTCCTCCCTGACCCTTTGGGAAGCCTTTAAAACTGTAATACGGGGCCAAGCGCTATCCCTGATAGCCGGACTGAAAAAGGACAGACAGAGAGAGGTCCTAACAATTGAAGCGGAGGTCGCCGAGCTGGAAAGAGACCTAGAAAATGGCATTACGCCTGAGAAGTTGCATCTATTGCGCCTCAAGCAAGCAGACTACAAAGCGCTGGCGACTGATAAAGCTAAACTTCTAGGGAGAGAGAAACTAGGCAGAATCTATGATCTGGGTGACAAGGCCGGAAAATTGATAGCGTGGCTGGACAAGAAGGAGTGGGCGAGTCGCCTGGTCCCAGAGCTTAGAGGCGAGGAGACTGCCATATTAACCGACCCACAAGAGATTGTGAACCAGTTCGCCAGTCATTTTCGCACAGTGTATACGGCCACTGTACCATACGCGGAAAATGACTCGCGAGAGTTACTGCGGGACATTTCGCTCCCCACGCTTTCCGAGGACGAACGTACTTTCCTAGATAGTGACTTGACCACAGATGAGATTGCGGGGGCCATCAGGGCGCTCCGCTCTGGTAAGGCTCTTGGTCCAAACGGGATCCCAGTCGAGTTGTACAAACTCAGACCCGACAAAGTAGCCCCCTTACATGAAGGCCATGTTCACTGAGTGCAAGGAGAAGGGGATCCTGCCTAGGGACCAAAGAGTGGCCACGATAGTCACGATCCCTAAAGAAGGCAAACCCAGGACTGAATGCACCTCTTACAGACCGATCTCATTGTTGAACGCGGAACCCAAAATCCTGGCAAAGCTACTGGCTACCCGCCTTGTTAAAGTTATTGAGAAACTTGTACACCCTGACCAGTCAGGATTTATGCCGCACCGTAATACGGCCCTAAACCTGCGCAGGCTACACGGAGTCCTGGGCAGGGTCTCCACAATTGAAGAGCCAGCGATAGTTGTTTCATTAGACGCAACTATGGCATTCGATACCATCGAGTGGCCATATCTCCTGGCAGTGCTTGCCAAACTGGGGTTTGGGCCAGGCTTTGTCCAATGGGTGCGCCTCCTGTACTCCGAGCCCATGGCGCAAGTAGTGGTCAACAACAAAAAGTCTGATGCATTCGCATTGAGCCGGGGCACGAGACAGGGATGTCCCCTCTCCCCCCTCCTGTTTGCGCTAGCCCTGGAACCACTGGTAGCGTGGATTCGAAAAAACCCTGTAATACGAGGTCTTCGTTGGTCACCAGACTGGGAAGACCGTATATCGCTATATGCAGACGACATACTGCTGTATCTGGCCTCCCCCAGACGGTCCTTGATTGCAGTTTTAGATATCCTTGACATATTCGGCAGATACTCTGGCTTCTCTGTAAACTGGGGTAAGTCTCTCATGTATGTTCTCAAAGGGAATGCCCCTTCACCACCCCACACCTGCCCAATCCAGATAAGCGAAAACGGCTTTAAGTACCTGGGGATATTCATTTCCCTGGACCCCACGCTCAGATTTATTAATAACCTTCTCTTGCCACTGCAGAGACTTAGACGTGATATCGCTAGCTGGAAAGCACTCCCCCTCTCCCTGCTGGGTAAAGCAGGGCTTTTCAAAATGATGTCGCTTCCCCGGCTGCTATATGCTTTGCAGAACTCGATGGATATAGTCCCGAAGGCATACTTTAAAGACATCGAGAGCCTCCAAAGGAATTTGCTGTGGGACGGGAAGCCTCGAATTTCGCTGCACAAGCTCACGCTTAACTGGTACGATGGGGGCATCGGCCTCCCTGATATACAAAAATACTATTGGGCGGCCCACCTTGCAGCCGTCAACCATAGCACGTACGGTCGACCAGACAATCCTGGGTATCTCATGGATAAGTGGCTCCTCCCGGGCGGGAACTACAATAGGGGGCTCTATTCCAGCCCTAAGCGGTACACACTAACAGGCCCTGCTAAGCACTCTGTTCACATTTGTAACACTGCCACCAAAGCTTTGGGCTGGGAACGAACACTTACATTAGCAACGCCCTTATGGGACTCTGAAGTGTTGGGTACACTGGGGAACTCAAAGGGATTTGATAAGTGGGACCTTATTGGGATCTCACAGGTCAAGGACATGTGGGAGAAGGGCGAAATAAAGACATTTCCCTCACTACAGCACCAACATCAATTGGCTGACACAGAGCGCTATCGTTACCTACAGATCCACCACGCGCTCCAATCACACCTCCCCGGCGGTTCTTCTCCTCCCGATTCCTCGCTGCTCGAAGACAGGCTGCTTGAAGACAGGCTGCTTGATGGGCACCTACCTGAAAAGACTATATCCCTAACGTACAAAAAACTGATAAATAATATGACAGACCCCTTACAACCCCTGCGAGATAAATGGGCAAACGACGGCATAGAATTGGACGACGAGGAGTGGCAGGAGGCAGTTTCCTCCCCCAGGGTGGTGGCAATCCCTGCAAGGCTCCGCCTAGTACAACTTAAAATCCTCCACAGGGTATACATTACGGGGCCCCAAATAGTACACATGGGAAAGGTAGGGGGAGGTGAATGTAGGAGAGGATGCGGTCATGTAGGGACCTTCATGCACATATTATGGGAGTGCGAACGCATACAACCCTTCTGGCGGGAAACACATGAAATACTGAGCGAAGTACTTGGCACCGACTTATGCCTGGAAGCACGTAGGTGCCTTCTAAATGTCTGGGAGCCCACTGATTTGAATAGATACCACACGCAGTGGGTGACACTGTGTTTGATGGTTGCAAAGAGAAACATTGCTCAGTTGTGGGGAGCTGCCCAGCCACCTACGGTGGAGGCCTGGGAAACAAATCTAGACTGGTGCATGTACAGGGAAAAAACTGTCTACACGGCCCGGGGTTGCCCGCAAAAGTGGTCACGAGTTTGGAGCTTGTGGAATTCCCACAGGGGAAATATCTGTACCCCGCCCCGTCACATCGAACTAGAAGACCCCCCCACACCCTAGCTCGCTCATGTATAGGGTTACACTGTCCTACTATACTCTGTATGCATCAACAGTGAATGCTATGTATCCTTTGAACTGTGTGATTTTGTTGTCGATGAATGTTTAATAAAAAGATTTATAAAAAATAAAAAAAAAGTTCTCACAATCTGTTGGCCTGGCTGAAGTCTAAGATCACTGTTTGAGTAGAACTTTGCAAATTGAAGGCAGAAGATTTAGGGAGATGTTTATGTGTGCCAAGTGTACTATATAAAAGCAGAGCAGTGGAGGTGACAAGTGAGAAGATGAGGAAGTTGTTAGGTGATATCAGAGTGCAAGAATTAAAACAGGAGGGAGTGGTACTATAAGGAGGCTGAGGGAACAGTAGATGTGTCTGTTTGGCGATGAAAAGGGCAGAAGGAGTCATGTTATTGATATCACTAAGGGATAGAAATGTTGAGTTAAAATGCAGATTATCAAATTGGGCTGGATCATGGTCTTCCCGCTGTCATAAGTTACAATGGCGAGATGAGTTTTGAGAGGATGGAGGCGCAAGTGTGAACTACTGTTAGTTTTTACTTTGCATGGTAAGTGTGAAATAATAGGTGCTAACCCAGGCTTTTATGCTGTTTGTGAAAAAATAGAAGGTTAGTTTTAGGTAGAGTGCACAGTTGCACTGATAGCAATCAAAGTTTGAGTGGTTTTGCACAGGGTGTGCTTGATGCCTTTTAGAATTTTGTGGCATAAATCTGAGGACATGAAATCTTGAAACAAAATATTCCAGCTTTGAAGAGCAAATCTGTTTATCATGATGGGCCGACACTATGGAGGGGTACAAGGCAGAGGGAATATTGAGCGGAGCAGGGAAACGTTGGCTGGGGAAATACAAAAGAGAATTACGATCTGAAAGTAGTGAAATAGCATGCCTCTAAGCAGAAATTACAGAGTAAAGAAAAATTTAATAGTGAATGCATCCAGAAGCGACAGATAGTAGTTTGGATCTGATGTAAGCTTGCAAAGTTCTGGGGTAACTCATTTTGGGCTCTACTGATTTTGAAGATGGAACATTTTAAATGAGCTAGGCTTTTAACAATATCTCCGAAAAGGGAGTTAATAAACTGTGAGACCATAAGTTGCTAGTGAAACATTATCCTCTACATTTACAATTATTAAATAGCAGAGAGATGCTATCTTGGGTAAGTTTTCTTATATTTTGAAATTTTCAATATATTGAAATACTAGTTTTTGTGCTTACAGAACTGGCTTGTTTGGTTTACGTATAATATAGTCTTTTACTATTGAACAGTCTGTCTAATCTAGCATTAAGACACCAATTCCTGGTACAGCTTCATTAATATTTGTAATTGAATCAAACAATGTTCTTCATCTCTGAAAGCATCTAAGGGAAATCATTTGAACCAAGATAGCTAATCACGGACTGAGTTCTTGAATTTCTACTTTCTTCCACCCACACATTAAAGTCCACAACTAATGGTATTTCTTGGTTTTTTTTCCCAAAAGGTTGAGAGTTTGTTTAGCTTCACTTCTAACAAAGTCCTTACCGGTGGTGGGTGGCCTGTAAAACACTGCCTAATAAATCACAATTTCATTGGAAAATAATTTTACAGATGAAGCACTCAAGTATGTTTATTTACATATTGTGATTGACTTTGAATGGCCAAACCAGACTTCTTCCACTGACCCCTAGACTATTAGTCAAAATCTCAGTTTTTGCTAGCACAAGTGAGATGGTATTACTCAATAACATTAGGTAACTTTGAAAGAATATGACCGGAAACAAACATGCACAAAAGAAATAATTTGTTAACTATCTAAGACATAATGAAGCAACTAGGGGTCATGGGGTGGGTGAGAGGCCAGGACAAATACCTTCCTGATGGATTAAAGAGAAGCACCAGTGAAATCATTGGTGAACAGTCTAAAGTTGGTGATTTACTTGTTGAAAAAATGGAAATCAGCAACACCTCATGGAATTTCTATAAACAACTATCCTTCATGTAAAATAAAACAGCATATGTCCTTCGTGTGAAATAAAGCAGCAGAGTAGTACTTGGCTGACATATGCCTGGCCTGGATTGAGGGAAACCGGAGACATGCCTTAAATGTGTCTATAACAGAAAAGTAGATTACAGTAGTGGCAGATGAATTTGCCAGTTGCAAGGCACCCGACTCTGGTGGGCTGCCAGTCAAGTTTTACAAGGCTTGCGCAAAATTCAGTTGAGAGTGCTCACTCCTAACAGCACCGTCTGAAGCTTTTACTAATCCGTAATGACCAATGTCATTAATAAAGAAGCATAAGAATACTTTGGCTCAAATTATTGGAAACAGAATACTTCTTCTCGTGTCGATATTGGCTCTACTGTACCAGGCAGGATTCATTTTAAAAGTCAACCTCCTATTATCTCACAAAGCTCTGCGCGATATTGCTACTAGTTAACCCCGAGTTCCAATGGTGGTTGTGCTATCACATGCTAAGACACCATTTGATGCTGTAAAATGACAACTTCCCTTTGAGGTGTTCTGATGCCCAGAAATAGAAAACAATTTCGGACACCGGTTGAATTGTTATATCTACAAGCTAAAGTGAGTATAAATGTTGCAATCTCCAATACTTTTGATTCCTCAGGAGCACTGGACAGTCACTTATTATGCCATTTACTGTACGCATTGGCAATTTAACTGTTGGGAGTCTGCTTTAGGACAGGCCACATAGGGAAATTTGTTTTTGCTCCCACAAGACAAACGTTAACTTTAATTCTGATTATATCATTGTTTATTAGATGAATCCCTCCACAATATGCCCCTGTCAGTCAAGGCAATATCTTTTAGGGGCTTCTATTTAAGGACGTCTATGGCTTGGCCACACATTGGAATAAAAGTGGGCTTCTACTCTTAAAAAGAGTGAGAGTAGAGATTTAAGGAAAATGGGAGTTCTGATGGCAATAGGTTTCAGTTAACAATCTGGGAGTCGGGGTAAATAGGGATACTGGTGTATTAATGAGGGAATTATGGTGGTGCCTTCAATGAACTTGAAGCTCAGGTATGACGAAAAGTTAAGTCAGCACTGTCCATATTTGTTAAGCTAACACTCATTAAAACTGTAGAGCTGGCAAAGTCTCAATTATTGCCTGAAAATGTTGGTTATCTACAGATGACTTTTTGCCCAGATTGTCAAAAGGTCTTGTTAACTAGATTTGAATGGACAAGCTAGCCAAAAAAGATGGAACTCACTGGTGTTACTCAGTAGGAGAGGTGGCTTTGCAGTGCCCAACTTTGAGCAATATGACTTAGTATCTCAGACTCAACATGCATCGGGTTGGTTCGCTCAGACTTGAGCCAACGCTTGATGCACCAGCAATGACTGATTCTTGTAATAACGGGTCTCGGGAACTGAAGAAAATACAAGGGAGCAGAATTATCTGCTTTCCCAGCTGGATACCCAGCTTATATCGCTGCGTGCGGTCTCCCATACTATGACATACTTCTTTGTTTTGATCTACCAGACACACCTATCACCACTCACGTTATGCTTAGAAACTTGGAGAGCAAGATAGGTGTAGATCAGATTAGTGGTCTATTACAAGACAAGAAGCTTGAAATTGCTTGAGAGTGTAGAAAGTCAGAGCAACCATCTCGTTGAATATCTTTTGGTATGATAGACTGAGAGAAGTATTAAGTACACCCTCCTTAATGCTGCCTACGCAACATGAAACATATAAACGCAGGGAACTTGTTAGTTGTGGAAAAGGAGACTAGACTGGCATCAAATCTATATGCTACTTTAATGCATAAGTGAACTACCACTACAGATTGCTCAACAGCAATATGGGATAGTAGTGACATCCCTATTGACCAATATTCTTTGATAAATGTGAACAAAAGTGTTTTTCTTAATTAATTATACACTTTTACAGTTGAGGTAATTCATCAAATATAAAACCAAAAGCATTCAAAAGGAGTTCCCAGACACATCTAATCATAGCAGCTGAGGTGGTGCACCAGCAGTTGACTTTGAATAATTGGCTTCGCCATAGGCTTTACATTTTGCAAAGATAGTCTATCTACAAACCAGTTTCTTGCATTATTCAGCATAACAAAATCAGTTCCTAATAGGCCTGTGAGGTTTTGATAGAAGAAAAGAGCTTCTACGGCATATTCCAAAACAAATGATATAGTTTAGAGACCTGGATTACTTCAGTGGTGGAGCCTTTATATCAATTACTAGCAAAAACTGCCAGGCCAAAAGATATTTGGGTTGAATATTATTTGCTGGATGCGGGTTACACAAGAAACATAGATTTTGCATGTAGTGGGTTCCTGGTGATATCGTTAGGTTTCACCCTTCGAAGGTATGTTGTCTACATGTCAAAGTACTGCACGTATTCAGCAAGTTTGTACCACATATTCTGTCAATGTATCATCTGTATTTTGCTGTTTGCACTTTGTATGGTGAGGTTTTCATACATTTTAGTGACAGAGGGTAAGAACAGTGTCACCTGCAGAATGCCCTAACGACTGCCTACCCTCGACCGGGCTTACTTATGGGTCTCCCTGCTGAGGATTTTGCCAGTTGGGTTAACATGGCTTTAGATACATTTGCCCCGTTGAAAGTGAATTGACATACCAGAAGAAAGTCTTCAGCTTCCTGGTTCTAGGCACAGCTCAAAGAACTCAGGCGGTCATGCAGCAGGCAGGAGAGCAAGTGGCGCATAAATCTGGGTCCAGAGGAAAAGAGTAAACACAAAGCACTGTTACTTATTTATAAGCACACCATTTTTGAGGCCAAATCTGTATTCTTCACGGAGAAAATTAGGCCAGCTAAAAACTTCTCTAAGGAACTTTTTAAAGTTGTCAATCTTTTATCTAATCCTCCTTCTCCACCTCATTTCAATATTTCTCAAGCTTTTTGTGATGAGCTATCCATTTTTTTTTTTAGAGATACAATTTTGAATATTTACTCTGAGTTTGATCTGCCTTGTGATCAGGAGACCTTGTCTATGGCCCCTCCATCTTCTTTACTTAAGCACTCCCCTGTGCGGTCTTACTTTTCACAAGTTAATATGCCAAAGGTTAAAGAACATTTGAAGGGCATTAAATCTGGTTCTCCATTGGATCCCTGCCCACCTAAAATCTTACAGCTTGCCCTGGATACAACCACTAATCATCTCATAATGACCATTAATATGGTCATAAAGGTTGGAAAATTTCCCAGTCTATGAAAAGAAGCAATTGTTATTCCATTTCTCAAGAAACCTAACCTTAACCCTGAGGATTTCAAAAACGATCGTCAATTTTATTACTGCCCACTCCAGCTAAAATATTGGAGAAACATTTGAACCAGGAATTGATTACATTTATGGATCTCATGATCTTCTTGATCCATCCTAGACTGGTTTTCAGGAGTGGTCACAGTACGGAGACCGCTCTAATTGCGGCAGTTGACTATATTAGAGGTCAGGTTGATCAGGGTGGAGGCGCAGTTCTGGTCATGCTAGACCTGTCTGCGGCCTTCGATACAGTCTCCCTGAATCTTATGGCAAATTAATTACTACAACTGGACGTGGAGGGCAATGGGCTCAGTATATTGCATTCTTTTCTAGTGGATAAGGTGCAATTGGTAAGTTGTAGACAGATCAGGGCTAAAGCTTTTAGTCTTCCATGTGGGGTGCCACAGGGCTCCTCACTTAGTCCTACCCTTTTTAATCTTTATGTTTCTTCTTTGGCGACCGTGGTTAGATCTTTTGGTTTTCAGGTGCTGCCCTACGCAGACGTCACTCAAATTAGTGTGTGAATAACAGGCAGTGTGCCCTTGGTGGCAGACAGGTTTAAGGACCACACGGCCGGAGTTAGAAATTGGATGAAAGAAAACTTTCTTGAGCTGAATGTTGAAAAAACAGAGGTTCTGGTATTTGGAGCACAGCAGTCCGTCTGGTTTGAGCTGTGGTGGCCAGAGTCTTGTGGTCATCTTCCTACTCCGGTCGAATCAGCCAAGAATCTAGGGGTTATTTTTGACAAATCCTTGTCATTTAACCTACAGGCTAATTGCACTACCAGCACATGCTTCCATCTTATTAGATTTATTAAAAAGATCTTTCCGTTCATTCCTTTAGAGACGTGTAAATACATGGCTGTGGCACTGGTTTCCTCCCATCTGGATTACTGTAAAGCTCTCTACCTGAACATTAACCAGGCTTCTCTCAACAAACGTCAGGTCATCCAAAAAGCATCGGCGAGGCTTGTTTTAGGCATCCCAAAACTCCGCTAGGTTGCCAAGAGTTTCAGACCATTCATTGGCTTCCGATCAAGAAACAAGTGCTTTTTAAAGTCTTATGCATGGCTTTTATGGCACTGCATAAGTTGAGCCCGAGGTTATTCCAGTCGAACTATCAGCGACATGTGCCCAATAGGCTGCTCCGTTCTGTTTACAGGAGGAAGGTGGTGGCACTTAAGATTTGCAGAGCCAGCTGGGAGCTCATTTGCTTATGCAGTGGCCAATCTTTGGAACATCCCGTCCATCCACATTGCTGGATCTGAAAATCTTTTGGCTTTTCGAAAACATCTGTAAACAAGGCTTTTTTCATCCTAGCCTCCGGACCTTTTTTCCCGGATTCTCCTTTCCGATTAGATGCCTCCTGATGGTTTTAGCGCCTTGACACCTTCAGGTATAGCTGCGCTTTTTAATTTCTTTGTAATTTGATTTCATTTTCACCTCTGTAACCTGGATATTGTGTAAATATAAGGTGTATCTTTAGTTTTCTTTTTTTTAAACGAAGTTGTAAAAAATTGGCTGAAGTTAATGGTAAATACACAGAATATATGGACTGCTAAGGAATAGAGGAAAATGGAAAAAGGCAAGAGGTCTACTTAATAAACTCCCTAAAGACAGCTACAGTAGAGAAACATATTTTTTTTCTGTACATCAGTTTTAATACATGCTGTTTAGAACAAAGATGTCTAAGATTTTAGATATGGGCTCCTGTCCGAGACTTGTGAACGACAAAGCAAATTATTTTTGTACTTTTGGCATTCCAGCATTGAGAGGGCCCTGGTTAAAGGTGGGCTTATGGGCAAAGTATTTTTCTAAGATGTGAAACACTATAGCTATTATTTTTAGACAAATATGTTCTGTACTCTAAGAAAGAATTACTATTTTTGGTGAATATAGCAGTAGAGCAGATAAACCAGCACTGGAAAAATAACTGCGCCGATATATTTTTTGGACGGGTATAGCAAATACTGGCAATGGTAGGACATGTTTTAAACCAAGAATACTAGGGAACTAGAAATTCAGTAAAGATAATGATAATGGTGGATTTTCTTTTTTTATTAAGTTTAAAATGAAGTCATACTGTGTAGCATATCTTCAACTTCGAAAAACAGTCTATATTCCAATGATACGTCAATAACACCTTGATAGCCTGTGGCTTTCAATCATTTAACTGTGTCTTGCATGGAATTTCATCAATAAAGAGGAAGCAAAAATTGCTGAGATGAGATAGTATATCAAGCAAATGTTCATAAAGTTACTTAAACAGGCGAGCCAGGCACTCTGCTACCCCCAGACGTCTGCATGTGAGGGACAAAGAATTTAGTGCACTTTGTGGTCTCTACTCTAACGCACCACCTCTGCAGCTATTTTGCAAATAAACTAGTCCTGCTTTTTTTAAGATTGTACAATTCAGAAGGGGAGCCACTGGACTCCCATCATGGTGAGTGTGATGTGATCATATTTCTTCACGCCCTGGATGAGACGAGCTGTGGAGTATAGAATGCCGTAAGTGGTGTCAGTGTAGAGTTGGAGGCCAAGAAACAGGGTTTTACCACAATCCAGTTGCGAGAGTAAGAGGGATTGAACAGCAGTTCTGAATTCACTTTCTAGAAGAAACTGTTTCACTTTCTTTATAAAAGAGTGCTGGTACCAGGCCATCTTTGTTTTTTTGGCAATGTACTGCTTGAGGGTGAGGTTGGTGTCCAGAGTAAATCCAACTGACTTGCCATTCGGTGAAAGTTGGGTTTCTAGGACATCAAGGTTCATAAATTTAAAAGTGGATAGAAATAATGCTCTTATATCATAAATTCTCTAAATGAATACTTCTGCATTTTCTCTTTCCAGCTAATTGACTACTTCTGCTCCGTAGAGGTTCCAGCAGTTGGAATCAAAGTGAAGACCTAGAGTGTCTCTAATTTTAATCAAACCCTTGTGTAGTTCACTTCCCTGGCAACTTACAAGAAAGATGGCTATAACAGGGTGACTGAGTGAATCATATGGGGTGAGATGGAAAGAAAATAACCAATTTCTGTGCAAATAAGGGCTGCTATGTTTCGGCCAGAGAAGCTGCAGATTTTCCGACATATACATACCAAGTCCTCCGTGTTGGGACATTGGAGCAATATAGGATGGAATTTGGTTATGCCAAGCTTAGCTTTTCGAGGAAACACACATTCTGATGGGATTATGTTTTTCTTAAAAATGCATCACTGATAAGTAATTACACAGAATGATATTTAATTTAGGAACGTGTATTTATCAGATTTGTTAGTGCAGAGCCTGTGTGGTTTATTGTGAGTCTGGATTATAAACTTTCACAAACACTTACGGTTCACTCCTCTTTTAGCTGTGTGTGTTAAGTCGGTGCCGTGGAATGAGCATTCACCAGTGCTATAATAGATACCAAAGGGTTACAGTTGGCTTTATCAAAACTTCCCTTCATGAATGATTGTACTATGCTGGGCTTTGTTGGTCTGACTGTATTTTATCATTGCCAGTAGTGTCACCCTAAATAACAAAATAATCTGGTGAAAGGTGATTTTAAGTCTTTTTAAGTGCTTCTTCAGTAGCACAGCAAATGACAGCTGGATTTTCCAGAGCCCTATATTGCAGGGAGAAAGGACTGGCATCATCAAGAGGTGCATATGGTAGGGATTGTACTGCTATACATTTAAGAGTGCACCTGCAAACAGTAATTGCTGCCTAGAGCACCCAGCATTACAAATCTAAATTTATTTTGCCAATTCTCACTTTCATCCTTAGCTGAAATAGTTATTGAAATCGGAGACCAGAATTCCCAATTCAGCTCATGAAAAGGCTCTTCTGTGGCTCTTAGAGAATACACAGATGTACACTTACCAACATACCTGAAATAACATTGAATAAAATGACTTATGCATATTCTGACCTGCTTATTAGATGATTGGTTAGCAATAGGTGTCCAAGCACTGAACTTTGTACGGTCGCTAACACTGGTCTGGTTGATGATGGATGGGTCATTTATGGCCATCTCTGATTCTCCAGTGGACAAGCCCAGGCTCTCCAGCTGCCATCGTTTCACACTATGTGGGTTTGCTCTAGTGCTATCAGCCATGGTTTAAGAGTTCTTGGCTGCTTTAGCTGGTGAAAGGCTCCCGACACTGGAGACATTCAGCAAAGACACCTAAAAGCAGGTAAGTTACACCATGTAAAATTTAACAAGTCTATAACCTATAAGCCACAAAGTGAACATTTACATAAGTAACTAGACAACAATTAGGTCGCTAACATTTTATCATCATGTTATGGCACCAAATTCATACATTTGACAAAGCATTCACAACCACATAGACCTTACAACAGGTACGGTAGTTAATTCAGACTGTCTCCTATCAATTTGCAAGTGAAGGACAAGATTTTCTTAGAATGTTTGAACCCAAAATGGAAAGTGAATATGTGACAAAAAACCATGTATTTTGAGAAACTAAAATGCTGATGTGTGAAAATCAAAATGATTGAAAATCCAAAACATATTTAATCTGAAGCCAGGGACACAAGCATAGGCAAATTTCTATGATTTGACTTTCAAAATAATACACAAAATTACAGGGGAGACCAATATGGGCATGAGAGCAGATTATTTGAAATGCATTATTTATATTGTTAACAAATTAGACCTGCAGTCATACCATACCTAAATGCAGTAGACGAAATACCAGAGTGTAGCCCACTGGAAGCCAAAATCAACACTGCCACATCGCTCACCAAAAAGATACATTTACACTCATATTACACATGTCAGAAACATTCCCAATGTTAAGATGCATCTGGGAGGAGGACCTTGAAGTGATGGAGGGTGATGAATGGCAGAAGCCACTTATGGCCCCAAGAGAAATTGCCATCACAGGATGGTTTAGGCTCACATAATTCAAATTCTTACACCATGTTTACTATATTAGGGAATAATTAAGGAAAATGAGGCACGAGTCATCTCTCACATGTTTGCTATGTAATGAGTATCTAGGATACGTTTTACACTCGGTATTGGGGATGTAGAATATTTCAAAGATATTGGCATGAAGTGTCAAATGTCTTATATGAAATTATCAAAGTGAAGATGGTCATCTCTGCAGGCTGTGCCCTATTAAACACTGTAGAAGAATTATTGACAGATCGAGACGCTAATTTATTTAATTGGGCGCAAGCTGGTTATCCCAAAGAAGGCCATACCCAAACATGGAGAGCCTTCTGTGCATGACCAAGTGGAACGTGGGTCTCAAAGAATGTAGGATACTGGAAGAACAGGCTTACGAGGATCGAAGATGTACACAAACAGATATGGGCAAATTGACAAGACTACTATGGTACAGAGGCTTCTGAAGCCATCACTCCATACTGTCTTGCAATATGTAGGTATTATTTCAATAACAGGTTGAGTCATAAAAATTAACTCACGACCCAGTAATGAATGTCAACCAGTAGCGGCTGATGTAAGATATATGTGGTGAGGCGGAAGGGTGCAGCGCGGAGTGGACGCGCTGGGGGGGGGACGCCAGTGCGAGGGGGCCAAAATAATTTAAAAAAGAAAACTTACCTGCTGGTTTTCCGATCGCCGCGCTGCTCCCTGGGCTTCTCCTCTTGGCACAGGCTGAAGCTCCCAGCTTCCCCTGCGGCCAATTCCGGCGCTGCTCTCACCATGAGAGCAGCGTAGGGATTGGGCGCTCCATCGGGAGCTTGGAGCCGAGCCGGATGATCTCTCCACCCAGCAATACAGCTGGGTTGGAGAGATGTCAGTGCGCATGACGGTTTGGCCGGCCTGAGGCGGCCGGCCAAACCGTTATGTGCACTGACAGCAGGGCCAACCACTCCTCCTCTCCTGCTGCAGTGCTGTGGCCCCGTCCCCCAAGAGTCAGCCGCAGGACGAAAAATAAAATGATCTGCATCAAGATCATTTTATTTTTCGTTTGCCTCTGCTGGCAGTGGGGCGGCGCTCCTCTGCCGTAGCGGAGGAGCCGCCCCTGATGTCAACTTGTGTATCACGGATGTTGTACATGTTGTGTCGTTTTAATGATCTATTAGGAAAAGACAAAGAAAAACTACTATAAAATATTGGCAGTGACTGGAAATAGAACATTAGGTTCTGTTTACCTTTCTTGTATGAATTGCTAATTAAACAATGGGCAATATTCAGGGTCAGTAGATTTCGAGGATTCTGTGGCTCGAGAGTTTTACGCATAATTATTGGTTTACTGCATTCGCCACATAATTTGCACAATGTGCAGATTTCACCAAACATTTTGATTGTATCTCCAGTGTATGAAACTAATACTGCCAGAGAATGTGCAGCATAATTCCCAATTTTTCCTGCATAATGTAGATAACCTTGGTTTACCATGCTGCATAATCTTAGAAGCCCTTACAATATTAAAACCCTGCAGAGGGGTTTAGAGGTTGTCATTATTATTATGGAATTGGTATTTCACATCAATTGTCAAATATTTTCCATATTTTCATGTGAAATATTGGTTTTATACCACTGCATTTTGTGCAATAAAAAGCACAAAAACATGTAATATATATAGATATATTTTCACTCACAATACCACAGTTAATAACTGAGCTATGGTTCTGACTCACATGAGCAAATCCACTGAAATGCGGGAGTTATGGCCTTCCAAAGCATGCAGTCAACACCTGCAGCTCATGGCCTTTGGCATTGCACAGCAGGGTTGGTTGCCGGGCCTGAGCTCCGGGCCCTGATCCCAACTCTTACAAGTGGCCAACCCTCACTGAGTCTTTGGCTGTGCGCAGCAGGGTTGGGCAGAGGCAGACCTTTAGCTGTGCTTCGCAGGGCCTGTGCCCAACCATCCGTGGGAGGTCCAAACCTGTAGCGAATGACCTTTGTCAGTGCAGAGCAGGCGTTGGCTACACAGCCGGAATTGAGCAGGAGGACATCAACTGCACATGACCTTCAGCTGGGCACACTGGGGGAGTTGCCCTGTTCCCAACTATCTGCTTGGGGCCAACACCCGTAGAGAACCCGTAGAGAACAGCCTTCGCCAGTGCACAGAGGGGTTTGACCACAGAGCTTGGCTGGAGGCCAGTTGTTTAATTACATTTAGCTTTTTTTACATGTTGCTATTTATTGGTATACATTTTTTTTTTTTAAGTTTTAGAAAACTTATTAATTTATGCACAATAAACAAAGGACACATTTCCATCCATACGACAGTTGCAATTACCAGAAGAATACAATAGCCATACAACATAGTTTCCAAATAATGCAGCAGGCAAGTAGAATCTCATTACATTTCGCTGTCGACCCGCACCACCCACCCGACCATGATCGCCCCCTCCGTTTCAGGACCAGTCCCGAAAGTGTCATGAAGATAACTTAAGGACTCGCTCCACAGTGCCTCTATATGCAACCCTCTACTCCCTCTGCCTCCACCAGAGCCGCGCTTGTGTCACTAAACCTCAAGGCTGTTCGCTCTCGGTTCTTGTTGTACCCCTTCAGTGGGCGCACCGTCCCCTGCCTCAGTCGCCCTGTATGTTCTATACAGCGCCCAGAAGTTCTTAGGCCTATTGCGGTGAGGGAGAAGATCACTATAGTTCTCTGTTTGAGTACCGCAATATAGCATGTCGTTCGCCCACTGAGCAATCGTAGGAGTCGGTCCTCTCGACCAACACAACGCCACTCTACATTTGGATAACAGCAGACACATGTCGACTAATCTGCGTACCCCTTTAGGTATTGGTTTGGAATAGCCCAGCAACGCCAATGTCGGCTCCGGCGCGAGCTCCAGTCCAATTACCTCTGTAAGCTCCTTAAATACTCGCTCCCAGAATCTAGCAATCCCCGGGCAGGTCCATGCCAGGTGCAGAAAGTCGGCCAACCTTTTGCTGCATAGCTCACGCCTCGACTCTTCTCTGAGGCCATATCTGCACAACCTTTCTGGAGTATAGTAGACCCTATTTAGATATTTAAAGTGGATCAGACGGTGTCTACCATTCAGGGAGATACGTTTCGTGCTGGTGCAACAGTACGTCCACATTGCATCGTCAATGTCTCTATCTAAGTCCCTCTGCCAAGCTAAGCGGGCTTTAGTGAAGTAGTTCTCTCTATAGGACATAGTCAGTTTATATATTTTAGATACTATACGCGTCGGGTCATCAATTTTGATGACGTAAGACAAGGAAGTCAACTACGGCGGTTCAGCCAAGTCATCCCCCAATATTTGTATCAGCGCGTGCTGAGTTCTATGGAATTGAAATTTGGTAAGAAGGGTGGGCGCTGCGTCTCCGGTCACCAAGTCCACCCAGCTTCGCGCTGTGCCACCTTCAAATAAGTTCCCTATAGTCCGGATCTCTATTGAGTTGAGCGCTTTCACAACTCCCCTATCCCTACATGGGGGCAACTAGTGGCACCAGTCCAGTGGAGCAAGCGGGGAATAAAGTATGGCACCCGCCTGTAACTTTAGAAGATGGTGCCAGGCATGCGTAGTCGCGTTGATTGAGTCAAGTATCCCCGTCCTACGGTCTGGGGTGAGAAAAGCAGAGCAGGCAATGGGCGAGGGGAGGCCACAACCCTCTCTATGAGTAAGTGTGGGGTGTCCAGTGAACCATGCATCCAGTGGTAAGCCAGTGCACTTTGCGCCGCCCTATAGTATAAGTCCAAATCAGGTGCCCCAAGCCCCCCCATGTGATACGGTAAGGTAAGGATTTGCCATTTGACCCGCGGTTGCTTGCCAGCCCAAGCTAACTTAATCATCAATGTTGTGAGCCTTTTGAAGAATGCGGCTGGAAGTACCAACGGGATATTAGAGAAAAGAAACAGAAAGCGAGGCAGTACCACCATTTTCATTATAGAAATTCTGCCCATCAAGGATAGAGGTAGTCGAATCCAGCCTTCCACCTCATCTTCCAATTTACTAATCGCTACCCCGTAGTTTTCCCGAAATACGACCTCAGAGTCCGAGTGCACCTGGATACCTAGATATCGCACCGAGTCCGTCGACCACTGCAACGAGTAGTCAGGCTCAAACTGCGTCGTGGCAGGGGTAAGGGGAAATACGATAGACTTCGGCCATTTACTGGTAGTCCAGACACCGCACCGAAGCGCACCACTTCGCGCAGAACAGGGGAAAGGTTGCGCTCTGGGTCACGGATATATAGGAGCGTATCGTCCGCGTATGTAGAGACGATACGTTCGTAGCCCTTATACCTATGGTATTCCCGAAGCGCACAAGCTAAAGGTTCTGCCACCAGAGCATATAGTATCGGCGACAAAGGGCAGCCTTGTCGTGTGCCCCTAGTGATATGTATAGCATCAGTCACCAAATTACCAATTTTGATCCGGGCTGTGGGCGCACTGTACAATACACCCATAAGCTGCAGAAAGACTTCCCCCAGGCCCATCCTCGTCAACACCTGTCTCATAAAGGGCCATTCGACAGAGTCGAAGGCTTTCTCCAGGTCAAGAAAAACTGCCACCGCTGAAATCTCCGGCTTAGTGTGCTGCACCGCACCGAACACCGTTCGCAAATTATAAGTAAGATTTCGACCCGGTACAAACCCCGCCTGCTCCGGGGCGACAAGTGTCGGGATCAAAGGGACCAGCCTGTTTGCCAGGATCTTCGCGAAGATTTTTGTATCGACGTTAAGCAAGGAAAGCAGGCGATAGGATGCGCATTCCTCAGGGGGCTTGCCCGGTTTCAGGATGGCTGCAATGTTCGCCTCTCTCATCGAAGGTGGCATAGTGCCCGACACACACATGTCGTCGAAGAGAGTGGCTAAGTGCGGCAATAGCAGGTCCAAGTACGCCTTGTAGAAAGCGATAGTTAGGCCGTCTGAACCCGGCGCACTGCTCGATTTCATGCCTGATAAAGCCAAAGTAATTTCTTCCTTCTCTAGGGGGCGCATCAGGAATTCTCGATGCGTGTTCGTTAGCCAAGGCAACTTTATATGAGTTAGATAGTCCAAGATTTCCGCCTCAGTGCCTCCGCTACGAGTAGAGTAGAGCAGTGAGTAATATTGCCTAAACCTCCCTGCTATGGCTGCCTCTTCAGTGAGTGTATCTCCCTCTGCCGTCTTGATTTCTGCGACTACCGTTTTTTCTCACCGTTTTTTGAGTAACTGGGCTAGTACCGCTCCCGGCCTTTCACCCTCTCCGTAGGTGCGGGCAGTGGCGTATTTACCAAGATGTTTATTTCCGCATCTGCAGCATCGTGGTATTCTTCTAACTGTGCTTTGAACTCCTTCATTACTTAATCATCGGCTCTAATCTGTAGACGTGTCTCCAGGTTAGTTAAGATCGTTTCCAAATCTGCTTGTCTCCGTCGTATCGCTCTAAGGACTCCGGAATGTTTAGTCATGGTGACTCCGCGGATATAGACTTTGAACGCCTCCCAAACCACCTGAAAGCTGTCCACCGAACCCACATTTGTGACAAAGAACGTTTCGATCGCTTCAGCCAGCTCCTCCTTAAATACTGCATCTAGCAGAGAATAAGGTGGGAACCTCCAAGTAAAGGGGGGGATAGTCTTCTGGGGCGCGTCCAGAACTAGTACTATTGGGGAATGGTCCGAGAGCGTACGGGGCAGCACCTCGCAGGACCGGGTACACTCATACAGCTGCCTGGATGCTAGCCAATAGTCTATGCGGGTATGTAAATCATAAAACGCGGAGTAATGCGTGTATCCCCCTTTGCCAGGGAATCTTTGCCGCCACACATCATGCAAGTCGAACTGGACCATGACATCCGTCACTGTCCGGGCCGCCGCCGTGACTTGTCTCTCCGGCCCCCCCGACCTATCCTGATGCGGGTTCAAGATTAAGTTGAGGTCGCCACCCCAGAGTTGTTGCCCTTCCCCACAAACACGCACCTGTTCAGACAATGCAGCATAAAAGTTGGGATTATCATAATTGGGGCCGTATATATTAACTATGAGTATGTCCATTCCCTTTCCCCGGCATCTAGATATTACATATCGCCCATCTCTGTCAGTGTCTATTGGTTCGAGTTTAATCGCAACCTTGGGGTTCACCCATGTAAGCACTCCTCACGCATGTGTGGTAAAACCTGCTGCGTGTATGTGTCCGTGCAATCCTCTGCTGCGAAGCATGGGGCTATTAAGAGGAAGGTGTGTCTCCTGCAGTAGCGCAATGTCTACTTCGTGTCTCGTCAAGTAGGCCAGGACTTTGCGGAGCTTCCTGTAGTCATTAAGACCCCTCACATTCCATGTGAGTGCTCGAAGCCTACCACACGTTGGATCACTATGGGATCTACTGCGAGCTGTCACGTGGTCGTGCGTTAGCAATCTAGCTGTGCCTGCCATTGGAACATACAACTCGTGCAATCGTCATGTGCAAAATGTAGTGTTTAGAAAAAGTGGCCCATCGTCTGGATCTCCATCCCCTCCCGCCCCCCACCCAAGCCAGGCCTACCCCAACTGTGCCTCGGCGAGATATCATCAAACAGTCCCCTTGTTCCAGCGTAAAACTCAGCAATCGGAAACAACTCAACTTCAAACCAAGGGATCCCCCCCCCCAAAAGTGCAATACCCCAGGTGTGTGCTTCACTCGTGGGCGGATGTTGCTCGCCTAACAAGGTAGAACTTCTAAGCCTAGCCAGGTATCCGCTCCGCACACCATCAAACAAGTATTATGTATCTGCTACAAAGAATGAATCTCCAACCCCCTCCTCCTTTTCCCCTCGTTAGGTCAAAAAACATCATTACTAAACCCCCTTGAGGAACTAGCTCCAACGTTGCCAGGGCGCTATCGCTGTAACTCACCTATAATGCCCTCTGATGGTAAAGTCTCAGTTAAATATGTTTATACTTGGTAACCCCTTGCATTTTCACACTAGGCCTCCCCACACCACCCCAAAAGTAGCAATCTTAACTGCAGTTAGAATAGTCCAGAGTTCAGTCCTGTTCATCTAAACGACCACCTTCCGCTCCCTCCAAGGAGCCTCGCTCCGGGCTGCGACGCTTTTCTTTAGACCAGTCTTTCAGGGCTTTCTGTAGGGCTTTCGGATCGGTGAAGATACGGAAGTGGCCCTGTCGATTGACTCGGAGTCTCGCCGGGTATAGCATGGCGTAGTCTATGTTGTGCTCACGTAATTTCTTCCTCAGTGGAGCAAACTGTCTACGCGCCTCTTGAACTCTTAGTGTGAAATCTGGGAACAGAGAGATAGTGGATCCTTCATATTGCAATGACTGTTTTTCCCTGGCCACCTTCAGCGCCGAATCCCTGTCGCGATAGTTCAGTAACTTCGCAATTATCGGTCTTGGGGGAGCACCAGGAGTTGGGCGAGGGCCCAGAGAGCGATGCGCCCTCTCCACCACAAATATGGGAGAAAAAGTTTCACTACCCAGGAGCATTACCAATAACTTCTCAACAAAGTGTTCCATGTTGCCAGTCGGGGTCGACTCCGGAAGGCCCGTGATCCTCAAGTTATTGCGACGGGAACGCGCTTCAAGGTCCTCGGTTTTATCCTGCATAACCTGAATCACTCTACCCAGTTGCTTATGATCGGCGTCCAACGTTGTCTGTGCTTCTTCTACCTCCGTAACCCGGCGCTCCGTCATGTCCAATCGTTCAGCATGCTTGTCCAGCCTCTCGGACATCCTATCCATCCGAGATGAGAGGGAGTCCATCTTAGTCCACAGAACAGAGAGACTGCTCTGCAAGCCTTTTTCCATTGCAGCCAGCATGGAATGAATATCGCCGTCCGCCTCCTCCTGAGGTTGTTCCTGCACCGTGTCCGCATCTTCAGCAGCTGTGTCTCGCATCTTGGACTTCCTTTGGTCAAACGTTAGCTTCGGCTGAGATTTATCTACTCTGCCCATCTCAGTGGGTCCTCTGCAATAGTGTAGGTCCAAAAACAGCAGGCACCCAAGCCGGCAACCACTGCCTCAGTGCACGCTGCCAGGAATATGTGATGGTGCCCTAACGATCACAGCACTTGGCTACGGTCAGAGCAAGACTTGATCGCTGCGGTCCCACAATCGCGTCCGTCTGCAGAGCAGCCGCCGCAGGGCACCGGGCCAACGACGCCGCACAAGCGCTTTCTGCACTTCAACTGCGCAGAGAGTCTGGCCCATCACGACCTGGCAGGGATGGATTCCTCACTACGAAGGGCACCGTCTGCTATTCACCGTCTCAGGTGCCACCTCCTCGCGGCTTACGCCAGGGACAGAGCTTCCCGCAGTCTCTCCTTATAGGGCACCTCACAGCAGGAGGAGCAGCGCAGTACAAAATCAGTGGCCCCAACACCGTGGCGCCGCAGAGACAGCCCTGCCGTTATTTTCGTCAGACACTCACACGAAGAGCGCCAGTCCACATGGCTCCACAAAAGATAGCGTCCAAGCCCTGTAGGCTCCCCTCAGGCTCCGCGCAGGCAGTGGGTCCCTTCCAGGCGTTGCCGCTACCTAGCTTGGCACCGGGGCTCGCAGGTGCAGAGGATAGCGCGAGGCTCCACTCACCCTCAAGGTATGGACCTCCGCCATGCAACGATAATTTCGGCTAGCCGTAGGAACCAGGCTATATGGCTTGAGACTTCCGCACCTACAAAATTCAAAATGGCGGGGCTCGCTCACCGCATCCCACAACTCACAGAGGACCGCGCTCCAGTACACTGTTCCCTGGGTCCGTAGGCAGCGCTCTCCCTTCCGAATGTCACCTCAGAGGGCCGCAGTAGGGGCGTCGTGCCTCCCCGTCGTCTCCACCTCAAAGGACCGCAACTTCCCTCAGCATCCGGTGGTAGACGTGCGTCAGCCTCCTGGCGTCTCGCGGCTGGGTCTCTTGCGCACCTCCGCCCCGCAGGCCACGGGCTGCCCCAGCCACCACACCGTTCGAGGGGGAGATCACCTCGTAGCAAGCGCCAGCATCAGCCGGCCACACAGCTCGTACCACAGTCCCGGGCGCGGTGTTCTCAGCTTAGCCGCAGGGCGTCGGGCCGCCCCCATTCCTCACACCAGCCCGGGGACTGCGGCCTATGCAAGTCCAGCACCGGCAGCAAGTGCCCGCTCAGCCGTCCGGGTGAGCACAGGGATCGGAGACAGCTCGTTTTGCTCCGAAGCCTCACCAGAACCAGTGTCGGCTCTAGTTAAGCCGTATCAAGCGAGCAGATGCCGGATAATTAATGAATTGCGCGATAGTAGCACGGAGCTCTCCACTCAGGCGGCCATTTTCATTGCGTGCAAGCTCCGCCCCTTTTATAGGTATAAATATGGTGAGGTCATAAGTGCTGAATTTGGTGGGCAAGTTATGAATGGCATAGCTAATATGCAAGTTATGGATTGAGCTCCCAACCATAACTTGCAAATTTCAGTCTTTATTTCGGTTTTAAATCATAACCACAACTGCACTTTAACTGTGCTTGTTTTAGGTGACTTTTCAAGGATTTTTATAAACATACATTGAGGCATTCTAACTAAAGCTAACCATGACTTCACTTTAAACTTTGTTTTTTTCATTGAACTTTCTTTATTATATACTACAAACACCCTGTGACTAACCTTTGTGGCACCCAATATCTGCTGTGCGCCAGTATATGAATGTGTGCAGTAGAGGGTTGGCCACAGGGTCTCGCCTGCGAGCCCTGCACACAACCTTAACCAAGGGCCAAAGTGAGCATCATACAGCATTCTGCTGTCTGCACAGGGGTTGGACACAAGGCCTGTGCCTAACATTTCACGAGTGGTCAAACATGGCTGCAAAAGGCCTTTCGCATGCATAGAAGGGTTGGTCACAGGGCCTGGCCTGCAGGCCCTGTGCCCAACCCTCAATGGGCAACCAACACCAGTTGTGCACTGCCATCAGCCGTGCACACCATGGGGTTGTCTCCTGGGCCTGTTCCCAACCTTCTGCAGTCGGCCAACACCCGCAGCACATCGTCTTCAGATATCCATAGCCTCTGGGCACAACCCTCCATTAATGGCCAACCCCAGAGGCACACCGCAATAGGCCATGTGCAGCGGGGTGTTGGCCGTAGGGCCTGGATTGTGGCCAGGCCCCGGTCTGCCCTGCAGCCAAGCCCCATGTGTGACCATTGGTCAGGATGTGCAAATCTTATGTTGTATTCAAGAATCCGGAGACAAAGCAGGATCACCGGTACCTACAGCAGGCCAAGATTTGCAAATCCAGCATAGGATTTACCAATCCAACTATAAAAATATTTTTTTCTGATTTGTTTTTATTGCCACACGGGTCCTTTTGGGCATATTCCACATGTGCCTGGGTTATCAAGGTAAGTACACCCTGCTTCCTTATGCCCTTTTTCTCTTTAGTTTTTGCGATTGTGGTGACCGCTGGTGGTTCTGTGCTATGGGGCTGCAGACAGCCTTTGGAAATCCTTTTCTGGGTCCGAATCCCCCTTGGAGAGTGGGCAGACCAGGTGCGGCCTAGTTTCGGAGCACAGGCTACGAGAGCCTGCAGGCTACGGGCTATGAGAGTCTGTTCATCGTTGGGGCAAGTGATTAGAGCCTGCTGGATGCAGAAGTAGGCGGCAGCAGCATGTCTCCTGCAGCCGTATCAGCCTTCGCGCCCGCACAGCCAGTTCCTTGACCCCCGATACCCGGAAAGATAGTCCCACCCAACTTCATCTTTCTCTTACTATCTGAAAGAAGTTTGGACTGAGCAGTCCAAAAGCCACCTACAAAAGCTGCCCAGAAGTCTTTAATGGTCGGGAGACGTCCTGCTGATCCCCAGGGGTGAGGGGGTCTCGAGGAGGCGAGGTGGCTTCACAGTAGGTGTAGCTCTGTCGGGTTGAGAGTCGTGGTGCGCAAAGGCAGCCAGCCTAGGTGTTGGTGTGGCTTGCATGCCACGCTTCGCTCCCCCACCCCTTATAACTAACAAGCTTTCATCAACGCTTGCTTGATTGTTTTACTTTGGCGCCTACAACAAACAGACCCTCCCAGTAGAATTTAGAGGAACCCTTGCAAGGATTTCAGGGCATATCGCAAAGAAACAATACATTAATTAAACTCATAAGACATATAAGAGGATTTGAAGAGAGCTGTTGCAAGCCGCTAGGAAAGGGTTTGGGACAACAGATTGGGGGAAGGTGAAGTAGCCAGGTGCCTATGTTTTTCATTTTGAATTTTTTTTTAAGGCTCAGAACTCTGATTTCCAGGCACTGTAGCGGCATCCCAGTCTTGGTTCAGGAGTCGGCCACAGACTGTTCACTGGGGCAAAAGTATAAAGTGGAGAAGATATCCTTAAGACAACAACCTTAATAAGGGGAGGAGCTGGTGAGAGTGGCGCGACTTTAGAGTTCCCCTCTAAAGGGTTGAACACAGGAGTCAGTTTTGAGAGCCCCAGCGGTCTGGATGTAGGAACACACTCTTTGTCTACTGTTACGACCACTTGCCACCTCTCCAGAATATCTGATATTTCTCCATGGCCACCTCAGACAAGTTTTGTGAAAGCAGGGCGGATGGGATCCAATGAGAACAATTTGGAAACAAAGATGTTCTTTTCTTTGTATCCCCAAAAAACTCCCAACTCTGAAAAAATGCAAAGATCCTTTATTAAAGCAGGAACAGAGTGTGATGAAAACGCGACCCCCACAGCTCCAGCGAATCTGTGCATTGTCCCAAAAATCTCACAACAGATCACCAACCAAGCCAATTTCCAGTCTTTTTGGTGGGAATTAATTGAAAAGGTGATGCTGGTGAATGAGAAAGTGGCCATTATGCATGTAGACAAACTAGATGTTCAAATTTCGGTGCTGCAAATGGTAGCAACTCACACAATGGGCATTGTCTCTAAACTAGACCAGTTGAACAATCTAATAACAAAAGATCAATTTGGGGCCAAGGAAACTGAAACGCCTTGTTACTGTCTTCACTTAATGGAAAAGCTAGCCACCCTTCCAGAGATAATGACATCTTTAATACAGGACCTAAAATGTACAATGACAGGTTCAATATCCCTCTCAAAACAAGTAAAACAAAGCCAGGATTTAGTCACATTGTCCAACCCTACTCAACATATGGAGGCAACTGAGAATAAGATTGAGAATAGATTGCTATGGAAACATCTAAGAAGCTGGTGGAGCTACCTGTCCAACAAAGTAAAAACGATCAGTCAGAACACCACCAGCTCCTACACGCTCAAGAAAATATAAAAAACATCTCAAGAATTGAATAAGAAAACAAAAATTCTTCTGCCCCCAGCACAACGATTCTATTCTGTTTTCAAAATCAATAGGGGCCACAAGGAGCCCCACCGTACAGTAGATCATGAAGTGGAGGGCAGTAGTACCGAACATGAAGAGATCAATTCCAACTATTAAAAAAGAAAAGGAGCCCGAAACATTATGACAACCACCAACACAACAATTTTAAGTTGCACTTGTAGGCTGACCGAGATCACAAAATCTGATGCGCAAGAACGGGAGAGCTACCGACCACGAGTCTCTGAATCAGCGCAAACTGAGAAAGTAGAAAGGACCATCAATAACACAAGTTACAAAAAGCAGCCCCCGCGCTCCCCCCCCCCGAATTTAAGCACTGTCAAAAGATCAATCCTCATCACCCCGTGGGAGGATGATAATCCTGCAGAAATGGAGTCAAAAGCTCCTGTTTCCCAATAGCTAGAGCAAGCAGGCTTCCATTTTGTATGTTCCACTCTCCAATCCAAATGGAATACAATTGCAGTTGAAACAGCACCAAATATGAATAGAGACACAACTAGAGCTAGTCCAGTAACAGATTCCTTGAATTTGCACACAAAGGCATTGCAATCTCAAAGCATATTTATGCCCCATTTCAACTCTTCATTCGACGATGAATATGAGTCCAGTCTTATTTTTTACCCAGAATATACTTTAGGAGGCTGCGTTGACATTTTAAATAGGGGAAATCTCTTACTGCTTTTTTCAACCCTCCCAGGCCTGGAGCGGATTTCCACAGCTGACAGATTCAGTGGCATTTAGACCAGGCCAAAATCAAGAAGTGAATGAACAGACAAAGATAGTCCTTAGGAGCAGAGAAATAAACCAAAAATATTGTCACATAAAGCAATCCTAGAGGGTTGGGGCATTCAAGTACTTGATCCTCCGTCCACAAAATATCCTAAAGTGTTTTCTCAAATGGTCCAAAGGAAATCAGTGAATAATTTGGTAACTGAACGTTTGTTAGAGAAAAGGTCCATTCTTAAAAATGCCAGAGGAGCACAGGTCATAGGCAATCCCTTTCATGGGATTTCAATCTCTAGAAGCTTCACCAATGAATCATTGCAAGCCTGTCTAGAAGCCGGACCAAACAATCACAAAGGAATTCTCCAAACAGATACCCATCAGCATCCCTAAAATCAAGGCCCTGAGGCAACCTCGATTGTTGAAATTTAAATTGGACACGGGACTCTGTGTGCTCTTGGAACATCAGAGCACTTAACATATTTTTTAGTTTTCCCAACACTATGCTCAGTGCACCTTGTCTGGTAATGGCGACCGCAACAGACATTTTCTTTTGACAGCCAGCCAATCAGAGTGCAGCAGATTTGCAAATTCGCTGGTATGTTCACAAAACTGCAAATCACGACAAGAGGAAAGAGCTCCCTCATCTAACAGTGTGCCTTTATTTTTTTTATTGGATTCTCGAAATCACTGTGGATTCATGGAACTGTGGAGGAACCCGAAATTAACGGTCCAGATAACCCCAAAATATAACCTCTTCATACCCATACCGTACCACTTTTTAAATGTTGATTTCTCAAAAACTGATATTACACAGTAATAGTCAATAGTAATAGTCAATAGTAAAAGTAAAAGTGCTTCACTGAGTAAAATTCTATTACATGCCTCGTTTCGTGCGATTTTGTTCACAGTTTTTTTCTGTTTTGTTCGCAATAAGAATTCTATGGGAGTTGAAATGCGAAATGTCATGTTTGGGTGCCCCTTGCCCCTATTTTTAGTGTATCCTGAGATGGATCAGTACATTTGCAATGTTTTGTGCAGAATTTTTGGAACGGTACTAAAGGTATGCCTTTTCAATGGAAAGTCTAACATAAGAATAGCAATAGAGAGGTTATTGTTGTTTTTGTAATGTACATATATATTCAGCGTAAAAGCAAAGGTTAAAGTGACATTATAGTTAGGAATGGTAATAAGATCTTAGCTTATGTTAAATAAAACAGAAATTCACTGGAAAAAAACAAAGGTTAAAGTGACGTTATTGTTAGGTGTTGAAATGAGATAAGATGCAGGCACTGGCAGATGTATTTTAGGTGAGCAGGCCAGGCGGGGACCTTGGAAGTTAAGCCCTCGCTTGCCACCTGCCTTATTTGTACCCTCCTCCCGCACCCCCAGCTCTTCCATCATATGCGCATCCCTTGTGATTTACTCCCATGTGCGCATCCTTTGTGAATTGCCCCTCAATTGTGCATACTTCCTGAACTGACCCCTAAATTTAAGATCTCCATATCCCTCCATACGGGCCTAGAACCCCTGTGTGTTTCCCTTCTGGCCTAAGGCCTTCTAGCTTTCGTGGGATCTTGCGAAATTTCGGCCATGTCACGTGACCAGAGGCCATTTTCTTGAGGCAGGTATAAATATCACTCCCTGACCGCATGCAAGCGCTTGGCTTCGTCATTCTAGAAAGAAGAGTGTAGTAGTTATTGCTTTAAGGTGCTTAGAATGCTGCTCGGTTCGGAACTTCACTGTGTGAGGGTTCCGTACCGAGCATTAGGGGTTTTGTCAGTTGAACTTGGGACGTCGTCTGAGCTCTGCCTGGGTTGGATCAGCGGATTGAATAAACTTTGCAGTTTACTTTACCTGGCTCCTGCGTCTGCTTCACTACATCTGTTTGTGGTGATGAGTGCTGGGCCATCGACACGGACCTGCGTGCCTTGCCAGTGTGGTCTCCTTGCTCTTCGTCCAACTTCAGCTTCTCCTGTGGATTTTCGTCAGTGGATGGTCCTTTTGGAGTTTGTTCTGGTTGCCGGTGAGTCGCGGTGGACTGCTCAAGCAAGCGGAGAGGAGTCGGCGCGCTGTGGGCAGAGCCTGGTTTTGGAGGTTTGGGTGCGCCGTTGGTGGAACGCAAGGAGGGCACTGCGTTTCACCACAATGAGGTGACGACAGCATCACGACGGCGTGACAATGTGCTGACGGAGCACGTTTTCACCAAAGTTTGGAACGCAAGGAGGACACTGTGTTTCAACACGTTCTCCAACGACGTGACAACGGCGTGACGAAGCATGCTCTCCTTTTCTATCTGGCAGTGGAACGCAGAGTTTGCGGTGCGTTCCAATCTACGGAAAAGTTTAATGACAGGGGATCCTACGTCACAAAGACTCTTCTCAGTGGGGCATTTTGTCGATCTGCTCGGAACAGCTGCTTCACAGTGTGCCTCAGAGGTCGTGCGTGGTAGTGCTGTTCACGAAGAGACCTACGAGTTTGGTTGGATTTTGCTGGTACGGTAACCACGTTATCTTTAAGGCGCAAGGCTTATTCCTGCACCGTTTTTTTTTTGCTGCCGTGTGTCTATTTTGGGTATGCACATTGTGTTTTAAAGAGCCATATTTTCTACAACTTTGTTTTGCGAGGAGGACGTTTGTTTTACCTCTCCTGGCACCGGCTTGTCCTCTGTGTGGGCATTTAATTACTAGTCAACACAAACTGGTGACATTCTATTTGTACAGTCGTTTTTTTGTTCCTTCTATCCATTGTACATTTTCTAAAAAACACATCCTCTTACTGTTTTATCCCAAGACTTTAAAAGTGGGTGGTGTCGTGAGGAAGCATGCAAGCAGTTGCACCACCACCTCCATTTTCGGAAACACCAGGTGACCGTCCCATTAAGTGGAAACAATGGTTTGATGGGTCTGAGACATATTTAGGCACAATTGGGGCTAATCATTTCAGGGCTGAGAGAAGGAAATACCTTCTGCTTCATTCATTTGGATTCGAAGGCAGGGCTATTTTGAAACATTTGCCTCCATCTGTTGTTGATGGAGAAGACATTCTTGATGATTATCAAGACACTGTGAAGAGACTTCAGACCAGGTTTGATGTCCAACCAAGTTTGGTTGTGTTGCGACACAAGTTTTTCCTACGAGTTCAGAATGCTGGTGAAGATGTTGACGCTTATATATCCTCTCTGAGAAGGTTAATTTCTGAGTGACAGTTTGAAAATTTTGCAGACCAATTAGTAAGAGCTCAATTTATTTGTCATTGTACTGACAAGATGATCAAGCATAAACTACTGTCGATGGGAAATCCAACGTTGGAGGACACTATTAAAATGGCCAAGTGCATTGAAACGTCTCAGTTGTCGGCTAAGGAACTAGAAACCAAGAACAGTGAGCCAGTTTCTGTTGTCAAAGTCAAGGATACTAAGGAGACTAAAGACAGCAAACCTTTTGACAGGTCACGCCTTAGTTATATCGATAAGCAAAATTCATTCTTTTCTCAACAAAATATTTGTTTCAGAAGTGGGTACAGAATGAGGAGGTCAAAGTGGGGAATCCAGAACTGTGTGGATCCTTATGTTGAGGTTTTGGTTGGAGATAAAATTGTGAGACTATTAGTAGATTCTGGTGCTTGCATCTCCATGATCACACAAGAACTTTATGACAAAACTTGGCCTTCTAGACCACTCTTACCCCCTGATCGTAAGGCAGTCTCCTATGAAGGTCGTGAAATCAATTTGTATGGGTACATCGAAGACATTATGGAGTTTAGAGGTAGGAAGATTGCTGGTAAAGTGCACGTTGCCCATAAAGGTTTAAACATTTTGGGTTGGTTTCACCAAGGATTATTTGGTATGATACTCAGACCTGGAACCAGTGAGCAAGTACTGGTTGTGAGAGATAATTTGGATCTTGAGGGGATAATCAACAAATTTTCCCACGTGTTTTCAGGTGAGTTAGGGAAGGTCAAAGACTACCAGCATAGAATCATTGTGAAGGATGGTGCAAGACCCATTAAGCATAAGCTTAGGAAAGTTCCTTTTAGCTTAAGGCATGATTTAGAGAAAGAACTTAGGGCCATATGTAGGTAGCTAAATACCGGTCGGTAACGGCCGAAATTCGGTAAATCTCCCGTTACCGACCGGTATTTAGGCAATTGAGATGTAGGAGGCCGGATTTAAGGAATCGGTAATTTACCGATTCGTTATTTTAAGGAATCGGTAAATTACCGATTCCTTAAATCCTATGCAGGGAGCACTCAAGTGAGTGCATTTTTGGTTTAAGGATTCGTTATTTACCACCAACTACAGGTTGGTGGTAAATACTGAATACCTTTTAAAAAGCAATTTTGTGCTTTTTTAAAATTGCCATGTGGCAAACATACATGCCCTTAGGGCATGTATGTGCGCCACATGTGCACACATGCACGATTCAGGGGTGCAACAGGGTGTCAATTTGACACCCTGCCACCCTTGAATATGCTCCCTATTACCGATTCGGTATTTACCGAATCGGTAATAGTGAATGGCTTCCCATTCATTCCTATGGGCCTCAGGCCCATAGGAATGAATGGGAAGGTATTCCTTATTACCGGTTCGGTAAATACCGAATAGGTAATAACGAATATTACTGAATCGGTAAAATTTACCGAATGTTTACCTACATTCTATTTACCGATTCTTAAATACCGAATCGGTAAAATTCGGTATTTAGGAATCGGTAAATAGAAATTACCTACATATGGCCCTTAATTCTCTGTGCATGAAGGGAATAATTGAACCTGTTGACTCGTCCTTGTGGCTTTCTCCTTTGGTGGTTGCCCGTAAACAGAATGGTGAGTTGAGGGTCTGTGTTGACCTCCGCTGCTTAAACAAAGAGATTTGGGTAGATTCCCACCCACTCCCCAACATCAACGAACTGTTAGCAGGACTGAAGGACGCCAAGGTCTTCTCAAAGTTAGACTTAGTCTCTGCTTACCATCAGGTAGAGTTAGCTCCAGAGTCTAGACATCTACTGCTTTCGTTTCCCCTTTTGGTACTTACCAATATGTCCGTATGCTATTTGGCCTCGCGTCAGCGGCATCCGTCTTCCAGCGTTTGATGAATAACATGCTGAAGGGGATCAAAGGATTGTCTGTTTTCCAAGATGCCGTTTTGGTATTTGCTCCAAATAGGGCCGCACATGATGCCACTCTTCAAGAGGTTCTTTCTAGGTTCCAATCCAATGGTGTAGTGCTGCGAAGAGACAAGTGTGTTTTTCTGACAAAAGAGGTTGAGTATTTGGGGCATTTGGTTACTGGTCAGGGTATTCTTCCCAAGTCGAGTCTTGTAGATTTTATTTCAAAGTCCAAGGCTCCTTCTGACAAGGCTAGCCTCAAGTCCTTTTTAGGGCTTTGCGAATTTTATTCGCGTTTTGTTCAAGATTTTGCCACCAAGTTGAGGCCCCTGTCGCAGATGCTTATGAGGGGGGGGGGGGTGCGTTCGAATGGAGTGCTGAATGCCAAGAAGTGTTTGATTGGGTCAAGCAACAGCTCACTTCACCCAAAGTATTAAAGCATTATGATCCTAAACTTCAATGCACTTTGACTGTTGATGCAAGCAATGTTGGGGTGGGGGCTGTTCTGAGTCAAACTAAAGGTGGGGCGGTCAGGACCATTGGGTTTACCACGAGAGTTCTGTCTCTGACAGAGACAAAATATTCTGTCATCGAAAAAGAGTTATTAGCTTGTTGGTGGGCAGTGATGAAATTTCGCATTTTATTTGGGGCAGGAAATTTTGCCTCCAAACATATCGCAAGCCTTCAATTTTCATTTTGAGTGGGAAAAATGTTAGAGGTTTCACCCCTCGTATTGCTCGTTTGTCCTCAAAATTGTTGCAGTTTGATTTTTTTAGCTGAATACATTCCTGGGAGCAAGAACGGCTGTGCAGACTACCTTTCACAGTCATCTGTTACTGTTGAGCATGAATCTGATGTGGGCGAGGAAGACAAGGAAGAATTAATTGTGGCTGCTGTTGATCTCCCACAGTTGTGTGCGATTACTGAGAATGAGTGGCGCCAGGCACTTAACAATGACGCTTCTATGCTGACAGTCATGAGATATGTGGAAATGCGTTGGCCAAGGGAGAGGAATCTTAGTTTTGAATTCAAAACGTACGTTCAGGTGGCGGATGATTTGTCCATTGAGGGTGGTTTATTGATGAGAGCTGACAAGTTGGTTCCTCCTGTGTGCTTGAGAGCTGGCATAATTTTGCGTGCTCATGAGGGGCATTTGGGAGCCACCATGACAAAAAAAAGTCAGACTATCCTTTTGGTGGCCTTTCATGGATAGGGAGGTTGATGAGATGGTTAAAGAGTGTGTCATATGCTCTAGCTGTGATAAATCTGTCAAATTGCGCACTCCTCCACTTTCTCCCATTGAACTGCCGCCTGCACCATGGGTGAAGTTAGGGCTTGATATAGTCGGACCCTACGACGCGTTTGACGCGTCTTCAAGGTTTGCGTTGGTCATGATGGACTACTATTCTAAATGGCCTGAGGTCAGATTCGTGAGAGGTGACCTCCAAGACTGTTGTTGAATTCCTGAAAGATGTTTTCCTGAAGGAGGGTTTCCCTGAAAATCTTGTGAAAGACAATGGTACGCAATTTGTCGCCAGTGAGGTTGAAGCGTTTCTACAGACCAGTGGGATTAACACCTCAAGAGTTCACTGTATCACCCTCAAACCAATGGTTTAGTAGAACGCATGAACAGGAGGTTGGGGGAATGTATACAGTGGGCTCTTGCTAATAACTGCGTGGTAGCAAATTCTGTCAAGACCATGCTTTGGTTTTATCGCACTACCCCTCATTCGACCACTGGTGTGTCGCCCTTTGAGCTGTTACGAGGTCGTAGAGCTACAACCAGCTTTTGTCCCAGTTGGATGAGTAAATGGGTCAAAGGTGGACAGTGGTCTGATGTCAGTGTGAGGAGTCGTGTGAGTTTGAACCAAGAGAAACAGAAGAGGTACTTTGATTCCAGGAAAAATGTCCAAGAGATTGAGTTGGCTGTGGGTGATTCTTTTCGTGTGAAAAAACCTGTCCATGTGAGGAAGGGTTGTTCTAAGTTCGGGCCTTCCACCATGGTTGTGGAGGTTGATGGTGGTTCCATGAAGCTTGCGAATGGCCAGTGGTGGAACAAGTGTTGGTTGGTCAAGTCTGGTGTTGTGATGAAGGTTTTGGTGGTCGCAGTGTGGATGGTGAAAGGAGACCTTCTCGGTTGAATCATTTTGGATTGAGACGCAGTTCTAGGGTGAGGAATCTTCCTTTCCGTTACAGGGACTGGTGTGTTCTTCTTTCAATGTTTTTTTCCTTTACAGGGACTGATATGTTTACCTTGTACTTTGCCTTTTTTCTCATGGTATGTTTATTGTACTGTTGTATTGCTTGTTTTTATTTCCTCCTTTTGTTTTTCCTTCCTTCTCGGTTTGGTTTTCTTATGCTTTGTTTTTGTATTTTAAGGAAAGACCCATGTAGTAGTTATTGCTTTAAGGTGCTTAGAATGTTGCGAGGTTCGGAACTTCACTGTGTGAGGGTTCCGTACCGAACGTTAGGGGTTTTGTCAGTTGAACTTGGGACGTCGTCTGAGCTCTGCCTGGGATGGCTCAGCAGATTGAATAAACTTCGCAGTTTACTTTACCTGGCTCCTGCGTCTGCTTCACTACAAAGAGGACTTGCTACTTACCAGAGTCAACGAGTCTCCCAGAAATCTTAGTTCCAGCTGGGATTCCGGTTCCTGCTGCCCCAGCGTTCACTTCTGCAGATCTTTGGCTTCCCCAACCATTGTTCCTTCAGACCTACAAGAAAGAAAGACAGTTACTCCAGTAACAATACCTGCATGGTCAGTGCTCAAAAGATTTTATTTCAATGTGCAAGCGAACAAGGTCCTTTCTCTGTGCTCAAGGCTGGAGTCAAGCCTCAGATCTTTCATATAACTTGAGTTGCAGAACTAAAAGCTTTTAGAATTTCTCACCAGGTTGTAACTAGAAACAACTTGGAACATAGTTGCAGGGTCACACATGTTATTCCTAACCGACAAACATTGTTGCAAATCGATAACATTGTTGCAAATCGATAAACATTGGTGCTAAAATAGTGATACAGTAACAATCTGAGAGGCATTGATGCACCTAGAAAATTGTTATTTTATTGACTTTGCTGCAAAGACGTAGAGACTGGAGTAGTCTTAGCCTAAAAACAAAAAGAATTTGGTGAATTCCCTGTCGGGTGAGTGTAACCAGAAGTCCTTATGTCCATGAGTATAGCGTAGATGAGGAATGTAATGCCAATGTTTACATGTTGTGTTTATTACCTTTAGACAGCGGAAGAAACAAGCACCAGGGAGATTACGCCCTCAAATCCTGTCTGGGTGATGTCCTGTCCTGATCAAGAATCCCAGAAAAGGATACACCGATAGACTCTTTCTTTCTCTCTTCCAAAACCCCCTTCCCCTTTGGGGACAACTGCCAGAGTGAGATTGCAGGCCGCACTGAGAGTTGTGCACGAAAGGGTTGGAGGACTTTCATCGCTCCTGTGGAGATCCTGTACATTGCAGGTAAGTGGCAAAACCTTACATTGGAGTCTTTGTGACAACAGGCACGCCTCTCCTCTGTGTACCTATGGAGCACTATTAAGTGCCTTAATATATACCCATTTACGGACACCAAGAAGGTGGTTTAGGTGTGCTTGATGTATGTATGGTAAACTCACCAGTTAAGTCAACATCATGGAATAGGTGTGGATTTTTGTAGTATAGTCGGTTCTGACGAAAGCCACAAGCATTTGGGAACATAAGTGGCAAAAACATGTTGACCCTAAGAGGAAGTAGGAGTAACTAGAGCCCTGGGACTTCCGAACTTTTCCCGTTTTTAATCATGCCAGCTGGCACCCAGATTAAAACACTGGGGCTACCAGGCAGGTATTTTTAAAGAGTAACCCTACCCTCACTCATTACCCTATTCCTTTTCCAACAGAGTGTTTCCGTGCATCTCACAGGTTGCAGCACGCCCCGTTCTGTAATGGAACGGGAAGGCACTCCCTGTAAAGCTAAAGGATTCTTTCCTCCTTAAGCCGACGAGAGGATTCTTAGATTGATGTAATCGAGCTGGGCTCTATAGTTTGTATAAAGAAATGAGACAAGAACCAACGTTTTAAAAACTAACATTCGCTAGTGATATTTTAGTGACTTAATTATAACTTGCACCCGAGGCATGCACCGTTTATGACCTCATATATTACATCTCTCATGGTAAGTTAAATTTAACATTGATGACACCATCTATGACATAATTGATAATATCATCCATGGTACTGCCACTCAAATTAATTTATAAACCCTTACATCATTTAAAAATCGAAAATTGGTAGTAAAGTTATTATGATCATAAACAGTATAGGTTTACTGTAAGTACGCAGGTGGATGCATAGAATGGAAATAGCATAAGCCCTGGAGGCATTTTGAAATTCATATGGTGCAGCGTTTACAAATCAGTAAAGTTTAGGGTGAAAGTAGTGCTTCATGTTAAACAGGGTAAAGGATGAGCGCACCTAATGTGAGCTGCAGAGGCATGTTTCAAATTAGGTTGCTGCTTAAAGCCAAAGTCTCTTACAAAAAGTCTGTGAGAAAAACCAAAGCTTCTGTTAACTATAGGATATCCACCAGAGCGTGCCTGGGCATGTGCCCACGTTAAACAGCTGTTGTACAGTGCTATAGAAAATTTCTATGTAACAAAGATGTTTATAAAGTTCAGGATATTTATTTCCAGAACTGTGCTAACAATTTTGAGGCACTGCAAATTGATGTATAATGTAGAATGTAGGTGTGGTTCACGTGGAAGTGGTTTAACTCACACTGTGATGGTGAGCATGGCGCCAAAGTTGTATTACACTGTGCTCATCTCAGGATTTTATCAAACTATGGGTGACCCCAATAAAGACTAAATAGGAATTATGTTTGTTAGGAGGTGAATACCAGTAAAAAGAAGGTAACATCCACCATATGCGGGTGGCATGAAAGATATGCTATGTGTTCAACATGTGGTCAAAGAGTATGTCCATTATCAAGTGGCTGGTGATAGAAAATTGTGCACAGGTGTAGTGTGTTTAAGTCCACAAACCATGTAGGATGCTGTCACAATAAATAGATGATGTCATGATAAATGATGTCATAAATGATGTAATTTGAGATGTCATTATTGATGTCATTAATTATGTAATTTAACATCTCATAAGTAATGTAATATGTGAGGTCATAAGCAGAGCATGATGGAGGAGCAAGTTCTAGTTCATTAAACTATAACTGGCTGAAATGTCAGTGTTTGTCGTTTTTTAAATGTAATTTCTTATCTAATTTCAACATCTAACTATAACATCACTTAAACCTTTTTTAAGTGAATTTATGTTTTTTTTTTTACCATATTCAAAGTTGAACATATGCCCAACCCCCTAAGGCCCCTGCGGCCAACGCCCCCACCGTACATAGCTGGGGGGTTAATCCAGTGCACAGCCCACTGCTGGTGGCCACCCCAACTCTACATTGCCTATGACCTGCACAATGGCAACTGGCTGCAGGGTCTGGCCTATGACCAGACTCTTGCAATGTATTTTTCTTCATTGTTTCTTGCTACCATGGTACTGCAATACCACAGGGGTGCCCTCGCAGGGTGCTGCGGTACCGGGTGCTGGGGTGCCAGCAACCCAAAATATATATTTTTTTATATTTAACTTAATGGGGGGGGGTCATTTTGGCGCCCTGCTCCCCCTCCAAATGGTCCGAATGCATCAGGGTGCCACATCTGGCTCTCTTATGAGGCCATTTGAAAATGTTCCAGGACTCTGACGAGTTCACCTGTCCTGTAGTGGCAGCTGCAACGGTTTCTTCAGGAGTATGGCCAGCCAATCAGGTCATTCAGTACTGCAGTACCGAAATAACTGACAGGACAAAATGCTCCCTCCGCTAATCAAAATGGCTTATTTTTAATTAATTATTTGGTACAGTGGACTAACCATCCAGATATACCTAACTTTTTCTGAAGGTTAACCACTTCATACCCAATCTAATACGCACACACATTATCACACACGCGCACACACCCTGCATGCGTGCACACACATGCACACGTGCATTTATAATTTAAGCACTGACCTCACCCAACCTTTGGAAACTGCCTGCTGAAAAAAATACCTACCGTTTAAATCTAGCAAAGGCTTACATCTACTCATTCTACTGATAGCACATCTCCAAGTAACTAAATAAGACCCTGGTCTGCTATGACAACCACAGGACAGTCAGGAAAAGTTTAATTTGACTTGAAGCTTTACGAGGGGGTGAAAGAATGGCACGCGTGCGGCCTGTTTAGCACTCAATGTTTTTGGGAAAATATATATATTTTTTTTTTAAATCAATTCCTACATCAAGAGGTCACGCTTGGTGGCCAACTATGATAAAGGTCTGAATGGTCACATTAACAAGTACTATGAAATTGCAAGTCACACACAGATCGTCTGCAGCAAGTCTACTCCCCACAGAGATGTCGATTCCACACATAATTAGCCAGCAATTACATACTTAACTGCCCCAGATGTTGTGAAAATCATGACATTCTTAAATATCATCAAGCCCCATATCAACATCTTCATTACGGTAATAAAAGCAATGGCTTCCGATTTCACAAGATCTTACAGCGAGCCATCAGTCTTGGTGAACAGGATTAGTCACCATTGACTAGAAAATCATGCAGGCTTCATCAACTACTGTAACACAAAGACCCAACCACAGAATAACGAAAATCCTTGCTGTGGTGGAACCACTATGCCCTCACCAGAGAACACACCGAGCACAACGAAGACAGAAAACTAAGATGGCCTCTCTATTCCAACTATTAAGGAGTAAGGAGAAAAAAGTGCACTCCAGGTATGGAAAAGGTGGGCTTCTTAATTTGTTAGTTGGAGCCCTAAACTATACAGGTTCCCTTAAAAAGTCTTCTACATAACTGCAGATTTGTTGCGAAACATAGCATAGAGATTGTACAGGTAATTATTGGACACTAGCTGGACTTGCCATCCCTAATTTAAATCTAGCTACACAAAACATTGCAACCAACCTTGGACCTACTGGCTCCACAAGGCTACATAGTCATCCATTAAAGATGCAAATGATAAACTAGGTGATGAACTAGCTGTTATCTACAAGGACTCCATAAAATGCATAAACCTCTCTAAAGAGCAACTCTTCAAGTGTGAATGTCTATCAATAAAAAAATTAAAACGATTGCCACAAATCCCACCAAGCTTCATGTCTTCTACTACTCCACAAAAGAACATAACCCTTGCAGAGTAACTGATTGAACTCTTAACTGAAAGTATGGTTAATGCATCTAATGTCTTTCTTGGAGATGTTAAACTGCAGTGGTGTGAACTGAAGGACCCAACTGTGTACCTTTTATCTGCATATATGTACAATGATAATCTCACTCAATTCTGCAAATCTCAAACACACATACACATTTCTTACCTATCATTATGAATAGCCGCCATTGACCGTACATAATGAAGTTTGTATTTACTATTCTAACTCCACGCGTGCTTTGATACTGGGGTAGGTGTTTGTCTGGTTCTGTCAGGGTTTACCCATGCTCTGAGGACTGATCCGGTCCTCACAGCGTGGGCTATACATGCCCACACACATACACGCAACACAGAGAAAAGGCTCGTTGTAGACCATACTTAAGAACAAGAAGGAAGGCTGAAGACTGATTTGTTATTGTCAAAGGGCCAGTCAGATAACACACTCATTGGTATCTCAGTGAACTCAATGGAACTGATAACATCCAGCCAATCAAAAAGGCACAAGCAATGACTCAGAGACCAAACCCTAGATAAAGGCATCCTATTCTATAAAGTAGCATACATACTCCCAACACTAGAAATAAATGAACTCACAAACCAATAAACGGAAACCATGTTGGGTAATCTTAAATAAGCAGATCCCAAAAATCTACAAAGACAAAATAAATAAAAAATATCAGCCTTAGAGTTCTCGAAGGAACTTAGCCAAAAAAGGTATACACTCAGAGCCATAGTAAGAGCTCTCACCAAATCCCTTTTCCAAAAAACATGGCAGTTCCCAATGAGAAGAAATAATTACAAACAATATATTTTCGAAACCAAATGTTTCTTCATAAAGAGGGAAATTGATCAAGCTACAAATTAGCTTACTGGAAATGATAACAGTTCACTCTGCCATCTTCAACAATGACCACAATCACCTCTAAAGAGAAATAGGAGGCATTCTCAAAATTCTTTGAGAAAATGACAAAGAGTGCTCTCTCTTGTCTACATGTCAAAAGATCAGAACCACAAAACCTTATACCAGAAATCTATGTTTTGCTAGTCTCTAAAGATATCACTTATGGAGGACCTGTTTATCATCATCACGAAGGTCAGAACATCATTCCATTTCTCCAAACCCATCTTCTCTTCTCCACTCAAAGAGATCAGTTTGTTGGTTGTACTATAACAGCTAAACTTCATAAACCTATCTACCTAAAAATAGGATAAGTAATATTGCTTCTAAAATGAAAAAAAACAGGCGATTGATTCAGATGACCTAACTTAATATCTGCCCAGTATCCAAATGATCATTCTAGGCCAAACTTGTAGAAAGCTTCGTGGAAACGAAACTCAAACTCTTCCTAGAAGAAAATTAGCTGTTAGATTAACTGCAGTCTGCTTTTATAACAAGATGCAGTACTGAAACTAAAACATTTTGGACAGAGGTGAATAATACCCCTGCAATTGTTTCGAACTTTCAGAAGCCTACAAAACAGTGAATAACAACTCACTTCAACCATATAGGGTCAGCAAGTCTATGTATTGTCTATAGCCTACAGATTTCGACCTTAAGGCAACTAAAAGCCATCATCAGGACAAGGGACAATGTAGAACAATGCGGACTGGAATAAATTCAAGCAAAAATAATTACAAATATTATAATGTTGAGCAACTAAATCAGAATAGTGAAAAGACACTTACAGGGGTCAAAAGGCCCCTAACGAGTAAGCAGGTGCACTAAGGAAGCCCACCCCTCCCTTTATCCTCCATTGGCACTCCCTTAGTACATTGATGTATTCATTTAATACCTTCCAGGTCCTATATAGTCATTCACCATGCATCTTCTGCTTATACTTATGTTACAGAAAATACTTAGACTCATTGACCCTCTGTGACAAATAAATCTCCAGGAGTCCACAGTCATGTGTCTTTTCTTTTTATGTATACACAACTGTCACCCACTCACTGTTCCTGCACTGTGTGATCACAATTTAAAGCACTTTTAGAATTATAGTACGATATTTTGTGTAAATAAATGCACTGGGCACTTCATTTATTTTGTTTGGTTGGTTACATCTTGAATTTGTCAAAAAATTGATGTTTTGGATGGATCATGCACCCCTCAACTGAGAAATGCCAATATTTAAATGAGTCTACACTGAACCACTGTCTTTCATTATGAAAATAAAAAGGAGCTAGATGATTTCAGGTAAGCGCTGAAAAGAAACATGAACAGAGGTGTTGTCTCTCTCTTCCCATTTCACTTTCCCCCAAGTGAATGCATATCAAGTCTGTTTGTTCAATCTGATACACTCCATGAGAAACAAACTGGCATGTGTATCCAAGAAGAGCTAAACGGGCAATAACTGTCACTGTCTGAATATATTAATTGTATGTGAAAATGGACAATCCACTGTTAACAATTTTAAAACCAATAAAGATATATTTTTTTAAGTCTGTTTGTTCAATTCATGAGAGATTTGATGTGTTTAACTTAGTGGAGCAAGGAAGGACCAGGCAGCATTAGTCATTCTACTGCAGTGATGATACTCAAAAGTTTAACAATGTAGTTCGATATGAAGACTTCATAAAACATCCATTGACTGAACCCTTTTAGCTGAATGATATTCAACCTTTCCATCCAATACACTTCTTCCTTAGCAGTATTTCCAAACAGAACCCAGAGTTATTGATTTGGGTTTCTCAATACTGGCTTCACAGTACTTCTAGTTAAAAGTGATGTTAAGTTTTGATTTAGGATGTTGCTCAGATTTTTATTCCGCCACGTTTATGCATTCGTTTTTTTACACCATACAACAACCCAAAAAGTTATTTACCAGAAATAGCGGAATGCTATGTTTCATAGACTAACTTGAGAGGAATAGTTTGCCTTAATGATAAGTTAATTTCTAACTTTATTGCTTAGTTAACTGAAACAATTACAAGCAATCAAACAACATTAATAATTAACTCAGAATCCAGCAAAATGCCTTCTAAAAGCACCAAACTGAAGAAGTGGCCCTATTACAACAAACAATGGCAAAGCCAATGGATCTCGTCTACGTGAGATCTATTGGTTTTATCAATGTATTTTTTGCCATGTTGTACACCTTTTGTACAAAAAGATTATAATATATTCTATAATAACATACTCTGTGTGTGTGTATATATATATATATTTTTATATATATATATATAAAGTATTGGATAAAGTACTCCCTGTTGTACATTATAAGGATATTGCAAATCACAGAGGAGTTCCACAACCTTTATAGGCACAAGGCCAAAGGGGGTCCTTTATCACAGATAATACATGGTCACACCATCACCTTTCCCAACCAACTTAAATCCTTGGTGGGTAGCTCTTTCATATGGAGGACAACATGTTTGCAAACATGAATAATAAAAATAGACACTCTAATGCAAAATTAAACACATCAAAAAGCTGTTAGAAATTTGTTGCAAAAAGATATTAGAAGCAGTTTATTACAAGTTTTTTTTAAAGGCACAATAGAAACTTGTAGAAAGAGTCTACGTTTTCTATAACAATGCAAGGTGGGCAAACAAACATGTTGCCATAAATATCTCCTTTCTTCTAGTCAATGTACAGTTAGAAAAACAGACCTGAAGAAAGAAAGGCAATGTTTTGTTTTTACTCTTTAAACAGCTGCTTTAATTATGCCCTGTCACCTGACCTGCTTTTTCCTTTGGTTGCTGGCTCTGGCAGCAGGCATCGTGACATCAGAACTGAACTGTAGTAACGTATTACAGTTGAGTTCTGACATAATTTCTTTATAATCTGCAACTTGGTGCAGCACAAACGCTGATTAAAAAAGAAAGTTGAGTCTGGTTTTTTTTCCGGGATTCCAGAATCCAATGTGTCATAATATGATTGCATGATAACTTTTTTATAGTATGGTATCGCTTGTCGTACAGTGTGGTATGGCATGGCCTATCATTGTATAGTATGTTATGGTTTGGCCTGTAATTGTATAGTATGTATGACCTGGTATGGTATATAATTGTATAGTATTGTATGGTATAGTATGATTTATCATTGTATGGTATGTCCCGTCATTGTAAAGTATGGCTTGGTATGGCCTGTCATTGTACAGCATAGTATGGCCAAATGGTCTGTCACGGTATAGTATTGTATGGCCTGTCATTGTATAGTATGATATAGTGTGGCCTGTCGTTGTATAGTATGGTATGGCCTGCCATTGTACAGAGTGGTATGGTGTGACCTGTCATTGTATAGTATTGTATGGGATGGTCTGTCATTGTACAGTATGGTGTGATATGGTATAGCCTGTCATAGTACAGTATTGTATGGCTTATCACTGCATAGTATAATTTGGCCTGTCATTGTGTAGTATGGTATGGTAAGATATGACTTGTCATTGTACAGTATGGTATGACATGGGATTGCATACTATGGGATGGTATGACCTGTCACTGTATAGTATGGTATGGCTTGTCATTGTATAGTATGGTATGCCCTGTTAACGTATAGTATGGTATGGTATGGCCTGTCATTGTATAGCATGGTACGGTACAGTAATCTCTGTTAGAACATACACATTGAGCTGCGGGACGAAGCGTAATAGAAGCAGCCAAACATGCAATCTGCAGATGCTTAGGCATATCCCACTGCTTAGAAGCACTGCGCATTCCTGATCACGAGACACATGAACCAAAAGCCTTTGCAACCTCGAGATTTTTATATGGGGCATGGTCTCTAAGAACCAGAAGCCTCAAACTAACAAGTCATCTTTAACAACATATCTCCTTAGTGGGTAAGCTATGACAAGATAATGCAATAGGCACAGAACTACATGCCCTTGCATTACCTGCATATTTGCAGGTTGATATCCCGGCTCTGTCTTAAACTAAAAGGGCTTTTTTTTTCCTTTTTATTCCTCCATGAATTGCCTTTTTTCTATGGAAGTACACAACACTTTAGCATAGGGTTCCATTATATAGGAGCTACCCATTGGGGTATATTTATTTAACTTCTTTCATTAGATGGCTAAAAATATGCTTTTGGACTAGGTCATTAATTAGAGTGAGTATTAGCACAAGGATTTCCCTGAAAATTGTCTAAATGTGTATCTGGAGTCATAGAATTTGGTATTACAACATTGTGTGGGCTGTCAAAAGTGCTGGTCGCATTTGTTCAACTAACACCGTAGTAAGTCTAGGTAACCACGTGCTGCCCAGATGTGACTAAGGGATGTCTCGTTTTTCTTGATAGATATTTGTAGGATTTCCACTTAATAACTACTACTGCTTAAAAAAGCCCATTCAGATTTCTTCATCCAGGGTAGTAGTTTGGTTGGTTTGTACACAATAATTTTTGTTGTATAATAATGTTCAACATTTTTAGGTGCTGTAATTTTTATCGTGTTTTATGTAAATGTGTTTTATTGTATTTTTGTGTGTATACTTTTATGTTTTTTATGTAACCAAATAAAGTTCTTTACTACTACAGTATGGTATGGGCTGGGATTGCGTACTATGGGATGGTGTGGCCTGCCACTGTATAGTATGGTATGGCTTGTCATTGTATAGTATGGTTTCTCAATGTATAGTATGATATGGTGGTATGGTATTGTCTGTCGTATAGCATGGTAAGGTACAGTAATCTCGGTTAGAACATGCACATTGAGCTACAGGAACTAAGCACAATAGGAGCGGCCAAACAAGCAAAAATGTGCTTTACAATATAATGTTATTTTCACGTTACAATATTCTATCCAACCCGTAATTGTGCAAACATAAACCAGTTTCAAACATACACTGTTTTTTGCATAAAACATTTTAATCATGTCCAATTCATTTTATAAATCATAAAACACGTACCAAAAAGCACTTTGTTACAAAATAAACAAGTGAGTATTTAATAGCGATATTCCAAAGCCAATAATGTATTTTTAAATCATTAAGAGCGACCCTAAGAACCTGTGGCATGATGGTGTTGTTATGCCGCACCAATGAGCAGAAGGAGAGAGGATGAAAAGTAAAGACAACAAACATGCACGTGGGAAACGAGTTGGAAAAGCAACAGTGTGGAGGAAAACCAGGCGCTAGACAACCTAAAAACACATTCACTCTCAGAAAGTGCTGCAAGTAGAAGAAAAAACAGGCAGAGACAGAAAGCAGAAGCAGCTGAAGGACACTCTACCCCCACCTCAAAAAACAACAAAAAAACTAATAGAAGCAGTACTTGGTCCATGTTCAAGGGACAGGGGAAACACACAAACAGAAAATGAAGCCAGCACGTGCTGACCAAATAGAAGCAAGCAATCAAAACTGACAATGAAGCCAACAAATTGTATTGTATTGTAATTGCATTTGTATAGCGCTTACTACCCCTGACGAGGCGTTGAAGCGCTTTTTCGGCGAGTAGCACGCTACTCCGGGACCCATAGAGGATTAGTGTTGAATTAGTAAAGTGAAACATGCAAGTAAATTTTAAGTGGTGGATATGTTAGTCAGTTATTTGGATTCGGAAGGATAGCAGAAGGATAGAAGAGGAAAGAAGGTTTGTATTTATATAGCACTTCTAACCCCTGATGGGGTGTTGAATCGCTTTTTTTTTTTTTGGCGAGTAGCACGCTACTCCGGAAACCCATAAAGTATTAGTGGTGAATTAGTATGGTGAAATATGAAAGTAGTTTGAGTGGTGGATATTAGTCAGTTATTTGGAGTGAGAAGGATAGCGGAGGGATAGAAAGGAAAGAAAGGTTTGCATTCATATATCGCCTGTTACCCCTGAAGGGGTGTTGAACAGCTTTTCTGGCGAGTAGCAGGCTACTCTGGAACCCATAATGGATTAGAGTTGAAAATTAGTATAGTGAAATATGAAGTAATTTGAGTGGTGGATATGTTAGTGATGGAGCAGGGAAAATAAAAAAATTTAACCCCTAACAAATTTTATAAATTATTAATAAAATGTTCGTTTAAATGTATTAATCAACACTGTATGTGTGGGAATGGTAATATGCCAATGTGTGCGCTAAATAATCTATTAATGAATGTCCGTGTGTCTAATTATAACGTAAAAATAAATGCGTACTAATAAAAATAAATGCATGTTATTGTGCTTCATAGAAATAAAACGTGTCGTTGCAAAAACAATAGTGATGGTAAGTAAGGAACAGCTTAAATGTTGCTTTCTGCTAGGTAATAACTAATTGGGGTACGTAGATGACGGGAGGGAAACGAAAGGGCTATTTTTCTCTATTTTAATTATGTTTTGTTTGCCTCAAATTAGTGCTTCTAAAGTATAACCGAGTGGCGAGATAAAATGGCCGCCAGTGGGAAGATGTGCGCAGGCGCAAGGGAACACATGACACGGGATGAAATCGGAGAAAGCTCAACCTCGTGGTGTAACAGTGAGGCTAGGATGCAAGAAATGGTCAAGGCTGATGTGACCTAATTGAACTGATAGTGTGCCGTGATGATCAGCAAGAGTCCCGTGGGAAACCAGTTTAAGAGAAAGGACAATGACTGCGGAGTTCTCGAATGTATCGAAAGAAGTTACAAATGAACTGATCGAAGCGGACGAAAATATGTTTGAGCGTATGGGAAAGGAAATGATCCAAGGACCATTGAATCCAAGAGAACTTGATTAAAAGAATGAATATGATGACATGCATGGACCAATGAAAGAAAAGCGTGATATTAATGTTGCAACAATTAGTTAGCAAAGTTAGAATTAGGGTATAAGAGGGCCTACTCTTAGTGGGAGGGGGTCAGTTCCAGTCCATTCCAGAGTCGCAGAGAGTCGTGTTGGTGGCTTCCAGTGCTGGGTGGTCCTGATCGATCCCTTACTGAGCGGGAGATGCTGAAAGACTGTTAGATGAGACGGGTTGCAGGTAGCTGATGCTGACGAGCTGAAGTTGCTGTTGCTGTCTTAATTTTCCAGTTGAGTATGAGAATCAGGCTATTTCTAATTCTTAACTTAGGTTAGAAATCATTAGGCTAAATTAGGAAGCTAGGCAGGTAATTAGGGTTTTGGCTTCATGACAAAAATTTCCTTTCTGCAATAAATTGATTATGTTTAATAAATATTTGAATTTAAGAATGAATAATTGAATAAAGTTTTAAATTCTTTCTCATGCTTTTAAAAATTATATAAAAATTAAGATTCTTTAAACCCAAAATGACTCAGTGGTTATTTTCCTAAATGATTGTGACATCAGTAATTGGTTATTGTGATTCAGCTGGTCTTAATCACTATGAACTAATTTTTTACATGAATGATTCATCGACAAAACAATGAGCAGGAATATCTTAAGAAATAACTAAAAGAAAGTGACAAATTAAGGTAATAAGATATCCCGGCTCTTCCAGCGGTACATAAATGGTGTTCTCCATTTAGTCCTCATGCTTCTCCTAGGAGTACAGAATTTCATAAGGGTGTAAAGGAAATCCAGGAGTGTGCGTGTGTGTTAGGCGATGTTTATGGGCCCCATCGTCATGTGGATATGAGAAATATAGTTCGCCCCTGGATGACCTATAAGTGACCTGGGAGAAGAATAGTTTTTATTGTACGCGCTGCATCAGATTTCTTGGTAGCAGAGTTATGGTTTTCTATAGATTAGTTTAGTGATTATTGTTTATTGATTATTGATTATTTTGATGACTAACACTATATGTTGAGTCGCGTTATGTTATATGTGAGTTTTCACGCTTCTGGGATGTAGGAAGTGGAACACGTGTGGCAAGAGAAGTCACATGGAATTTGGTACATGGTCTGAATTCATTTTGGTAATAACGCAGGTTGTGTTATGTTAGGGATTTCTGTGTGAAAAGTGTGTAATTGGAATAGCAAATCACGTTTACTTGTGAAACTTTGGCCTTAATTCTCAGGAGCCTAGTCTCCACATGTGTCTTATCCCCAGAGAAACGAGTAAATTGTTTGTTTGAAAGAAGGGTAAGGTAGAGGGAAGTGCTACTTTATCAGCGAGAGTACATAATTCTGTGGTAGGGTAGAGGTAAGCGCTGCCTACTGGAAAAACAGGATTCTTGTGTAAAAGGACAAAGCTGTCACTTTTGTTTAGCGGATCAGACTATGGAATTGTTTTAATTGTTGTAACTAACGAAGAAACGGCGAAAAGAAAAATTGCCGAGAAATTTTGTAAAGGAGGGGCAAAAGAGTAGAAGTGACGTGGAACAGTGCCGCGCTAGGATTGGATAGTGCGCTAGTCACGTGAACACAGAGCAGGAGTGACGTAGAAAAGTGCCGCGCTAGGATTGGTTGATTCGCGGACAGTGGGAATTGTTCTGATTGGTACGTTAGTGTGAGTCGCGCTGTAATTGGTTGAAGTTCCGTACACAGAACAGCGTTAGAGTAAAGAGAAAACAAATAGAAAACATGCCGTATTACGAGTATGAAAGGGAGAGAACGTCATGGACGACAAAATTGAAGAATTTCTTTAAGAAAGACAAAAAGGTTGTGACTAGAGAGGGACAAGTAATTCCTCCGCCGAAATCAGCAGCTTCACATATGATGCTGAAATATGGATATCATACGTGCATATGGTTGGAAAACTGGGCAAAGTATACGAAGAATGATGGTGCTTTAGCTTTCCCTGAGAATGGTTCATTTAGTGTAGCGGTTTTGCGAAATTTGCGAGAAAAAATGTGTAAGTTGGAACCTAGACCTAGACCAACACAGTTTGAGGCTTTGACAGAATGGGAGGATGAAATGTATGAACGAGAGAGATTCAGAGGAATGAGAGATCATGAATTTATGCCTGGAAGATTATGGGGAGTAAATCATGAAGACAGAATAAAACGATGGAGATGTGCTAACATGACAGGAGGTTTGTTTCCAGCTTTTACAGTTGAGGACGGGACTAAGAAAAAACGGATTGAGAAAAAGAAACATATGGAAAGGGAAAAGTATATGCATGAGAGCGAAACGGATGACGAGTTACTGGAAGATATTTTAAATAGAAATCCACCTCCGTACCAGCAGAGTTCTACAGTGGTGACACCAAATGCACCCCTAATAGAAACTATGCGAAATAAAAGCCCGGAAAAGAGAATTGAAGTAAATAGGTCACAAGATCAAATGAAAACTTCTCAAATTGAAGGAATAGAAAGCGACAATGCAAGCGAATTAGTAAAGACCACAAAAGAACTAACTGAAAAGATTAGAGAATTAACGAAAAATATGGAAGCAGTTACTGTGCCTGTAACCATAGGTCCAGTAATACCCATTTTTGAGAATCAGAAAATTGATGAACGATCTTTGGTAATTCCCATGAGTTCACAATTTCAGAGAGAAAAAGAAAGGATGGAACAAAGTGCAAGTACAAGTAATTTGGCTAGTACTTACAGACCAAGTCCACCTACAAATTTGACGGTGAATGAGTGCAATGGTAGGAAAATGCATATGGTAACAGAATCTGCAACAGAAACCCCTGAAAAGAGTGGTAATTGGATAGAACTAAATAATACACCCATAGGTCCGACTCCTGATGAGTTAAATGAGTGGATGAAGGCATTTAAAATAAAAGAACCAGAAGAAAAACCATTAGATGTAATTAGATTAAAAATTGATATGGAAGAATTAATTCTAGGAACGATTGGTACCGAAAAGATAAAAAATTACCAGGATGATGAAATAATGTTCCTGTGCAAAAGTATTACATGGAGGGCGAAGAATTTACATGACAAACTAGAAGAAGTAGCCAGTGAGATTGGAATAGACTTTGTGAAAGTAAAAACGTTGCAAAAACCATACAGAGTAGATTTTTGTGAAAAGGATATTGAAAATTTGAACACGGCAGGAAGGCTGACACAGATAAAGGAATTAATTGTGTTGTTGAGAAAATGGGGTGATGTGGACAGATGGAAGGTTAGATGGACAAAGAAGAATGAGAAAACTACAGACAAAGGTTCATTGGCTTTTATGATAACTGAAAAAGAATCTGTTGCCAAAGAATACCCCATGAGAGAAACTCCAGGTGGTAGTTACGTGCATGTTCCCTGGACTAGGCAGGACATACTGTCATTTACCAATGACTTTCCAAAGCTAAGAGAGAAGCCAGTTGAATGGTACCGACAAGTAGAGAGGTTTGTAAAAGTCTCAAAAGTGTTGTGGATAGATTTAGATGGATTATTTGACATAGTGGTACCAACGGATTTGTGGTCAGAATGTAAGATTACAGTTGACTGGCCAACTACAGAATATCCAAGAGATCCTAAGACAGGAGCTCCAGGTCCTGATGTGATGAAGAAGTACGATAAGGTGATTACATTTTTGAAGAATAAGATTCCTCCTAAAGAGACAGATTGGGTAAAGATCGATAGAACTACACAGGAAAGTAAGGAGTCTGTACATGCATATTATGAGCGATTGTTATTGGTTTTCAAGCAGTATAGTGGTTATCAGGAATTGAGTGAAAAAGACATGAGTCATTTTGTATACCGATTTGTGTTTGGCCTGAAACCAGAAATAAGTGATATGATTAAACAACACATGATAAACTGGCAGAATGGAAGTGTAGATAAGGTGCTGAGGTATGCTAAGTATTGTAGTGATGAAATAGAGAGTAAACAGCGTAAGTTGAAAGAGAAAGCAATGTGGGCACAGGTGAAGGTGGCAGAAAAACAAGAAGCTCAATTGGACAATAATAATGGGAATGAAACAGGACAGAATAAAATGCGACCGAACATAGGTAAAGGAAAGGGTCAAGTGAGTCTAGAAGAAGCAAAGAAGAAATGGCCATGTCATAATTGCGGAAAATTAGGGCATTGGAGAAATGAGTGTAAGTTCCCACTTAAACCTAATCCGGAACATCAATCATTAACTCCACAGGTGCAGAATGAGGTAGTTGTTCAACAAAGTCAGGTGCCACAACCACCACTTCCCAACACTGTTAACCAACAAAGATACAGTACAGAAACAGGATTCTACGGAGGAGAGCAGGTAACACAATTGCCACGAGCAGCAAATATTTCTCAGTATTGGTTGCATCAGAGTGAGGATGACCCGGATGAAAGATTCTGACGGTGCGCAGGAGAGAGGAAAGAGTGCGTGCTTGGCGCAACTCTAGAGGTAGATCAGTCTGGTCCCTTTGTGGATGGAGAAGTGAATGGTGCAAATGTAACATTCCTTGTCGATACTGGAGCTACCCGTTCTACTGTCAGATCAGTGGAAATTCCAAACCTTCCTCTCTCAGGTGAATATATCCAAGTAGTAGGAGTAGCCAATCAGCAGATAAAAACCCCACTTACTGAATTGGTGGAAGTAAAAATTGGTACTTTTAGCAAAATGCATAAATTTGTAGTGTGCGATTGTAGTCCTGTAAATCTTTTGGGTCGTGACCTCTTGTGCAAGATGAATTGCACAATTTATTGTACACCAGATGGAATTGGATTTCAGACTTCAGATGAAGATGTTTTGTATAAAGTAACTTTGATGAATCAGGAACCTGAAACGAATGGTTTGTTTCCTGCATTTGATGCAGAAAAGCTTCCAGAAGAACTAAAAAGTGCAGTAAAAGAAAGTGTGTGGGATTTTACAGGAGAAGACATTGGATTAATGAGAGAAGTGGATCCCGTAAAAGTGACAGTGAAAGAAGGGATAATTTACCCGAATACGCCACAGTACAAATTAACTCCAGAAATAATTGAAGGAATAACTCCTGTGGTAAATAAGATGATTGAACAGGGAATTCTAAAAGAAATCATGAGCAGTCCATGTAATTCACCTATTATGGGACTGAAAAAGCCGAATGGAACATATAGAATAGTACAGGATTTGAGGAAGATCAACAAAATAGTTGTACCCTGTTGTCCAATAGTGCCAAACCCTGCAGTGATTTTATATCAAATTCCACACGAAGCTGAGTGGTACACTGTGATAGATTTGTGTCACGCATTTTTCTCTATTCCTTTGCATCCAGATAGCCAGCCATTATTTGCGTTCCGGTTTGGAGAGCGTATTTTGGCATGGTGCCGAATTCCTCAGGGGTATACAGAAAGCCCCTCAATCTTTAATCAGATTCTAAAGAAATCTCTGGAAGATTTGAAAATGCCAGAAAAATCAGTGATGGTGCAGTATATTGATGACCTATTGGTGGCATCGAAAACCAAAGAGGCATGTGTAAGTGACACAATTGCCTTACTGAACCATTTAGAGAAAAGAGGACATAAAGTGTCTCCTTCAAAATTACAGTTTTGTCAGAAAGAAGTCCAGTATTTAGGGCATAAAATTGAGAAAGGAGTGCGAAAAATAGCGACAGAAAGAGTAAGAATGATTCAAGGAATGAGAGCACCAATGACTCAGAGAGAGGTAAGAATGTTTTTGGGAATGGTTGGATATTGTCGACAGTGGATAAGTGGTTTCTCTTTGATTGCAAAACCATTACAAAAATTGACCAAGAAAGATGTAAAAGACCCTTTTGAGTTAAACAAGGAAGAAATGAAATCTTTCAAAGAATTGAAAAAGAAACTGTGTGAGGCCCCTGCTTTAGGCATGCCGGATTATGAGAAGGATTTTGAGTTGTACTGCAGTGAAAGAGATGGATGTGCATTTTCAGTACTAGTACAAAAACATGGCATGATGAAAAGACTGATTGCTTATTTTTCAGCTGTTTTAGATCCTATAGCAAAAGCATTGCCTGGTTGTCTGAAAGCAGTTGCTGCTACTTGTGTAAGTCTGGAACAAAGTGAAGGTATAGTGATGGGGTATCCACTGAGAGTATATGTTCCCCACTCAGTAGAAATTCTTTTGACAAGAACAAAAACACAGTACATGACACATAGTCGGCTGACTAAGTACGAAAAGGTCATCTTGAGTGCTGAAAATGTGACCATAGATAGATGCATGAATGTAAATCCTTCAACATCATTGCCAGATGAGGAAAATATAATTGAACAGGATGAAGTAGATCATGATTGTCTGAACGTGCTGGAATATTGCACGAAACCAAGAGCTGACATAAAAGATGAACCGTTAAAGGAATCTGATTATGTCATGTTTGTGGATGGCTCATGCTTAAGAACAAAAGAAGGAGTTTTAAGCGCAGCTTACGCAGTGTGCACAGTGGCAACTGTGATGGAAGCGTCTTGTCTGAAAGGAATAAGGTCTGCACAAGTTGCGGAACTGATTGCTTTGATTCAAGCATGTAAATTAGGAAGAAATGTACGAGTCACGATTGTGACCGATAGCCAATATGGTTTCGGCATCGTACATGACTTTGGTCAGATTTGGTCACAAAGAGGATTTTTGACGTCTGCAGGAACACCTATCAGAAATGGAGATTTTGTTAAAAAGCTGCTTGAGGCGATACAGTTGCCTAAACAAATCGCTGTAGTGAAGTGCAAAGCGCATAAGAAAAACGAAGATTACATAGCCGTCGGCAATAATTATGCCGATGAGATCGCCAAATATTGTGCAGAGAACATGGTGTCCCTGAACAAAAATAGAGAAAGGGAGCATGTCTCTTGTCCTTTGCTTTTCACTAATACTGTCGAAACATGGGATGAAGTAAGGCAGTTACAAGAAACTGCAAGAGATGAGGAAAAAGATTACTGGATAAAAGCAGGATGTAGAAGACAGGAAAATAATGGTGTGTGGGTATACAGAGATGAAAGACCAGTTATGCCTGATAGCATGATTGCAGGCATGGCACGGATGTACCATGGACAAGCTCATATTGGGAGAGATGCAATGATCAGACTTTTTAGACAAACCTGGTATAACCCAAAATTCAGAGCCATTGCTGAAAGTCTTTGTCAAAGATGTCTTATTTGTCAACAGTTTAACCCAGGAAGAAAAACAGTAGTGAGTCTAGGAACAATAGGACGAGAAGGAGGTCCATTCACTAGAATGCAGTTGGACTTTATCGAGATGCCCCCTAGTAACAGACTAAGATATGTTCTGGTGGTCGTCTGTTTGTTCTCTCGTTGGGTGGAGGCATACCCCACAAGAAGGAATGATGGAACAACAGTGGCAAAACTTATGCTGCGAGAGTTCATTCCAAGGTATGGTTTTCCAGTCACGGTTGAGACAGATAGAGGAACACATTTTCAAAATGAGTTGATCCAATTGATTTGTGAAGCATTGAGTATTAAACAAAAACTACATTGTGCTTACAGACCAGAGGCTTCTGGGGTAGTAGAGCAGATTAACGGAACAATTAAAAACAGGTTAGGAAAAATGTGTCAAGCTACAGGACTCAAATGGCCAGATGCACTGCCTCTTGTTCTGATGGCCATCAGAAGCATCCCTGAAAAGAAAACTGGACTCAGTCCTCATGAGATGATCATGGGACGAGCAATGAGACAAGCACACGTACCTGTCAACAAGTTATTAACTATAACTGATGATCTAGTACTGGATTATTGCAAGGGACTGGCTGATGTGGTGCGTTCTGTGTTTCATCAGGTTGGACCGGATGCGACCACTCTTGAAAGAAAACCAGCCCACGACTTGAATCCAGGAGACTGGGTCCGCATAAAAGTCCACAGGAGAAGAAACTGTCTAGTTCCTCGTTGGGACGAGCCACGACAGGTAATCCTGGTAACAACAACTGCTGTCAAGTGTGCAGGAGTGAAAAACTGGGTTCATGCCAGCCACACGATCAGAGTTCCAGAACCTACTGATCGACATGTGAGTCGACGACTGGAAGTGTGGGATAAAAGCTTAACAGCTGGGACAACAAGGATAAGTGAAAGGGTGCCAGAACTTGAAGATCGACCTGAAAGTCGACATCTGGAAACCCCAACGGCAAACACCTCTAGAGAAGAAGAGGAACAAGAAGAAGAAGAAGAAAGAAATTCAGAAGTTCCAGAACTTGAAGATCGACCTGTAAGTCGACATCTGGAAATATCTGACACAACTTCAGGATCTGATGATTCAGCTGCAAACTGGGAAGAATTCCGAAAGAGAACTTGGGGTTATAAACCAATTAGAGAAGAAACTGAGCAAGAAATTGAGTTAGATGAACAACCAAGTACAAGTTATGGTGGAAATCCTTCAGAAACAATATTAATAGATGAAATAGGGAAAGAAGTACACAAAAAGTTAGAAAATCGAGAAGAACCCCGAGGAGCAATAGGGACAGATAGAGAAACAGAAGAACAGGGAAATTTAGAAGCAGAAAGGGAGAAAAACACCAAATCGGAAGAACACCGAGGAGGGACAGTAATAAGGGAAAACAAGAAGGAGAAGACAGATCAACCAGTAGGAGATGACGAGATCATAAGTTTCAAAATAAGAGACAATAGTGAAATAGTTGAAACAGAAACTGAAGAAAGTGGAGAAGAGGAAAAGGCAAAAACTGAATCAAGAAAAAGAAATTGGAAAACAGAAAGAGAAGAAAGAGAAGGTGAAGCCAAAAGGCCAAGAAAAGGAGATAATTGGCCCAACAGCTATATAAGAAAATTGAGATATAGAATAATAAAAACAGGAGACGAAAGTGCCGAACAAGTGAATGAGGTAACAAGTCAAAAGGGACAAGGAAAACCCAGTGGGAAAAGATTACAGAAGTCCAAAAGAACAAAGAAAGTGAATGCGAAGTATAAGTCACCTGAGTGGCTGTATATTGCACTAACAGATTACAAAGAAGAAGAAAACACTCACGAGAACCAGAGACTAAGAAGTCGAATGGGAAAAGGTGAGATGCAACAAACCCTGAAGTGAAAACTTATAGTGCTTCTGCCGGACATGACAATTTTACTGGATGTGACAAATCACCGGATGTGACAACGAAAGAATTCTGGAGAAAATTAAAAGAAAGTACCAAGCAAAGACTTTTTGAAAGCAGAGTGGCATCTAAGTCATTTCTGAGGTGTAGTGACACAATTTTCTGAAACTTAACAAATAGAAAAAGCAAAATGGAAAATAATAGGGATAGAAGAGATAAATGTGAGTTTATAAAAAGATGGTGCAAAATGTGCTGCTTTTGTACAGGGTAATTAATGACCATATGGATAGTTTTAGCAATCACAATTCCTATTAGTTTAGCTGTGATAGAAGCAAAGAATGATACTAAATCAGAAAAAGAGACTAATATTAAAGAACCAGTTATCCTAAGAAGTAGTGCAGAGTTACATAAGGATAAGTCAGTAACAGACTTTTCAAAAAATGTTTTTACAAAATTGTTGTATGAATATGTAGAGACAATGGATGTGAGAGATTGTTATGTTTGTATGCAGTTGCCTGCATCAGTGTCAGAAGGTGTGACTTATCATCACTTACCTCTAACTTATGGAATAACCTGTAGTGTAATAGCAAGTTTATTTTATAAAACAGGTAGATTAGAATCTTATTATACTGACATAGATAAGATTTTTGCAAACATTCCAGTAGTACCAGAACTTAACAAAGTAAAACCAGCAAAAGTTTTAGGGGAATTTTTTTTAGAACATAGAAAATTAACCTTAGAAGAAATAGTTAGTAACAACCTTACCTGTGAGTTAAAGAAAGAAGAAAAAGTATTTTTAGAAATGGTTGAAGAAAGAAGAATGAAATTTCAAAAAGAAGCAATAAAAGAGGAAGGAAAACGCTTATGGACGTTTGAGGAAGGAAATCATGAAGGGAAAAAGATAAATGCAGCAATGACATTAGATTGGCCGCAAACAGGAAAGTTGTGTATTAGGAGAAATAAGACAGTCTATGACAATTACTTTGTAGGTTCCAGTATCTGCCATGACAATTATCAAATTCTGGGAGGTTGGGGATTCAAAGGTGGAAAAGATCCAATATTTCCAGGTATCTATTATATTTGTGGGAATAGAGCTTATTACAGGTTACCGGACCATTGGTATGGAACTTGCTATGTAGGCCTGGTCTTTCCAAAAATCTTTCATATGGACAGAGAAGAAAAAGGAACATACAAGATGATTAATAGCTTTACACGTAGAAAGAGGGAAAGTTTTTCAGAAATTGTAGGAGATATTTTTGGAGCATTAATACCAGCAGTGGGAATATCTTTGAATGCATTTAAAATTCGGAAGTTATCCACAGTAGTAGATCGTTTGTCTACAGATACTGCGGGAGGGTTCTTAATGGTAAATACCGAAATGGTTGCCATGAGAGCTATGGTGATGCAAAATCGGCTTGCCCTTGATATTCTTTTGGCAAAAGAGGGTGGAGTCTGTGGAATGTTGAAAGTCCAACATTGTTGTACTTACATTCCTGATAAAAGTGAAAATATACAGAAGTATATTACAAATATTACAAATTTGCACAAAGAACTAGTTCCACTGGAGGTTGAAAGTGTTTTGGGAAAACTTGGTAGAGGGTTTTCTTCAGTAGCAAATTGGTTTACCAGAATGGGTAGACTAATGATAGGGAAAGTTATAATAATAGCAACTGTAGTAATATTGTTAGCCATGGTATTGAAAATAGTAATAACATGTATAAAAAGAAAAGTAAGACAAAATAAGATAAAAAGAAATAACAGAATAATGAAAGAAAGAGAGAGAGAAATGGGTGAAATTGAGTTGGAGAAAATGAAAGAAAGCATGTATAAGGAGACTAAAAGGCAAGATGAAGAAGAAACAGATGTGTAAATAACAGAAAGCAAAAGACAAAAGACAAGCTGCCTGAAAAGAAGTATAACTTGGGTTTTATGTGGTGATTTAAAAATCACCAAAGGGGGGATTGATGGAGCAGGGAAAATAAAAAAATTTAACCCCTAACAAATTTTATAAATTATTAATAAAATGTTCGTTTAAATGTATTAATCAACACTGTATGTGTGGGAATGGTAATATGCCAATGTGTGTGCTAAATAATCTATTAATGAATGTCCGTGTGTCTAATTATAACGTAAAAATAAATGCGTACTAATAAAAATAAATGCATGTTATTGTGCTTCATAGAAATAAAACGTGTCGTTGCAAAAACAATAGTGATGGTAAGTAAGGAACAGCTTAAATGTTGCTTTCTGCTAGGTAATAACTAATTGGGGTACGTAGATGACGGGAGGGAAACGAAAGGGCTATTTTTCTCTATTTTAATTATGTTTTGTTTGCCTCAAATTAGTGCTTCTAAAGTATAACCGAGTGGCGAGATAAAATGGCCGCCAGTGGGAAGATGTGCGCAGGCGCAAGGGAACACATGACACGGGATGAAATCGGAGAAAGCTCAACCTCGTGGTGTAACAGAGAGGCTAGGATGCAAGAAATGGTCAAGGCTGATGTGACCTAATTGAACTGATAGTGTGCCGTGATGATCAGCAAGAGTCCCGTGGGAAACCAGTTTAAGAGAAAGGACAATGACTGCGGAGTTCTCGAATGTATCGAAAGAAGTTACAAATGAACTGATCGAAGCGGACGAAAATATGTTTGAGCGTATGGGAAAGGAAATGATCCAAGGACCATTGAATCCAAGAGAACTTGATTAAAAGAATGAATATGATGACATGCATGGACCAATGAAAGAAAAGCGTGATATTAATGTTGCAACAATTAGTTAGCAAAGTTAGAATTAGGGTATAAGAGGGCCTACTCTTAGTGGGAGGGGGTCAGTTCCAGTCCATTCCAGAGTCGCAGAGAGTCGCAGAGAGTCGTGTTGGTGGCTTCCAGTGCTGGGTGGTCCTGATCGATCCCTTACTGAGCGGGAGATGCTGAAAGACTGTTAGATGAGACGGGTTGCAGGTAGCTGATGCTGACGAGCTGAAGTTGCTGTTGCTGTCTTAATTTTCCAGTTGAGTATGAGAATCAGGCTATTTCTAATTCTTAACTTAGGTTAGAAATCATTAGGCTAAATTAGGAAGCTAGGCAGGTAATTAGGGTTTTGGCTTCATGACAAAAATTTCCTTTCTGCAATAAATTGATTATGTTTAATAAATATTTGAATTTAAGAATGAATAATTGAATAAAGTTTTAAATTCTTTCTCATGCTTTTAAAAATTATATAAAAATTAAGATTCTTTAAACCCAAAATGACTCAGTGGTTATTTTCCTAAATGATTGTGACATCAGTAATTGGTTATTGTGATTCAGCTGGTCTTAATCACTATGAACTAATTTTTTACATGAATGATTCATCGACAAAACAATGAGCAGGAATATCTTAAGAAATAACTAAAAGAAAGTGACAAATTAAGGTAATAAGATATCCCGGCTCTTCCAGCGGTACATAAATGGTGTTCTCCATTTAGTTCTCATGCTTCTCCTAGGAGTACAGAATTTCATAAGGGTGTAAAGGAAATCCAGGAGTGTGCGTGTGTGTTAGGCGATGTTTATGGGCCCCATCGTCATGTGGATATGAGAAATATAGTTCGCCCCTGGATGACCTATAAGTGACCTGGGAGGAGAATAGTTTTTATTGTACGCGCTGCATCATTAGTCAGTTATTTGGATTGAGAAGGGTTAGGGAGGGGTAAAAAATGAAAAAAGGTTTGCATTTATATAGCGCTTGTAACCCTGATGAGGTGTTGAAACGCTTTATTGGCGAGTAGCACGCTACTCTGGAAGCCATAAAGGATTAGTGGTGAATTAGTATAGTAGAATATGGAATTAGAGAAGTGAACATGCTAGTCTGTTATTTTGATTGAAAAGGATAGTGGAGGGATAGAATAGTGAAGGATTTATTTTTTTAGGTCATAGCAGTAGGAGGAGGCTTTTGGATGAGTAAAAAGGGGTTTTGGAGGGGAAGAGTCAGAGGGAAAAGTTTAGAAAGGTTTGTTTTGGGGGATCGGTACAGTAAAGGAGGTGTCAGAAGATGCAAGGAGGGGTAGAGTAGGAGAGAGTCAAGAAAGGGTTATTTTAGGGAACATAGAAGTGGTATGGCGTTTGGGATAAATGAGAGAGTGGGTGTAGAGGATATAATGATAGATGTATAGGGTGAGATAGGGTAGTGAATTAGAAAGAGTAGTAGAAAGAAGTTTGAGATGAGTCAGAAAGTTGGGCTAGAAGATATATTGAGGGTAGTATAGGCTGAGAAATAGGGTAGTGCATTGGAAATGCTAAATTAGAAGAAAGTGATAAATATATAGATCCATAAGTACATTGAAAGTATATAGATGCATAAAGGAGGTAAGTATATGCAGATTAAAGATATTGATAGAGGTAGCGGATGAGAAATAGGGTAGTGCATTGGATATGCTTTTTCAGGAGTCTCTGGCCACCTACAGGCTGCTCACTGAGATGGGGTCTCTGGTCACCTGCACACTGAGATTGGGTTTCTTGTCACCTACACTCTGAGATTGGGTCTCTGGTCACCTACACAAAGCTCACTGACATGAGGTCTCTGCTCACTGAAATGGAACCTCTGCTGATTGAGATGGGGTGTCTGGAAAGTACACAATGGCCACTGAGATGAGGTCTCTGACCACCTCTACACCGAGACAGGGTCTCTGGCCACCTACACACTGAGATGGGGTCTCTGCTCACTGAGATGGGGTCTCTGCTCACTGAGATGGTGCTTCTGCTCACCTACACACTGCTCACTGAGACGGGGGTGTCTGGCCACCTACACACTGCTCACTGAGATGGGGGTGTCTGGTCACCTGCATGCTGCTCACTGAGATGGGGTCTCTGCTCACCTACACACTGATCACTGAGATGAGATCTCTCTGGTCACCTACACACTGCTCACTGAGACCGAGTCTCTGCTCACTGAGATGGAACCTCTGCTCATCGAGATGGGGTCTCTGGCCACCTACACACCGAGATGGGGTTTCTGGCCACTTACACACTGCTCACTGAGATGGGGGGGGGGGGGTGTGGGGGGAGTCTGGTCACCTGCATGCTGCTCACTGAGATGGGGTTTCTGATAACCTACAAACTGCTCACTGAGCTGGGGTCTCTGGCCACCTACACACTGCTCAGCCTAGGTTTGTAGACGTAGGTCAGACCTGCCATTGCAGCCTGGGTGCACACTTACATGCTTGTGTGGTTTACCTACATGTCCGACCTGCTATTGTAGGCTGGTCTGCGCACTTGCATGGACTGTACATTTAAACATATGTCCGACCTGCCACAGCGGATCTGTGAGAGAGCCCATGCGTGTGTACTCCGGCTGGCCTGTAACGAACACAGTCCACCCGAAGGGGGGCCTTTCACCTCCACTCGGATGGACGGTGAAAGGCTCGGCAGGCACCTATGGGTGTTCGCTGCCCAGGTAGTAAGGAAGACCCACGAGGGTTCCCCTACCAAGGAGGCTGGCTCTTCCCTTAAGTTGGCATGTGGAAGGGGGATTTCAAGCTGCAATAATTGATTGCAGTGGTGCAGCCTCTTGATGCTTCCTATGATGAAATTCGCGAGGCCAATCACGTTCCAATGGTAACGGAGGGCGGCCAATCACATTCCAATGGTAACGGAGGGCGGCCAATCACGTTCCAATGGTAACGGAGGGCTTGGCATAGCTTGCATGGAAATGCCACTTTTGGAAAGTGACATTTCTATGTATCAAACTCTTTGTGTGCCGTGGTGTTTGGCACCGGTCAACACTGGAGGCCAAGCAAGCGGATCTGGGCATTCCCCAGCAACAGCCAAAAACCAATGGGCATGCAATTGAGATAGTCTACCTCCGCCATTTGAGAGTCAGGCGGAATATATCGGGGGCAGAGATTGTGGGACCTGGCCTCTGGGGCCAGATCACAGCCCCCATAAAGATCGAGATCTACATTCCATGGCCTTATGGCAGACAGGACGGAAATTTAGGGGACCCATATGTGGTTCAAAGGAACACCCTTTGAACCTTTCCTCAACTTAAAAGGCCCAATGGGGTATAACTACCCAGTGCCACTCTACCAAGGGGAGAGATCCGCTTGTGGGGACGCAGGACCGGAAAACATGGTCTGCTTGGTGCACACTGCCAGAAGACTCTGTTGTGCACATGGATGATAACTGCCGGTGGAAAGGACCGCCTGGCTTTCTTAATAGTGTCTGGGCTGGGCCGACGACCTGCTGACGTGTGGTACCCTGAAGTGGGCTCCCAAGGACCAGTTGACTGGTCTCCTGTTCTCTCGGAGGTCTCAGGGATATCATAGATCAACTAAGAAGGGCCCACACCATCTACCGGTGACATCTGGAGTGTGGTGCCCTCTAAGTGCCCACATCACCTGCTGAAAGCTGGACAGCCAGTGTGAGCTTGGAACTACAGAATCATGCCTGGAGACTGGAGTGCCTAGTGCGGAGCTCAAGAAGTAGCACACATCTGCGGCAAAGTGGTTCCTGTACTGCAGGGACCTCGGCACGCACTAGCGTCTTGTTGGTGGTGAGTGGATTCACCGGTTGCAGGATCCAAAGTGGCCCGCTTCGTTGACTAGGCTGCATTTCTCTTGTGCGCCACGTCGACTGCATGCTCATTGCATGCCGTGTCCAATTCACAGGTTGTGACCATCGGAGGTGGGGGATGCATCCATTGCAGTCTCATTCTACCTCGTGAGGCTTTGCGGAACTTGCACCTGTGTGTGTGACCGGAATAGTCTGGTGCAACCGACATCAAGGTGTGCCAGATATAGTGCTTTATTTCCAGGGAGGTACGGAATTACAACTCTACTTCGTGTAATCTGAAGTAGACGTGACTCATCTCGTTGAACATCAGACCCTGTGCCCAGATTACTGGGGCACAACCTGAATCAACGTGTAAACGACTGGGTGCCTCCTCAAGCCGAGAGGGTCCCCTGCGTGTTGTTACCCATTCCCTGCTTGCTCTCTCACTGGCCCCATCACGGTGGGCCAACTGCCCTCTTACCATCTGGCCCTTCTGAAGGCTTTGTGGCGCCAGGTAGGAGTGAGAGGAACTGACAAGGCTGGAGGCACGCTTTTGAGAAGGATCGGGAGCAGGTCAACAGACTGCGTGACCCCCCCCCCCCGCCGTGCTTCGCAGACCTGGGCTGGTACCAAAAGACCCTGGTGGACCCTCGTTTGTAACGAACTGTTTGCTCTCAGCCCATTTCTGCTTCGCAACTTGTTGGTTAACTTCCTGAGTGGCGCCAAGTTCCCCTTTGTTTACGTCTACCTCTTGTTTATGCTTACTGTCTATCCTAACCTGCTTTACGGGGACCCAGACAAGGTGTGACCTCAGCCATGAGTGGCCTAGTGTCCGGAGGGAGGGACTGGTGAACTTACATCCAGGGTGTCTGGGAGAGTGGGGTGTGAACTGGATGGTGGCGGGAGGCTTGGAGCCACTGAGTCGACGGAGTGTTATTTATTGACCTGTTTGGTATCAGTGGCACCGCATTAAGGTGTCGGGTGTGTGAGAAAGTGCCCATACAGACCAGGCTGGTATCTGTAGCATTGCGTTGCGGTGCAAAGTGAGCGTGAGTGACCGTCTGTGGACCGCCTGTGCTTCACGAAAGTGATTGGCGGTGTTGGTTTATACATTGTTCTCGAGCCAAAAGTACTTTACCTCTCAACAGTGGGGCTACATACGTGGCCTCCTCCTGTGGTGCAGCTAAAAGTGTTATAATTCTGTGTATGTACATATTACTGATATCGTTGTATGCCAGGGTGCACCCTATGGCTGTGTGAAATTGCATTATTAGGATTGTGAGGGTGGGCCAACTTGGTTGGCAACGTGTAGCACCGAATAAGAGTGCTTTGTGGGGATTAAAATGGGACTTTTCCCCATGTGTGCATATTATCGAGATCTGATCAACACCAACTGGGCCTAGTACTGCTAGTAATATTGCCAAGTGTGATTTATGCCCAGTTTCCATGATATTCATGTTGCATTGTTTAATGTGTGTGTGTTGAATATAAACAGCATTTCTCATCATCAAGTGTGAAGTTTCTCTTTTGTGTCAGCGGAACATTTATTGTGTGCGCGTGCTGTGCTCTTGCTTTACACATTGCTTCTGAGGGACGCCTGGCTGCTCAGTGGCAAGCTACCCAAGGGTGAGCACGGGTTGTGCAGTGTGTGTTATCGCCTGCTCTTGACGAATGGTAAGCAATGGGCAGGACCTAATCCTCTGTATGTAAACAAAATGTCTCACAAGCGACAGCACATGCGCTGTCTTAGGCGAGACCTAAAAATGAAAATAACGCATTAATCAGACAGTCAGAAATGCAATACATGTAATAATGCAGTCCAGCTGCAAAATTTCGAAACCTAATCCATAACTATCACAAAGCACCAACTACCGATCATCCTTCAAGACATGCAATTACTGATTCTCTACAAGTCCTAAAATCTTTGCTGGTTAAAAATAAGCCTTAGCAAACGTTTTCGTTCTAAGAGCAATTAACAGCAAAAACAAAACTTATGTGACAATGTTTCAGCTCTATAACCACCAAGTATAGAGGTGATGTATCCCACCTCATTTTAGCAGTGGTTACAATTCACAAAAGGATAGGTTCCCTTCATGGCAGTGGTCTATGCTAGTAACTGTGATGTTCTTTATTTGAGGGCGGGGATATGAAAATTAGAGAATTAATATTTTAGAGGAAACTCAGGGTGGGAGAACACACCTATGTACCAAGCAGGGGGCTTAAAAAGACAGAAGATTGGGTATAGGAGACCAAGGGGCAGTGCACCACTGGAGACCTGTGTGCAGTCAAGACGTGGGTGCACAGAAGAGGAAGACAGGCGGGACCTTGACGCACAATGGAGAACATCTTGCCCGAGTGGAAGTAATAGATGAACTAATGTATAACTGTGCGCACCAATGGAGAACTGCGTACACAGAAAAGAGGCCGAGGTGCACAAGTGGACACTAATGTCAATAAATGGAATGTGGATGGAGACCTGGGCGCGCACACTGGGATTTATTGGTTGAATTTGAATATATTCTTCTGTTTCCATGTATGTCTTGGTAGCGAGCTTGGAAAGCGAACAGGGTGATAGGAAACTGGAACATGAGCTTTCTGCTGCAGAAGCAAGTACACGGGTATCAACATGACCTAGTTTTGTAGCAGTCGAATTCTCCTACGGAAGTCCCATTCCACCAATGTCTACCAGTTGGACACTAGGATATCTTTTAAATGCTTCAAGTAGACAGACATTCCTCAATTAACAAATGCTACCTCCAACCTTATTAATAAACTGCACTGTGTTGGAATGCAGTACATGTTGACCGTAACTTGCCCTTGCATGACGCAGTCACGGTACAATTAAAAGCACATCACTTTTTCCATCGGAAGCAGAAGAAGGGAGACTTACAGAAATTCTGCATTTACCGGGGCATATCCGAGTCTACCGTGGAGACTGCCAGAGCGAAGTGCTGCTGCTGGTGGTTGCTGTAGCGTGCCTCAGTGCGTGCGCGCGACGTCTCCAATGGAAACCCCGAAACAAGCTACCGTGAGCGCGCCACTAAAACGTCACCATGCCCGAAGCAGACCATAAAGCGCGTACGCGCATCTACCCCAAATATAGTGTGGGTGCAGCTCAAATTGGGGGCCCGTGCGAACTCCAGACAGCCTCTCGCACGCTCATGGTTCGATGTACTCAAAGCTACATAAGTGCCACATTTTCGAGTACACAACACAATTACAGTACTGGCTGCACCCGTCTGAGGTTTCGCCTGCAAACACCGAACATAGTGCCTATCAGGCGCGCAACACCCATTGGGCTCACCGGGCTTCAGCCCCCCCCCCCCCCACCCCTTGTGTGTGTCAGCCAGGGCTGAGACAGCTTCGCGGGCTGGCGACCGTCTAATTGCAGCCACACCCGAGTACTTCACAGGTCTTTTAAAGACCATTTACTTGTTAATGAGGCTTTTGTTGTGTTTTCACCCCTTCTTAGAGCCACTCTGCCTATGGCTGGAAGAATTAGCCCCCCCCATTTGGCTCTAGTTGCCCGCCTGGTGCCTATATAGGCAACACTCCCCACCCAATGCCAAGCATGCATGATGGAATAAATAAATACACAACACAATTTTTGTTTGGGAAAATATTGCTGCAGGTTTATTCCATACAAAGTATGCAATATGGTGGGTTATCTTACGGGCGATCCAAGGGCAGGCAGCGGTGACTAACCTATGCTGCCCTGCCCGCCTGATGAGCCAAATTGCACTGTGGCCAACCCAATCAGTGCTACGAATTATGGAGTGATCCCCTTCCCTAGGATCACATGACCTATTGGACCATCTTACTCACGCCCCTTTTAGGGCGGAGCGTTGCAAGGCAAGCCCCCGGTTGTTCAGGCTTACAACCGCCCTCAGGACTAGCGGGGCGCCGACAAATTTCTTCCAGGGCCCCGCCATGAGGGCTCCTGGGATTTGGCACTGGCACCCCTATTGTGCTCCTGCAGAGGTACCCTTCTGCCTCCAGATCGCCCTGTAACTCCGCCACAGCTCTGGGGGCGGCCCCGTCGCCTACAAAGCCCCCCCCCCCAACACTGCTACTTCCTCCCCTGCAACACGCTCATTCATGTCCAGTCGGAACAGATCCATGCCCACCTGTGACAAGTGCACCCCATCTTTGTCAAATTAACCTTTGGTGTTCGTCTGGCATAGCCCATGCCTGATGAAGCCAAAGCCCCTTTGCTCTGCGAGCTTGCGCATGGAGTTGTTTTATCCTTCTCCGGGAATTTACAACTGCCTCACATGACCTGCCGGACTGTGATGGCCTCCCAGGAGGGAGCTCTCCTCTTAACCATCGCTATATTACCCTTCAAGCTGATGTAGGCTCCCACCTCCTGCAACTTGTGGTCGCAAACCATCTAGCACTCTGTGCCTTAACCCTGTTTCCCCAATTTGTGGAACAACAGCACCCTAGTCAGATGACCTATTCCACAACCAGCCTATCTACTATGGCTATCAGGGCGGGGATTTTTGTGCTTAACTGAAGCAACACGTAACCTGCCCTCGGAGCAGAGTGCACATACTTTGTTGAAGTTGACCAGAGATTTGCACAGACCTTTTTGAATGCTATACCGTGGCGAACAGGAAAGTTCGTTTTGCGCCATTATTGCAGTCACGGCACCCTTAAAGGAGTGACAACTTACGCCATCTACCAGGCTAGTTTAACTGAAGCCCGATCACCGATACACACATACCTGCTAACCAGCTGTGACCCTTGGTGCTCAGTCCAGCTATAGACCTAGTTCACTTTGTTATCCCTGCACTGATTGCCCTCCCCAACATCCAAGCCGCATATATCAGCATATTGTCTTCACCTACTGAGATCGAGGTGCAGTGCGTGCACTGGAATTGTCAGCAATGGTGCTCCCAACCCATATTTCTAGGCGCTATTGGGGCCACGGCACACAATCTGGCATAACCAACTGACGCAACCCACCTGGCTAACTTGCCGCTGCGAGGTTATGATCTTATCCCCATGCTCTTATGGTTGCAGGTGCACATCTTCTATAGTGCTTACCTCCACTATTTATGCCGATTCCTACAATGTACCTTTCTGCCCCTGTATGGGCGAATAAAATACCTGTAACATTGCAAATCCCACTGCCCTCACATTCTCGGGCAGTCCGGCGAGGGATAGGGGTCTTAGCGGTAGGTTCTGCACATTACATGGCCTCCTAGCTGTGAGAAGTTGGCCTGGTATATGCTGTCCACTAATTATAGTGGGCACCTTGCACCAGTCCAAACAACCCCTTATTGGAGATAGGTTAAAGACAACCTTATTGAAAGCTATCCTAGTGGTAGCTATGGAGAGCAGCCTTCAGGCTAAGTCTTGAAGGAATGTAAAGCAGCTTGTTTTACCAGTCTATAATCTCTTGAGTGACCAAATGAAAGAGCACCACACCAGGTATATATTCAAAATATATGTATTTATTGCTAAACACACCCCTCTAGTCTCTTTATGAGGCTAGAGTTCGAAGTACATAAGTTAGAAGATATTTAAACACAGTAATAGCACAAATACACGTTTGGGCCCTAGGGGCGTACCAAACCATATACCAATAAAGTGGTATGCGAACCACGACTGAACTAGACACTAGGCCTAGAGCCTCTAGAAGTGCTTGGACCACAAGGAACCACCCAAGGTAGTGACACAGGGGACCCACGGGAGACGCGGGCAGTGTAAATACACAACCGCGATACGCCGTTGACTTCTATGGAGAAAGTCGTGATCGGGAAATTAGAGAAAAAAGACACTTAAAAGAGGACTTGGACCAAACCCTTTGAGATCTAGGACTTTGAAGAGTCTCTACCCACGGGAGCACCGGAGTACTCGTGTTACCTCACCCAGGGAAGCCGGGTGAATAGGTGCCTTTCGGGGTCAGGTTTCGTCGTCGATTTGAATGGCGATCTGCTGCAAAGTGCTGCTGGTGACCAAGTGAAAAGTGTCCGGGTGGATCCAAGAGTGGATCGGAGTTCTGAAGAACCTGAAAGCAGAGGGGACAGAGTCTGGGTCACTAGCCAGTGACCAGGAAGGCGATGGACAGATGCCCACCGATGTCGAGTGCTTCAGGTGCGTTGACGGTCGTCTTGACTCTTCAGCCACGAGGTCCAGGAGGCGTTGTCGGCAACCAGGAGCAGGATTCGGGCTGGTACACGATGTTTGTCGAGTGCTGAGGTGTCGGCGACCGAATTTGACCCAACAAGCCTTGGCAACGGCAAGTCTCGATGCAGAGGAAGATTGTCGATGGTGCAGACCAGCAAGGTCTGGGGAACTCACCCAGCGAGGGTAAGTGAGGGCAGGCCTGGAGCAACCAGGATGCCAAGTTAGGAAAAGATTGGCCTTCGTTAAGGGCTACTAGCCAACGGGCTAGCGACCGCGAAGGAGCCTCGTGACGCCGCACGTGGAGCGGGCTTACAGGACACTCGTGGAGTGGGGGCCAGTGATCTTTGGTGCAGGTAGTGCTGGAGGCTAGGGCTACTCGGAGCCCAAAGCATGACTTCTTGAGATACCCAGAAGATGATGCACTTGCAAATGTGCTCGGTGTCCAGGGGTCACGGTCTCAAGTCACCCACGATAGCCACGGGCCTCAGCTTTGCTGGAGACTCAGGGTAGCCTCGGGAAGTCTAAGAATCCACCTCTGGTGATGCGATGACTTCGGCGTCCGACGGGAGCTTCAGAAATGCGAACCGGACAGATGCTTCTTTGGTGCCTGCCAAGCAGGGGAGTCACTCCTTGACCCCAAGGGAGATTCTTCTGTCCTCTAATCGTGAGTAGAGCGTCGAAGGTCCAGGATTCAGTTTCAGAGTTTCGTCCAGGGATAATCTAAAGTCCTAAGGACTGGGTTCCTATACTTATACTAAGGATAGGGGTTGGACTACTCTGTGGCCCCACCTATGGGTGGGTCAGGGCAGAGGGGTGGCTACACCCCTTTCCCTTTGTCCAGTTCGCGCCAAAGCAGGGGCTGGAAGCCCCTGATCCGGTTTGAACTGGGGTATGCACAGGGACACCAAATGTGCCCCCAGTGCAGGACTTCAAAGCACACAGATGGTGCTCCCGCCCAGCCCCAATACACATTATCCTGTCTGGGGAGGTGGTCACACCTCCCTGGGACAGGAAACCTATTGTCCAGGCCTCCCCTGCCGGAGTTTCGTCCAGCAGCAGGAGGCCAGACTCGTGTCTGTGGCAGCAGCATCCATTTTGTGATGCCAGGGCTTTGGAGAGAAGTTACCGGGTTAGTCAGAGTTAACATGTCTTTCCCTCTAGAAGGGTGGAATGCTACCCCCGCCGCCAGAATTGGCCGGGGGTAGTATTCCAAGATGTTTGACACCAAACACGACATGTTTAGGTGCAGCCATTCCAAAGTTAGCATTTTACCGCGAGGATATAATGCGCTTAAGAGTATATGGTCAGGCTGCACTACAAACAGCATCAGAGATGGTCTCCGAACGCTGCAGAGGGGCCCTGCTCAGGCAGGGGCACCCTCTCACATAGGAACCATGCACTCTGCCTTTAGGATTGATAAGGCCTGCCTTAGGAGTGACTTATAGGTTTATATGTGTGTATGTATTTAGTGATATAGGTAACCTATATCACAGTAAGGAGTGCATGCACCACCTTACCCAGGCTGCAGTAGCAGACCTGTGGTGTCAGTTTGGATGGCCTTCCAGGGGTGGCATAATACATGCTGCAGCCCCTGGCAGGCCTCTGAGGTACCTATGCCCTTGGTACATAGTATACCATATACTAGGGACTTATAAGGGCACTCCAGATCCCAATCAGTGATGTGCCTAAGGCACATGGAAACCATTTTACAGAGAAAGCAGATAGACTGGGGCCCTGAATAGCAGGATCCCAGTCCAACTAAGTCATAAACCAGCAAAACACCATAAAAAAAGTGGGGGCAACCATATAGTCAGATTCCACCTTCCTACACTAGCCTGCAGTCACCCTCGTCTGACAGCAGACTATCTGTTGTGACGCCCGTTCAGTGTCCGTACCCTGACGCAAGACATCCCGTTCTATACTTCTGTTAAAGGACTACCTTCAGTAAGGCTGGGGTGAACGGTTATATGTTGTGCATCTGACAGTGAGTAGCTTGTTTTGCTCTGGCTGGCATAGAACTGTTGTTTCTGTCACACTCCGAATTGTGACATGCGCAGCTCTTTCGCATTCTACACTGCCGAGTGTGCCTGGGCGGTCCCAGATACACACTGCGTGCTAAAAGCTGTGACCCGTAATGCTAAAGCACTAGACCTGGTACACTTGATTACGCCGGAATTGATTGCCCTCCACCAAAATCCATGTGTCTTGGTAGCTGGTCCCTGATTGAATTCCTAGTAGTCTATGTGTTATGCCATACTCTTTATATGCCTTTTTTCAATGGCCCTACCCGCTCACACAAGTGAGCAAGTCCAGTGGTAGCTGGTAGCAAGTCCAGTGTAACCTGTGAATGGAGTTGTAATACTCCTAACATCTGCACTGATGGAGCCCCCCTCACTGCTGCCGGTCCCTGACTAATCAGCCCTAAAGGCCTTAGCAATACTGCCCGGTCAGCAAGTCACGCCCACTGTGCAGTTGTAATTTAGTAATTTGTGGCGCTGACAACCGCAGGGGCCTAATACCGGGCTGAGAGTATGCTGCCCAGGATGAACTTAAACAATTGGCTTGGTGTCACTGGGTTGTCGACCGTGCCTGGCAAGAAGTGCATACCTTTGACAACCCCCTCCTGACAAGATGTGCCAACGCCGGCAGAAGTGAGAGCTATATCAGCCCACTTTACTTTCTTCTCACCCAGTTATCTGTGGATAGCACTTGTTGGAGCCTAACGAGACGCTTGTGTATTTGTGAAGTGCAAGTGCCCCCCGTAAGCATGTGCTGCTGAATAAGAGAAATTTGTTACCCCACTCACTGATATTCAATTTAACAACCAAAGAAGGATGAAGGTTGATTGAACCCAACGGGGGTTAGATCCTATGACCATGAGGGGTCAAGCCCACCACCAGACCCAAAAGGTAAATCAGTCCAAGCATCCTTTGCCATGACCCCTCCTGTACCCTTTGAACTCACCTTTAACCCGTAAGTGGCCATTTGGCTGTCACCCCAGCGGGACCTGGCAGTCGTATTTAACCTATATCCTTACAGCATAGCAACACTCACCGCTGCAGGTGCATTGATGCGTGAGCGCCCGCTGGTCGCACTTGCAAAACAGCGATTATTTAAATTAATATGATACTGTGCCTATAAATAAACTATGCCCAGGTAATTGGACTCACACGTGCAGTAGCTGTGAAACATTTTGGACTAGTCCATCAAAATTAAGCAAGTCACCACCCTAGGTGGAGTCTAGCACCCCCCAAACTTCTGCTAATGTAAACCAGGGGGGGCAAACGAGTCAGTGGGAACAGGAGGGGAACAATATGTACGAATACCTGCCCTTTCTAAAATACTAGGAATGCCAAATGTTCTTTAATACATTGTAGCCTATTTGTTCTCTAACCCAGAGTTCCCCCAACTTATTGAACCGCCGCCCGCTTGTTAGATGACAACTTCCACAGCCCGGCTGGCTGCAATGGCTATAGGGCGGGTGATTTTATCCTCACAGGAGCAACCTGTGACATGCCATTGCTGACAGAGTGCACCCACTCTGCTGCATCGACCAGACATCTGCGCAGGCAGTTTTGTTGATGAACTATGGCGAACAAATGAATGGTGTCCCTCTGGTTTCTGTGACTAATGTCTATCGTACATCTGCGACTGAGTACCCTTATTTGGTTTGGTTGTGAAAACACATCCGCTGGGAGACTACTATGCTCCCTATCCGTGATACTTTTATTAAATCAATAAGTGTAATGATAAATCATTTATACGACCTCCAAGGCTGAAGGGCTGGGTGGGCCTGCGGGGATCTGAACCGTGCTCATGCCCAAGACGAGCGACACGCGCTAACAAGTACACGAGGCACAGCTCACTTGCCAGGTTACCCCAAACTATCCCGCACCTCCTGCAGGAGCCTGGAATTAGTTCTCCACTGCAGCCACCCCGCTGCACCGGGGCCACACATGGTTGGGAGGGACAGCAAAACTCTTCCAGTTAGAGCAGACACGGCAGGGTGCTGCCACTTACGACGGTGGAAGTGTGTGCCCAAAAACAATGGGGCACCTCCCCAGTATGAATGCCAAGTACAGATTCGAGCAACACGTCAAGCATTGGTTTATATTTATTGACCTCACAGACCAGCGGAGTAACCCAATGCCTATTCACATTAAATGTGCTAGTGATCTGCATTGTACACGTACTTTGCCACAGGGTGCTGACCATGCTACCATACTGGAGTCAAAGCTTACACTAGGCAAGACCTCTGCTCCTTCGGGTGTCAATGGTTCTGTACACAATCATCTATTGGTAAACACACCACCTCTGCCCGAAGTCAACGATGCAACCAGCAACCGGAGAAGAGACGAACCTCTCTGCTCTAAGGAGCACAACTCACCAAGACATCAACCGTCACGCCACAAAATCTGTCCCGTATCGCCAGACGACACCCGCCGACAGCGTGTCCGGCGGGGAACACAGAGGCCCCATGGCCTTAATGGCTGCCGAGTGTGCCGCAAGCTGCTGAGGGGCCGAAGCACGCACATGGCCCTTCGGACTCCCGGCCGCAACCCTGGCTGGGACCCAACATCCCGCAGGCCATTGTCAACTTCTAACCCCCGCGCCCAGCCGCCCTGAGCCACCTGATGGCGTGTTTGTCCGTAAGGGCCCGGGCACCGGCCCCGGCCGTGCCTGACCCGAGCTAGCTGGCCCCATCCATAGCTGCCAATGTTTCAGATTGCTATGTGTGACCTTTGCATAACTTCAGTGCATCAGTGAGTGACATCAATACTATGCGTGACACTTTTTAGCGAGCACATTCAAACACCGGAAGTGCGGGAAACATATCAATGTCAGTAATTAAACCCATTTGAGCAACGGGAAACCCAGGGAGACCAAGTTTAAAGGCTGCCTATTCTTTAGACATTTCGAGCTTGGGGTGTGCCCCTGTGTGACATTAGCATGTATGTGTGTATGTGACACTTTGGGAGACAAAGTGCCGAGGTATGGTATGAAATTGACGTAGCTCAATTTGAGCCGAGTATCATAAATATACACAATCAGTCTAAACAGCCTGGCACGTTAGGTGCAGGAGATGGGCACATGCACCTACAAGCCTTGGGGACCTGGAAGGAAGGAAAGCAAGGTGAGCACCAGCTGAGAGTTTTATGATAACTGCAGCTACCCCTGCATTTTATACTGCTCCCTTCAAACTACTCGCAGAGTCAGCCTGGGGAGAGAACTGAGCCAGCTCAGAACAGCAGGGACCATCCGCCTGACCGATGGCGCCATGAAAAAGGCGAAAAGGCACGAAAAGGCCATGCATGGAAAACTTTTGCAACGCCCAGAGGGCACGCCGTATGAGCCGCCCAGGAGCAGCGCATGACCGAGTACACCCGCCTTCCCTCCAATGGAAGTCAGCCCGTTCCCCCCACCCCCCCCAAGATGGACAGTGAACGTGGCACCCATGCCCAGCGTGTCGCACAGGCGGCACCGACGTGCTCCCACGACTAAACAGTTGTGCGAGAGCTCCCCGGCGACCCACCCACCGAGCCGCACACAAGCTGTCCCGGTGCCGACCCGGCTCCACAACTACGCAACGCGGCTCTGGCCGCATCGCACCTCCGACCCCAATGCCGGCCCCCCCACAGGGGCAAAAGACAACCCCCCAACTCTGAAGTGCCTAGAAGCTGGGGTCTAACCACCGCCAGGTCGGGGCAGAGCGGAAAGCAGCCCAGAGCAACCGAAGCTGCCCGAGACACGGCATGTTCATGCTGGGCAGGAAAGGCACGCAGAGGCGTCAGACCCGGGGACACGATGACCCAGACGGCCGCAACCACAGCAACCTCAATGATTCTACACTAGGCACAAGTCATGGACCATTAAGTGCTAGGTCGCAGTGAATCATCCCACACCATGGCCACCCCCGGACCAAGCACCCAACGCGAAGGGCCCCTGCGAACGAGGAGTGTACCGGCAGGAAAGCTCAGCACCGCGATCCCCCCGTGTGCCCAGGGCACCAAAGATGGACCGACCACGAAGGGACCGAACCCTCAATCTTATGATCCGAAGTCAGACGCCTTATTCATTAGGCCACGCGGTCACGCACAAGTGACCCCGAGCCCCGAACCACACAGGAGCCCGGACAATGTGCCGCCCATGCCCCCGTCGTCCCACCTCAATCCCGAGCCACAGTGTAGCTCAATCACAGCCCCGCACCGCCGCTGCAAACGTGGCCGGGACTGCAATGGCACCGGGGACAGCAAAGGTGGGGGCGGGGCCATGGAACACAGGCCGACTCACCACTAACTCCTGCAATCCACCACCGGGGCGGCGTGACCTTATCAGACGCCGCAACCCGGGACCGGCACAACAGCTAAAAGCCAGCACTCCGACCCCATGGCATGTGCATGCCCACCAGGGGCCGTCCCCGCTGACCCTCCCCCACGGGGCAGCCCAATCATGCCCGAGACCACCTGCAGCTTCCCGGGCCCAAGGTGAGTGGCGGGCGCCCGGCAGACCAATTCAAACTGCTGCAATTTTTTGTACAAAACACATTAGTCTATTTACCCTCTACCTAGAAGCTTGGCTCTCGAAACTGCCCTCCACGCCATAATACATGACCAACTGGGCGATATTATTGCACATTCTCATGTGTGAACACCTATTTATCACTTATTTGACCAAGTAAGCATGCCCTTCCCCCAGCCGGAAAGCACGCCCAGTTCACCTCAAATGTTCACCCTCCAAGGACAGTCCCAACGTCATCCTACGATCGTGTTACCAGATCAACAACACCAACTGTACCGTTTTTCAATTTTGCCCATCAAAAGTAGGTGGAAACAAGGCAGGCAGCCTTCCCACTAAATATCTTCAAAGCGAGTGCCACAGTGAGGAACCACGGCTCCAGGGGACACAAAGGCCGTGCAGGAGCACATCGCGGGCCCTCCCCATGCCGCCCCCCATGCAACAAAACACAACCTCCGGCCTCGGGGACTGCAGGTGAGGGGGGAGACAACGCCTGGGCACTCACCGCAACAAGCCAGCGTGTCCCGCGGACAATGGCACCCACAAGGGGGGGGGGGCAGGGGACTCACCGCCATACGTGCCGAAGGCAACCACTGACCCGACGCGTGAGCGGCGCTATAAGGCCTGACCATAAGGCGCAGAACCTCGATGCACACTGCACGCGCCGCCAGAGCGAGGGCCGAGCAACCGGCCCCTAGCAACACCTCAAACCCCCTTCTCTGCCAATCCAAGCCCGAGGCTCGGAGCCCAGTGCATGACTGGCAGGCCTGACTCGCCCCTGGCCCAGATGCTCAGCGGGAAAGAAAGGCCCCAAAGGTCCTCCCTGCCCCTGGAACTCACCGCCCACGATGACTGCCACCTGGTCCCGGGTACACGACACCCGAGGCGCGCTGCAGACACAGCGTGTCCAGCGGGGGCAAAGGAGACCGCAACAACGCCGACCACACGACACGAGTAGGGATTCCGCAACAATCCCACAGCACGACCAGCAAGACGGCGTGTCCGGCGCAAAGAGGGCACCAGAAAGGCCAGGGGGAGGTATAAGGACCTTCCCCCAGCCCCCTGTGCGCCGGAAGTGACGCTTCCTGCGCACCGTGATGAGGGACTCCTCCCCGAGTCCCCCGACTAGAGGGGTGATGGTGTGCCTAATTGGCACTAAGGGGGCCGCCCTTTTAGGGTGGCCCACTGCGTGGGCCGCGGGCAGCCGCAGGTATACCACAGCCATGCAAGGGTTTTTGGCACGCACACTGGGCTTATACTATACGTTATAGGGGCCAGCAGAACCTCATTATGTCATTGGCAGGAGTAGTCCCATGAAACGTGACATCCTGTCTTGTAGGTACTTCTTAGCTTACTTAAGACCAGTGATTGAAATGGAAATATTAGATGTGCCGGTACTCACAACCTACTTCAGTGGTGGTCTTAAAACTTTTTAAATGCCGTGCCCCACCCGTATAAAAAATAAAAATCATTGACTCCCTCCCCCCCACTGAATTTTTCACAATTATTCTATTAAATTTGAAAAATTTAAATATGTCTAGACCAGGGCACAAGTCCTAAACAAGCATTTTCAATGCAATAGGTCTCGCATTTTTTAGAGTTAGAGCTATTGACGCGGTAAATGCGAATGTCTTTTACCGAAGTGTTTTTGTTTGTAGTGGAATTATGTGGCAGGACGTGCAGTGGAAAAGTATTATGGGAATACCAGATACTGGGAGACACAGATAGTACTTGTGGCTAAACTAAAGAGAGAGAATAGAAGGAATTGGGTTATAGATCTACCAAGTTTGGGCACTTGAGAGGCTGCGACAACACCTGGAATTGAGACCGCCGAAAAATAAAGGGGTTACTAGGCATGTGGAGATAGTGACATTTTGAACATTTGCGAGAGAGAGAACATTGGGGCAGGTAGAATGGGGGGTTTTGTGAGTGATAAGTGAGTGCTAGAGTGAAGAGAAAGAGATACAGGTGAGAGTGCATTAAAAGTCACCATAAACACAAAAGGAAAAGGATTGTAAAATGAGAATGGGAAAATGGTGTCACGATGCGCTTAGAGGTCATGGTGTTTGAAATCGTTCTGCTGAGCTATTAATAAAATATTTTATTAAGTTAAGTTTGTTGTAAGTATGTTGCTTTAAAAATTACTGCAAACATAAAACAAACTACATACATTTGGGGAGAGTGTTTGATGGTGCAGTTACACTGGGGAACCTACCGCAAAAGAAAATGAATTAGATTTGGGGAAGAGAGAGAGCGCCATTCCCTTACCAAGCGGATTTGCTTGAAACATATGTAATTTCTTCTATCTGTTGTGGTGGTGCAGTGAGAGAAACACACACAAAGGAGTAGGGAAATATATAAAAAAAATATATCAAATATATATATGTGAGAATAGTGGCACACGTTCACTGTGAAAAGACTGCCCTCACTCACACAATTGTGACATGCTTCATCATAGGGCGTGCTACAGACACCCCTGCACAGACCAACGCCTGAGGTGGAGCAAAAGGGAGGGGAAGACAATACAAACAATGAAATTCTTGGGATCACCGAAGGAAAGTGCAGTCAGTGAGAGTTAAAACTAGCTCGGATGTGTACCGACTCAAAATTTTATTCTGGGGCCATCCGGCTAGGTTTAAAAACGTGAAGGATGGGAGTGGAAGGAGAAAGTTAGGGTTCCTTCACCCCTCCTTACTGCCAAGGTGTCGACATGTTTCTGCCGTCAATGGTGTGCCCACAAACACGGGTCACTCCGGCATTCATCAGGACACACCGTAACCTTCCACCCCAATCCGGGGGGGGTGAGGACCTCGCCCCTCCTTCCTCTGACTGTCCGTAGGTCACTGACTTGCACAGGCTTTGGTGATTTCCATTGTTTATCATGGGCCACTTCTACATCTTTTTTACTTTGGTATCTCCTGTTGCATAACTATTTCCTTCCCCATTTTACGCGCTGATCCATTAACATGCTGTGGCATCATGCCATCTACTATTGCATGTTTAATGGTTATATACATTTTTCGCCAAAACAGATTTTGTTTTCAAATCGATACCTGGTATCGAAGTGCAAGAGTAGCAATTAGGTGTAATCATGGGACAAGCTTCAACTTCCGTCACTTGTACAGTTCTTGCTGTTTCCGATACCCTGACGCTCTAGCCACTTCACCAGCGGCAACCAGAACTTGTATCTTCTATCCTCCAGATCATTTGCATCCATATTTAACTTGCATGTAATCGACCCCAACCAATCAACATATATTGGTAGAAGACTACTTAGCCACTTCCGGCATATTTCCCTTCGGGCCAGGAGGATCATATTGAAAAGCAATTTTGCTCAATCTTTGTTCAACTTGACCTGACCCTCCAGGGTCCCAAAGATAACAAGGGAAAGGCTTACTTGAATATTCATTGTAAAAATGTCCCTCAGAGCCTTACATACTTCTTCCCAGAAGCTTTGGATCCCCGGGAAGACCCACACTTTTGTAAACTACACATATAACAATGTTGCCTTTTTTCAGCATAAAGCTTCCTTTGCCAAAGAATTCAACAAACTAATTCCACCACCAGCCTACGCAACCAGGCATAATATTTCATATGCAGCACATTTCCATGCATATGTGATTACTTTAGCTGCCTGCGCTCTTCAGTGGTGAGACCGCGCTCCTATGCAAAATATTCTTACTCCGCCTTACCCACCTGCATTCATTTTAGGAGATTGGGGCTCACTTTTCAACAACAGACCATGACCTAAAGTAAGATAGAAAGACAGAAAGGGAAGAAAGGAGAATGAGAGACGAGAAAACAATGATGAAGGCAGAAAAGGGGATGAAAAAGAACCAGCAAGAATATGCAATTGTAGGGTAGTGAAAGAAAAAGGTTATGGCAACCTTGGCATTCAGAAATAGTACCCTAAGAAAAAGCTTGGGGCTCTGCATTTATGTTTCTACAAATTACACACTGCCCCGTAAAATGTCATGTCCACATTTAGCAGCAGACATCGCTAATGTTCTTAATGTAGGCATAACTATATATAAACCACCCTCACATTCACCAACGCAACCTGACCGCTCACCCTGGAATCAGTACCACCAGTTTTCCTACACCAAGAATGGACTATAAATTTCAAAGTAAGAGGTATGCGCTCCACATCAAAATAAGTGTAAGCCGCACCGTATCCAAGAATGAGAAGGAAATGGTGACAAAGGTAACTCCCAAGAAAAAGGCACTTGCAATTCCAGTCCCAAAAAGCACTTTCAAGAAAATATAGACCTTCAGAAGGAAATATTACTAATTTGCATAGAAAACTACCCAAGTGGGGAGATGTAGGAACAGCGAGAGACACCACAAACCATTACCAGTAATCAAGATTTACACTAGTCTACTCTCGCTAATAAGAACTTTGCATATCCTAGACATGTTACACTGCCAACATGGTGCACCGGACTACTTTGTTTACAGTAACACTGACCTGTGGGCTTGCCTATTCACTATAACCTCATCCTGAAGGAGCCAGCCCTAAGTATGCACACATGATCTTTCATTTCATACATGGCATAACTGAATTACATCAGTCTCCCAGACCTAAGAGCACCATAACAACAAAGCTACCCTGTGTTATTGTGTTATAATACAGTACATTGCAAACTTTGAAACGTCGCTGCGTTTGATAGGTGTGAGAAGGGCAAAAAAAAAAAAAAACACACTCTAACCTCATGTGCCAAGAATTAAAAACAAAACATTCACCTTTGATGTGAAATAGGAGAAATAAAGTGATGTCCATTTAGTGGCTGAATTGCACAAAGTAAATGCAGAAAACCTGTGTGCTGCCCATTACTGCCGGATGCCAGGTGGTAGCCGCGGTGATGATTGAGGGCTGTCACCCTGGTGCATTGCTCTATCGAGAAGAGGGCTGTTGCCCTGTGCATTGCTGTGACCTGAAGGGGCCGCTTTCCTGTGTGCGCTGTCATAAACCCCGTATGCAAGAATGGTGGCCATGGTGAAGTGAGAGGGCTGTCGCTCCAGAGCAGGATGCAGCTGTGAAGGAGAAGCAAGCCATTACATGCGGAGGAAGAACAACAATTCAACTACCCAACAATTTAGGAGGACCCAAGACCTGCCGCCGGATTCAGGGAGGCTTACCACATAGGCAGAGTAGCCTGTGGATGCCTGCTGCCTCTACCATAGCATCCTGTCTTCTGCTCACTGCCAGTCCACTAACGCTTGCCGGGGCACTCCAAACTACTCCAGCGAGACTGAATACTGGGCCGCCAATACTGGCCTTGCTCTGACTGACAATCTACAGTGCAGTGGCACTTTGACTTTCTCAAAGCCATCATGGAACTTCTAAGACTTGAACTCACTAGTGTGCCTAGCTGGAATGTCGCCTCACATAAAAAGGGAATAGCCTCGATCCTTTTACAGGGAAGCAGAACTCGAGAGCTGATTCAAGGAAGACTAGTGTGCCTGCCTTAAGAAGCCTGTTTATATTATTTGTACACAAAATACATGGGTGGATGTCCAGGAACGCCAATGCACCACCCATGCAACCCTACCTGACGCATTATAATGCAAGGCAGCACAATGTGCTGCCTTGTGCTAGGTTTTCTTTTTTTGTTTTTTTACAAAGCCACGCAAAAACTATCCTATTAGACTACTTCTATTTGTTTGTGTGCTGCATCCTGCAGCATACATGCAAAGAGGAAATAACGAGGAGAACTAAAGATATTTCTCCTTGTTACGCCAGCCTCGGGTAGACTCACCTGTTTGGTGCAACCCTATGTTTACAAGTCTTTGTAAATATGGGTTTGTAAATATGGGTTTGCGTCAACATAAATGGATGTATGCACAGCAATGCCCAAGCACCACCCATGTAATGTCTACCTGACGTAAGGTAATGTACGGCATGGCAATGTGCTGCTTTTTTTAGTTGTTTTTACAAAGCCACAAAAATGGGATTTGTGTGGCAGTGTAACTCTCCAAAAAGTTTTTTCGTCAGGGTTGTGCCAGAAGTGACGCAGTCCGACGCAAAATCCGGGCCTCAACTTATACTTTTTTTTTAAAACTCTGCCACAAAGAAATTGGCAACAAGGGGAAAACTGACAGTAAATCTATTCTGCTTAATTGGCTGCAAACCCTGAATTTTAAAATATCTTATGGGGTTAAGGCACCTGCTGCAGAGATCTGTGTGTTCCCAGTAAATCTGAGTGAATAATAATGGTAAAATAACTCTGGAGGTTCATGCACTTGCTGGAAAGATCTGTGTTTTGTCTAGCCCCAGTTTTGACTCAAAGTAGCATAGAGGGTTAATGTGTCTCCTGCAAAGCACATCATGTAACATGCAGGTGACAGGTTTTATTTTATGTAGCTAGGTAACTGGGTTATTGTTTTGAACATAGAGCTCTTTATGTTACTTGCAGTTTGATTATAATCCTTCTAATATAGCACAGTGAGCTGTGAAGGATGATATATGACTTCTACACCTTGTAACCCTCACTGTCTTATGTAACATATCCTGTACATTGATTTACAAACTTATATGATTTGTTCTATATGTAATGTGTGAGTGTGATGTAAAGCGCTCTGACACCTTGCATAAGGATGAGTAGCACTATAAAAGAAAAAATAGCGGTACTTAAAATGTTATTTGAATGCCTCGTCCGGGATAGTAAGCACTATATAAATGCCATTTATTTTGTGTAAATACTGGGAAAGACCAACACATCTGACATTCTTACAGTGCATGCATATCTCGTATACAGGGATCAAACAAAGTCAAAAGCAAGCCTCTCTTCAGTATATGTGAAGTGTCAACAAGATGTGTACATTTGTTTCCCCTCCACTGCATTTGCATCTAGGTGTGAGGCTCAAAACTGCTCCCAGCCAGGAGACTTGAACAAAAGGAGGTCTGATGACCCCTCAAATTTAGCCTTTGTTAAGGGCCTGACTGGAGTCTGAAATAAGGAAGCCCCCTCCTCGCCTGCAGGTTGTTGCAGAATGAAAGCACACAACGTGCAGGCTTTGCTGAATGTGTCCCGGTGTTTGAAAATTACACTGGGAGGAGTTCAGCATATTTTACAGAAGGCTCCAAATTCTTGGCAGGGTGGACGACGTCCACCCTATGAAAATAGTAAGTGGACGCCATCCACCCGCATGTACCCCCGACTTGTGCCCTGGTCTTTGTTATGGGGGCCGCGCGCGTGCTCTAGCGCTGCGGCCGCAAATGATGAGGGACACGGCTCATTAGTTTTCCGCGTGGTCCCGACTGCCGGAGCCGGGCCACGCCCCTTTATTTATAGGTAGCGCGTGACGACATGCGCTAGCACTACGTGACAATTCCGGGCGCGGGTAGACTGCACCGCTACCCCGCCGGAGGACACTACATTCCTTCCAACCTTTATTGAATAACAAACACACATTGAATATGTAGATCAGTTACCAGTCACCAGGATTCCAGTCCTTGGTTCATCACACCATGAACCCTGCGAGGCGGGAGGATGGAGCTGGATTGCTTCTAAGGCCATATCTGGAGTGTTCTCCCCGTAAGGATGGCAATGACGGGGTCATTTCCTGCAAGACTTCACCCTCAGGAGATCTCACCGGAGAACTTGGTGGTGCTCCGACTGGCGTTTCAAACAGTGAAGGGGTGCCATGGTCCGATCGGTCCAAGTCTTCAGGGGGAATCGTTCCTTGGTCACCATCCGTTCCTTCCTCCCCTGCCTGTTGACGTGGTCTGGCGTCCAGGTTGTCCGGTAGCAGCTGGTCCGGAGTTCCGGCGTGTACTTTTTTAAAAAAGGAGATGTTGCGTGTAATTTCCTCGGTTCCTCTTCTGGCTGTTATCATAGTGCCGGTTCGGCGGATAACTGTCCATGCCTGATGTTCGAACGGAAGCCGGAACTTGCTCCCAGGGTACCTGTCCTTGACGTAGACTCTATCCCTTACTTGAATGTCCGACATTCTGGCTCGTCGGTCGGCGCTGGCTTGATCATTGGAACTGGTCCTGTTGGCTAAGACCTTTCCGGCGTCAATCTGAGACGGAGTCCAGCTCGCGTGATGCGGGATGGTGTCTCGCACCACTCGGCCCATGCTTGCCAGCCCTGGAGCTGCCTCAGTCGTGAGATGGGGCGTCAGACGGTATTCCCTCAGAAAACTGTATATGGCTCTCTCAAGTGGTGATTCGTCTGCATGCGCGATGCGTATTACTTTGTTGAGAGTGCGCATGAATCTCTCTACTTCCCCGTTTGCTTGGGGCCAGCGTGGGGTCACTTTCCGGTGTTGAATTCCCCACGCCTTGAGATAGTCTGCAAATTCTTGTCCATGGAAGGGTGGGCCGTTATCTGTCTTCACCACTTCGAATATACCATGGGTTGCAATGGTTTTCTCAAGTTTTGTAATCACTTCCGTGGCTGTCGGGCTTCCTACAATCTCGACTTCGGGGTATTTTGTGTAATCGTCGACGATCACCAGGGCATAGCGTCCATCTGGGAGGTGTCCGAAGTCAACACTCACGCACTCCCATGGCCGTTGGGGGTTTTCTTCAGTGATGACGGGGTGAGGGCGATCTGGTTGGCCTGATGCCTGGCACCAGGAGCACATTCTGACTGTTTGTTCAACCCGTGGATCCATCCCCGGGAACCACACCTTTGCCCTCAGCCGACTCTTTGTTTTTACCATGCCTTGGTGTCCCCTGTGTGCGAGGTCCACGGCTTGTTGAGCAAGGCCTGATGGGATCACCAGTCGCGGGCCTCTGAGTAGACAACTGCTGCTGTCTACCGAAAGTTCATCCTTGACCCGCACAATGGACTCCAGGACGGCCTTTGCTTGTGGCGTCCGTCTAGTCATGGTGGACTGAATGGGGCGCCAATCATTCGATTGGACCGCTTTTATGGCCAGCTGCAGGCATTCATCAGTCGGGTGGCTCCTACGATGGTTTCAAGACTCATAGGGAGTGGTCGGGATCTTTCCGATACGAGCCGGACATATTCCTCAGTGTCTTCGGCATCCTCTTCTTCCTCTTTGGTGGCGGCCCTAGGATGTCGCGAGAGGTAGTCTGCCGGATTGGATGAGCCTGGCTTGTATTCGACTCGATAGTCATACCCCTGCAGCTGAAGGATCCATTTTTCAATCCTCGGGGAGGCTTGGATGCTGACCCTTGAAACAGAGGGATGAGGGGTTTATGGTCGGTGGACACTGTGAATGGATGGCCGTACACGTAGACATGGAAATGCCGACAGGCCCAGTGGATGGCGATCGCTTCTCGTTCTATTTGCGAGTATCTCTGTTCCGTGTCCGTCAGGGAGCGGCTCGCATACGCGATCGGGGCCCACTCTCCATTTCTTTGTAACTGCGTGAGCACGGCTCCTAGCCCGTATGGCTGGCGTCAACAGCGACGTTGGTGGATCGAGCCGGGTCGAAGTATGACAGTGTCGTGTCTGCCGACAGGGCTGATTTGGTATCTTTGAAGGCTTGTTCCTGTTCGGGGCCCCATTGCCACGTGGTGGTGGATTTTGTCAGTTCCCTGAGGGGCTTCGTGAGGTTGGATAAATCCGGGACAAACCGCCCGCAGAAGTTCACCATCCCTAGAAAGCTTCTTATTTCCGAGATGTTGGAGAGTGCTGGGGCTTCCTGGACGTCCCGCACCTTGTCGGGGTCCGGGGCCACTCCTTTGTCGGAGAACGTGTAGCCAAAGAAGCTGATTTTGTTCTTTAAGAACTGGCACTTTTCTTTGTGTAGGGTCAGTCCGTATTCTTTGATCCTCTGGAGAACCCCGCGAAGTCTACGGTGGTGATCTTCCATCGACGATGCGTATATTAGTAGGTCGTCGCTTACGTTCAAGACCCCCGGGAGTCCGCTGAGGACTTCACGGATGGTGTTTTGGAACACCTCCGCGGCACTCGAGATCCCGCAGTTGAGGCGTCGGTATCTCCTGAGACCGACGTGCGTAGAGAAGGTGGTGATGTATCGAGAGTCCGGGTGTAGTGGCAGTTGGTGATAGCCGGACCGTAGGTCCATCTTCGAAAACCATTTTGCGCCGTTCAGTTCTCCCAAAATGTCGTCGATGGTGGGGGTTAGGTGACGTTCCCTTTTCACCGCGGCGTTTGGAAGGCGCATGTCCACGCAGATGCGGACCTGCCCTGGCTGTTTCGGTTTCCGTGCCACTACGATCGGGGACACCCATGGAGTGGGTCCACTGACCTTTTCGATAATCCCTTGTTTCTCCAGTGCTTCTAGTTCTTCTTCGACCTTCTTCCGCAGGTGGAATGCGATACGCCTGTGCCTCAGCGCCACTGGTTGGACTGACGGGTCGATGTGGAGAGAGACTTCTTTCCCTTTCAGGCATCCAATGCCTTTGAAGACGTCTTCAAACTCCTCCATGATGGCCTCCAGTTCCTCCTCTTGTACCGCCATGGCGAATGAGATTAGCTTCAGCTCCTCTGCTGATTGTCCGCTTATTAGCATTCTGCTTCCTTCTTTGGTCACGTACACTGTGGCGGGGATCTTGAGGTCCTGGTGTCTCAGCTCCGTCTTGAAACATCCCAGGAGCGGGATGGGTGTCTTCTGCCCGTATGCAAACACCCTGATCCTTGCTTCACGCAATGGCGGGCGTGGACTTAGTTGATTATACACGTTGGCAGCCATTAGGTCGATCGAGGCCCCTGTGTCTATGGTGGCTCTCACATCCTGGTGGTGGATCTTGATTCTGCACCTTGGAAGTCGTCGTCTATTCCGTCGTGGTTGGTCTGCTGCTAATACATAGTGGACCGGGTAGTCTCCCGCATCATCGTCCATGTCATCACTGTCGTGTGCTTCAGCCACTGCGTGGGCCGCTTCCTTCCGTGATTTCGCAGACCGGCATACCGCCGCGAAGTGGTTCATCCACCCGCAAGCACTGCACTTCTTCCCTCTCGCTGGGCAGTCTTGCATGCGATGGGGCGTGCCTCCGCAGTAGCCGCATTCCTTTTTCTTGTCTTGCGGTCTTCTCCCTGTGTTTTGGCGCGCTTTGGGCCTCACCACGTTTGCCTTTTCCACCGCGTTGACTTGTTCCGTCTTGATGGGTCGGTGGAGGGCCGCCTCCATGTGGGATGCTCTGGCTTGTGACAGCTCTTTCGACCGGCCCAGGGTGAGGATATCCGCTAGAGACTTGCCATCCTCCTGAAGGATGTTCACTCTGAGTTTGGACGAGTAGCACCCTTGTATTATCTGACCTCGGATTTCCTCCTGTTCATCTCTAAATCCGCACGTGTTGGCCAGCTCCTTCAAACGCCCGTGGAACGCGTCTAACGACTCCTCCGCTTCTTGTTTGGCCTGGCGAAAGATGAATCTTTCATAGTCCCTGTTCGCCATCGGCTCAAAGTGCACGTTTAGGGCGTTGAGCAGCGTCACATACGTTTTGGGTGTGGCCTCCACCAGGGTTTTGTAAATGCGGTGGATGTCTTTGCCTCCCAGATGGAGGAGTAGGGCTCTGCGTCTGTCCCGGGCTATGCCCGCCCCTTCGAGTAAATTTGGAGACGGTCAGTCCAGTCTCTCCACCGCGGGGCGAGGGATGAGGGGCGCCATCTACTACAAAGGGCTCAATGGCCGGGATTGTCGCCATCTTAGCGCAGTCGCAGTCACTCCTCGCGGCACGTGCACTGCCTACCTCCTGGGCTTGGTAGTAGCCGCCTGGCCGAGGGTGACAAAGGCGCAGTCAGGTCTTCCCTTCGTAGCCTGTGGGTGCTGGCCTCACTGTGATGTCCTCCTTCCCTGGGTGTGGAGGCGCACATGTGCGTGGGCTCTGGCAGGGTGTGCAGGGAAGAGTCCCTCTTCTCTCCAGGCACTCTCAGGGGCTGTGGGGTCTACACTGGAAGTAGCAGACCTGCCAGGAGCACACAGCAGGCCTCTGCAGAGCAGTTGGCTCCCCCGTGGTTGTATGGCCCAGATCAAGGGCTCCACTCCTGGGGACAAAGCACGTCAAATTGAGGCACTTGGGCCCGTTACCTCTTCGTCGCCAGTGTTATGGGGGCCGCGCGCGTGCTCTAGCGCTGCGGCCGCAAATGATGAGGGACACGGCTCATTAGTTTTCCGCGTGGTCCCGACTGCCGGAGCCGGGCCACGCCCCTTTATTTATAGGTAGCGCGTGACGACATGCGCTAGCACTACGTGACGATTCCGGGCGCGGGTAGACTGCACCGCTACCCCGCCGGAGGACACTACAGTCTTAACCACCTCAACACCTGTTCTGCCTGCCTTGTTAGTGTGTAGTGAAGTCTTTTAATGGAAATTTAGGTTTTTGAGTGCATCTTCTGGGCGCCTTGAGGTATTTAGGCCACCGGGGGACATTGCTTCATTGTTATTTTCAGTAAACACGAGGCCGAACGTGAACGGTGGTTTCTAATTATGCGTTTTATGCCTACCTGGCTCCAGTCCATGGCGACACATTTTCTGACACAGTACTCGGCTCTTTTACGTCCCCAGGCCTGTTACACCATTTTACGTTAATGTGCGTGATTTATTGGAACCTGTTACAGACATTTGGCAGAGAATTGTCTGTTTTCAGCACCATGCAACATCCATAAAAGCGGCTGCTTTTCGCTTAAACTTACTTCGTACTCCAATGGTGCCACAAGGCGTTGAGGCCACTGGGGGCGCTGCTCCACCAGTCACTGTTGGCAAACAGGAGGCTGAACAGGAAGGTTGACGCTATTTATTCTTTTAATATCGAGCTGTTTCAGTTCGAGGGTACGATTCACGTGGTCAGGCGGGGTGAAGGACTGGTTTTGCACCTTTGTTTTGTTGCACATTGGATCACATTGTCTGATTCCCGAGTCCTGTTGCCGTGGAAAGTCACATGACTTCATTCTTTTTAAAGTAGTTTTCTGTCTAGACTTTGATATTTTGTTTCAGGCAGAGTGCTCTGATGGGGGCAGTTTTGGGCAGTCTGTGGCTGTTTGTTTGTTCAGAGCTAGGTGGGGTGGCTGCACTGCTTGCAGATGTCGATTCCCCCCACACACACTGCTTCTCCGTTGGTCACCTGGACCGCAGCCCGATCATACTCCATTTCCATTCAACATGCTTTGGGGTACGATTTCACATTGGGTCTGTTTAGAACTGCAGCTGGCTGTTCTTCTTCAGGGCCTTCATGGCAGTGGTTGTCACGTTGACCCAGCACACAGCAGGTCCCTATAGGCATGGTGGGACGCATGTTGGTCTTCAGTTTACGGCTCTTTCCTGGTTCTCATGGGACTCCCTATATCATGGTTTGGAACTGGAGGTTCTTCTGGCGATTGCCACAGTGGGTATGCTTCAATGTTTGGCAGGAAACAGGGATCGGAAGGGGCATTTTTTGCAGTCTGTGTCCCCAAGATAGGTCAAAGCAATGAGGCTGCTTTATACTTAGTCCAGGGTTTAGAGGCCTTTTTAGGCCGAGCCCTGAGCCAGCACGCAAGTGCTGCTCTGGGGTTGATCTGTGGTAGTAGAGTACGGGGGAGAAGTCACGCCAACTTTTTCATTGGCTTGTGTCTTTGTCCTTTCTGAATGCTGCCTTACGATTGGTTTATAGGCTGTTAGTCCCTCCTTATGATGGCCATGTCGTCATTTGTATCCTTCCATGGCTACTGGCCCCTTTACTTCTAGTGTTGCATGAGCACTATTTTCTTCCTGTACCCCCCCACTCCCGTTGTTCGTGCCTTCTCACCCCCCTGCCTCCCACCCGCCCGCACTCCCGTTTGCAATGCAATAGGTCTCGCATAAATGTGAGTCCTATTGCATTGCAAATGCTTGTTTCAATGGGCGTGGTGTAGTATGACATGCCAATCCTCCAGAAACGGGAAGAATGTCTGCAAGCATCAACCTTAACTCCCGCCTCCCAACATAGGTTAAAGCTCCGATAGCCTCTATTGTACTTCTGCCTTCAAGGAAATTCAATGAGTGACGGTTAGTGGAGCCAATGGGCAAACTGTTCCCATTTGTTTGACAACCTAAGCGGGTGTCACTGTAAACTGTCTTTAGGACCCGCCCGTAAACACGTGGCCCACATGTTACGGAATAAACTGCCCGCACTCGCTTCACTTGAAAAGACCGTTCTTTACTCCGGAAGTGATGGCCCAGCCACACGTGAGCTGGTATCCTGACAATTGAATCTTCCCCTCTAGCTCACAAAAGTGAGTGTGCTAACCTGGGGTAGGAAGAAATAAATGCTTGTGTTTACTCACACCCTGAGCTCCACGGGCTGCAGAGTAGGAGAGCTCTAGTACCTCAGGAGTTAGGAATGAGCCCGCAGCAGTTTGTTAGCTGCCAAAGCGTGGCGGCAGTGTGATGGTGTGTCAGGGTTACGATTAGGACAAGGATTTCAGTCGAAGTTGTTCTAGGGAGAATGACACACACAGACTGACAGACATAAAATCGTCTGTACCTAAATGCCGTTTCTGCTGCCAGGCTGCAGGCCGTGCAACCCGCTGAAAATTGATCATATCAGCAACATAAAAGACAGCCCCAGCCCTTTTAATATTTCGAGGCTCTGAATGCGTCCATTCCGTCTGTAATGCAACTGGTTCTCATGTAAAGCGCTCTGATACCTTCGGGTCAAGTTCGCTCTATATTAAACTGCAAACAAAAGTGCAAAACGGTGCTCCATTACGCTATCCATGGTGTTTCAAGCTGTATTCTTTTTTAACGTTCTGTTATGTTTCATATAGGTACCCTAATATAGGCCCGGGTAACATCATACCCCTTCACCTACATTACCTCCCCTACACTACACTGTAACGAGCCTTTTAGGATTGAACCTTTACCTAGTTCTAGTCCTGGGTGCAGAAGGAGGGTTTCTCCTGAACAATAAATCCTATAACTCCATCAATAGACTCACACAGTATGAATGAATATTCATAAGGGTTCTTAGAAACCAGGCTGGGGCTACACCACCTTCCTCCCCATATCTACGTACACGGTTCATCCCATACGTCATCCTCAAATCCAACAATGGCCAATACAAGCAACAAGGGACAAAGGAGCCCTAGACACTTTCTGTATAAATATAGCACCTCTTGCTAATGTTAGACAGAGGGAACCGAGACTTCCAGGCCGACACACTGACCAGAGACGCTGAGGCTCCTGCATGCAGACGCTCCAGCTGACAGTGCTCTGAACATCCCTTGCGGGGTGTCCAACTCGAGACCAAGAAGGGCTCCTACATTCTCACATTTCAGGTAATGGGGTTCGACTAAACCTTAGAGGGATTCTTGGCTTTACACCTACTCACATGCTAGGTACACTTAGGTACATCTAGATAGGCATCGTAGGAGTACGCACTTTCTTATATCCTGCATTTTATATCCATGTATTTATTCAAGCTTATTGCAAGATGGTAGAACTGTACTATCCTTTTATATTCATAGTACTGCTAATCATATATCTCTGCTACTGTCTAATGGTTGTTGCAGCTCATATATGTTACACGAGAATAACAACTGTTCAATAAATCCTTATTGAAACGCCCAGACTGTTTATTCTGTGTATCTCTGAGATAAACTAAATGAGCACGAGTGACTGAGCGAAAAGTAGTACATTGTTCCCACGATCTTGAGCGATCAGGATTGTCATGTTCTCAGGTTGCCAGAAACTAATCTCTCCCCGATAAAAGGAGATACTAGTGGCACTGTGAGCTAGCTTATGCAAACAGGCTAACATTCTCGGTGGGGGTGCTCAGAATTAGTCTGCCACCAAGCCCACAGTTTATGTTATCCAAACGCGCAGGTCCTGCATGGGTACTATAGGAACTACACGAGATGGCGCCACCAACGTTGGTTAGGTTCTCATTTAACAATAGAATCTGAGTAGTTCAGTTGTGCTATTCTCAGAGACCCCTACTCACAAAACACCAGAGACGTCTGGAGTAGGTGGGCACAAAAACTCTGCCACAGCTGAGTAGGCGAAATACCCTATTTATTGGCTGCTGGTTAATCAAGCTTGAAGGACATCTTTTGTTCCTAAAATTGTGCATAACACCTTATCTTAGTTCCCTTGAATAAACTACTTTCCAAAATGACTGAAGACACAACCAACCAGGATAACCCGGTGGTGGCTAGACGCCTCTCAGCAGAAGATGAAGAGGTGGATGGAATTCTCATTACACCTAAATTCAGACGTACTATCACCCTGAAACTACTAGAATATGGTTTATCAGCTAGGGGTGGCTTAGTAGCTTTTGTGATTGAGGCACACAAATAAAACAAAACAGAGGTATTCTATTCGTGGGTTACATTCCCAGAAGCAGATGCAAGAACACACACATTTCACTACTATGTAGAAGGAGATGCACCAGCGGAATACGGTCCTTGCGAGGACATAGAAGTTCCACTAACGTACCAGGAAAATTTTTACTGGTTTAAAGGCGTCCTACCCCACTTAAGACAAAGAGTAAGATTAGGCCCGCTCGGAGGAGACGGGGTAACATGGCCAATATTAGCGGCCTACACACCACATCCTGACATTGATACAATGCCACAACCAGACTTACTCATACAACACAAAGATGTAATTAGAATCTACAGAAACCTGACACAATTCGTCATGAGGACTTTCACAGTCCAACCAACAACAGACGCAACAAATGGAACTCAATCTCAGGGTACAGCAACTAAAATAACTCCACAAACGTTACACGCAGTAATGGGCAAAATGGCCACAAAACGTGAACAAATACCATTCTGGGTAGCTCAGAAAATAACTCAGCTCGAAGCAGTATTTCCAAATACTACCACGTTTGAAAAACACAGAATGCTAACAATCTGCTTGCCTATGGGGATAACACCACAGTTAGAGGATTGTACCACTTGCGGCATAGTCTTTGCTGCCATATATACCAGAACACATGGTATTCCTTCATTAGCAGTAGTACCTGATGTATTAAGACAAATACAAAACGAGTACGGAGCAGAGCCTGCCCTAAACTTAGGGATGAAGTTACTAAATAACTATGACCAGGTATCAGCCATAATACTAGCTAATATTAAAGGGGAAGCAGCTTCAGTGGCAATCCGCCAACGCCTAAGGGAGTTCAGTCCGTTAGATCAACAACACGAACTACCCAAAATAATTGAAACTGCATATGCAGAATTAGGCAGAGATAGTTTAGGTGGGAAAGCTTTAAAACCACAACTGCTGGGCAGTCCTGAAAAGGACACTTCCAAGCAGGCACCTACTTCTTCTAAAAAGAAGTGGGATAATAAAAAACAACAAAACTTTTCAGAAAAAAGATCTCAATTCCGAGGTAGATCATCTGCACAGGAGCCCTCTGAAAAGAGGTATAATCGCAGGAATAGGGATAATATTAGGAAACCAGACAGGTATCAGGATACTGATACACGTTCCTCTCGTTCCTTTCAGGGCTCGAAGAAAACTTCCGAGAGAGAAGGACGGTCAGAACACAAAGAAGAGCGTACAAAGTCCAGAGACAAGCAGCACGCTCAAGACTATACTTCCAAAAAAGAAGACAAGCCAAAATCAAAACCTCAATTTAAGAAAAAGAAAGTTGCAGGTCTGAAGATCAGACATGCCCAGAATTCTGAGGACGCAGCTTCTGAACAGGGAATGGGCTCAAACGATGCTAGACAGTGCGGCAGAAGTAACAATAGCTCGCCAGAACCGGAAGGAATTTCTGGTGACAGCGGACTTGAATGATTACATCACGGTGGAAACACCAGACACCAGGGTGAGCGTCCCACATAAGTTACACGAGATAACACTCCAAATGGAGGGGGACAAGCCCAGGAAAATTAAGGGTCTCTTTTGGAAAAATCTGTCATCTGGGTATGACATCCTATTAGCAGAACAAGATTGTCCGCCAGCATTTGTTATGGAGTGCCCTAGGGGAGAAAATGTAATTTTTCCATCATTCCCCGACCTCATTCCCATACACCTTAAACATGCATATGCACGGGAGTGGGCAGTAGCCCTAGCTCCAGCATTGTATAAAAATCATGCAGGGTGGGATGAGGAGTCAACCCACCACGTGATCCCGTTAAAAGTTTCACCAAATGCGCAGAGGCAATACCCAATAAAGCAAGAAGCTAAAAAACAGGTCAGGGAGATCTTAGATCAACTTGAATACCAAGGGGTGATCGAAAATTGCACCTCACCAATGAACAATCCTTTGTTTCCCATATCAAAACCGGATAATTCATATCGTCTAGTTTTAGATTACAGACATTTAAGCACATGCAGAAAGACATTCGCTGTCCAAAACGCACACAGTGCCACATTAATGAAAAACATTGTGCGGAAAAAATACAAGACAACACTTGATATCTCAAATGGATTTTTCTGCCAAAATATAGCACCTGAAAGCAGGTATTTGACCGCATTCTCAGCGTTGGGGTCACAGCGACAATTTTGTCGTCTCCCCCAGGGGTATAAGAACAGCCCCGGGGTAGTTTCAGCAAGGGTAACTTAGTTACTCCAAAATTTTGATGAGGAAGCATTGTCCTATGTGGATGATATTTATCTGACAGACGATGACTTAATGAGGCACTTGACCAGGGTGAGCACCATTATTATGGGATTCGCCTCTGAGGGCTACAAATTTAACTTTAAGAAGTCAAAAATAGCCCACCTCAGTGTCCTATTTTTAGGATATGAGCTTTCAAGTGAAGGAAAAAGCCTGGCAGCTAACTTTTTAGAAAAGTGTGCGCTGCTCCAACCTCCAAAAATATTAAAAAATTTACAATCCATACTGGGATTCCTAAATTTCGGCAGAAGATACATTTTGGATTACGCAGAAAGAGTAAAACCTTTCTACGACTTAATAAAACCTGACTTTTCAGTTAGACATTGGACACAGGAACATTCAAATATCCTACGTTCATTACAAGAAGACATGATTGCTTCCAAACACTTACAGACACGCGTAAACGTACGCAACTTGGTGATCCGTGTAATAGCGGGTCAATGCGGGTACACTTACTTAACCTTCAATGAAGGCGAAACGGTACAGATCGCATACAAATCACACCTGTACACAAACGCAGAAATGCGTTTCACTTCAAAAGAAAAAATACTGACAGCTGTTCAGACAGCTGTAGCAAGAGAACGAGCCCTGGCTCAGGGGAAATGCATAATTGTTGTAACCCCGGTACCGGCTTTAGAAGCTGTTACAAAGGCTAGCATTCCAAATGCAAAAGCCTTCCTTCTGAGATGGATACAATGGGCAAATTCTCTTACTGCAACGGACGTTGAATACAGATTTGATCCAAGTTTAAAAACACAAGCATTCCTGCAATACGAACAAGAATATCCTCTACCAAATGAAATATTGCCTCTAGATCAGTGTGAATATATTATTTACACTGACGGATCTGCTCAACCAGCCATAGGGAGTAAGCAACAATACAGCGCATTGTGTGCTATCGTTAAAGGTCGCATGCGGGATGGAAAGTTCCATCCGAGTTGCACAAAAACGCAATCTCTAGGCGACTGCACGGCTCAGTTGGCAGAATTAAAAGCGCTGACTTGTAAATACGGATCATGAATTCCCCACACTCATTGTGTGTGATTCCTTTTACTGTGTACAGTCGTACAATGAGTACTTACAACATTGGGAACTAAACGGGTTTAAAGATGCAAAAGGTGGCACAATTAAGCATAAAATGATATGGGAACAGGTAGTTGAGTTGAAAAACGAACTACCAAGGGCTCACGTGATACATACACTGAGTCATCAGCGTGATGGCGTTCATGTTGAAGGGAATTCATTGGCTGATGAAGCCGCAAAGGGGGCTGTGCGAACGGCTTCCGTAGCTGCAATCACTCGTTCTAAAACGAGAATAGACGGTGAGATTATGGTTGCTGTCATTGCTTCGGGCAAAGGCAGCTCAGCAGTACCAAAAAAATTTCCACTCAAGTACTCCTACAAGTTAGATGCACAAAACATTCCATATGCTCAGATTCCTGGAGTGGGGGATAGAGTAATACCAAATATGGATCGTAGACATGGTTTGATTGTTGCAGCACACGAGGGTTTGGGTTCTGCGCACACAGGCGTTACGGCGACTATTTCCTTGTTGAAACAGCACTATTGGTGGCCAGGTTTAGCGAAACAAACTAAGGAATATGTCTTGAAATGCGACATCTGTCAACAAATGAAAGGCTCCACAGTAACACGCCCGGCACAGACACCACTATTAAAATCTGACAAACCTCTTGCTTGTGTTTATCTGGATCACTGCGGTCCTCTACAATCTGATGGGGCTTACAAGTATATCTTGGTGGCAGTGGATTCTTGTTCCAGATTCCTATGGGTTTGGCCTCAGCGCTCGGCTGACGCCCGAACTGTTATAAAAGATTTGCAAGTCTTTATAGGGACATACGCAGTTGGCACGTTACATTCTGACCGTGGCCCGGCGTTTAGCTCTCGGGCTTACAAAGAGGTCATGGAAGGTATGGGCGTAGCATTGCGGTACTCCTCTCCGTACCATCGTGAGGGAAATTCGGTTGTGGAGAGGAAGAACCGGGACTTAAAGCAATCTTTAACAGCTAGGGTATTATGCAAGGGCGGTAGTTGGGTCAATCACTTATATGGGGTTCAGAGAGCACTCAACAATCAACCAAGAAGTTCTCTAGGGGGTGTCACTCCACATGAGGTACTATTTGGGACGAGAATGTTGGTACCTGATCTTGATTGTGAAGGCACAGTGGCGGATGGGAAACCATTTGATATCCATGATCGTTTGGCTGTTTTACAGGATCTAAATGAATCCAGGACAAGACAAAGTAACGTCAACACCAAACTGACCGCCACTGGGGAAGTCAAGGCAGTCACGGCAAGACCTGTCTGGATCCCAAAAGTCAGGGATCGGGTCAGAGAAACAATTGCGGACAAGAAAGAATTCGGGCCATCCTACAGAAAACCTGTACCGGTCCTAGCAGTACAAGGAACAAGAACTGTACTTTTGCTGCCTCTTGCTGGGAAAAAGGAGAAAAGATTTGTCTCAATTGACTTAATCAAACCATACTATGTGGCCGATACTGAATAGTAGGCCTCGTGGACTCCACAGTAGCAGACGCCCTCCTCTCACTACAATCCAAGAAGTTCAAACAGAAAGACTCATCACGTTTGAAGAGCCTCCTGTACGGAATCAAGGACTAAGCAACAATGCTATGGATCTCGTTCCTCTTGAACCAGAAGTTCATCTTCAAAAGGAAACTCAAAATAACAACCAGGTTGCAATAAGACCAAATATGGATGTTTACATCAACATGCCTCGACGAGAGCAAAATGTGATTTCAACAAATCCCGATGCAATTCCTACAATTGATCGAACTGCTTCTGGCTACTTCATGAACTTTGATACGTTTTCTTTGGATCCAAGCGAACCGGAAACGACACCAGCCCAATAATCACGCAAACAGCAAGCTAAAGACTTTCTACACTTTCTCAAAAAGACTTACCTGGTATCGCCTTGGTTAGAACTTTGGGTAATTACTGGGATTCTATTTTTTCTTTTCTGGCTAGGCTTAGTAATAACTTTTAGCATGCTTATTAATGGACGCTATCTTCAGCAAAGCTCTTCACCCCAAAGGTTAATTTGATTTTAAAACCACATCAATCGTCCCATCGTGAACAGAGAGACTTGTTATCAGTGAACATCACAGCGGTTCCTATACCGGACGGTATAGTTTGGGACAAGGTTGATTTCGAAATATTTGGACCGACTGAACTTTTAGAAATTTCTCATTTATTTAAAATTTCATTAAGTGATATCATTACCTCCAGTACATTTTCTGATGATTGGGACTCTGAAACTGTTAATAACATGTTGTCTGATTTAGAAAAAACTGCTGCATTTCCAAATACTGAAATGTTAGAAGGTAATTCAGACTATGACACTTTGTACTGTTACCAACATTATGGTCATCATTTTCTGCACAAATCTATTTCATCTAGAAATGTTTTTGAATACCATCAGTGGGAACATTGCCCTACACTACCTAAAACTAGTTCAGCAGCATTTGCACAAAATATTTCATATTTTTCAGGGTTCAACACCACAGACGCCACCTCATATTATTATAAGGTTACACCGACATCGGCACTGAAAATTATGCTGACAAACACCAAACAGATTTACTCTGCCCAACTGTCTGAACAGGGTTTTGACCTATGGAAGGACACAATAGACTTAAAATCAGTCTGGGGTTCTAGGGACTGGCAAGTCCAGGGAACAGAAGAGCTATTTAGAGCATGCCTCATTCCACAGCAGATGATATTTCTAAACGACACTGTGCAACAGACATCCTGTCTTGGATTAGCCAAGATAAAGGACCTGAACACACCTCGGTTTCCAACACCATCACAGGGGTGGCAAAATTCTACTACACAGGAAGGGGCAACAGTAGATGACATCTTACAGTACAATAGATCAGACACTAATTGGAAAGAATAGGTGGTTTGGCCCTTAGACACAAACATATGTCTCAAAAGATTCTTGGGCATCACCGAAGGGTTCAATATCCATAGGCCAGACCCACGTTATGCACAAAGAGAACACCCAGGGGTAGTGACATCCTACAGTGTTGGGAAGTTGTGCCTTGATTGGCTAGAAACCTCAACACTCACAGAAGTGAAACAACACTTAGCCTTACTTTCACAAGACATGGATCTTAGGGATTTTTTACAAGGTCCCAAGAAACAACGTCAGAAACGTTTCATATATGCCGGTATTTATGCTGCCTATAATGAAAATTGGAAAATATCCCAACAAGAGGCCGCAGAGAGAATACGGGAAATAGACCGTATTAACTTAGAAAAATCGTTGGCTGTGGTAGACAATGGATTAACAACTTTGTCCTCCAGAATATATTCTTTGGGCAACATTGTGTCTTCTGCGATAGACATCCTAGAACAAGATTTGGCCATATTACAACACGGGCAATCTCAATTACGTTCTATCATGTTATTGAGCTGAACGATGCAGTCTTTGCGTGCAGGCTTTGTGCCTTGGCGTTTTATAAACAGTACGTCTCTGTTTTCTGAATATAATCTAACAGATAAACAGGTTGAAATGACACAAAGGGAGCTAAATATACAATGCTGCGTATTGAAAAACTGGACCGACTACCATTTACAGTGACGGAAGCTCCGTCTACTGAATGGCCTTTCCATGGCCACATAACTCTACCGGTCACTACTTTTCAGTTTCAATATTGCCTTGAACAAAGGCAGGCGGGCAAATATGAAAAGATGGGTAAGGAATACATTAAGGAATCCTGGGATTTACCATATAGATTCCGATGCCGGAGTGGGGATCGAGAAGTGTTTCTTAGTGGTACAAACTGCAAGAACGCTTTGAGCGGTTCTCTCATGTGGCGGGACATTTCATTGCACGGAGCTTGTAATGGGTCAGTAGCAAACTTGTCCTGCCACATGAAAGGGACTCCAGCTGCCATGATTAAACCGGTGTTTTAACTACTGTTGAATGGGAGTTACTTGATGCTGAACGATCAAGGTTGCTGTGGTATGCTCCCGGGCATTGCCTATCTGGTCACTGTGAACTCCAGGGTTACTTGCTGTATGCAAGTATTGTTTCCCCCAACAAGTACAGTCAGGGAGGCGCCATTATGCCCTTCATTGAATGTTTCTTTTATACAATTTTATACTTTAAGCAGACTGAAAGCCATGCTTTTACAGCAAACCGTACCCTTAACCTCCGCTCGAGAGACCTTTGATCTTCAAATCGCAAGGACCTCGACTGAGATACAGGCACTTATACGTACAAACTGCCCCATTCATTTTGCAGAAATGGTAGGTCGTATCTTTAATATGTCTGATACGAGTGGTATTGTACACCTATTTAAGACCATAGGGTCAGGACTATTCACCTTTCAGACAATCCTCGGAGTTATCCTGAACTTTATGCACTCCGTATTTGGAAGCATTTTTGGAGGTCTACCTCTGATCCTGCTATCAATAGCAGGAATCCTGATTGTCATTTACCTGCTACGCAATGGACGGCCCAATCACCAACGAGATGGCAAAAGCGCTCCTGGAGCGGAAATACAGTGAACGCATGGTACAGCATCTGGGCACACCTCGCCTACGGGAACTGAGCGCCTCTTGGTTCCTATCGTTTAGACCAGTCTGGATGGACTGCATCTTACCTGTTCTTCGATGCCTGTTTTGCAGTGAGGAATGTGTGTTGGACCTCTGTCTGACACTCGCAACGGACACGCCTGCGGACTTAAATACCCGGCTGGAACCCCTGAGGGCCCACGCTCGGCAATGTCCCCAGCGTATTCCCATCTTAATGGCTGCATTCCTCGAGAATCCGCAGGAACCTTTTACAACTGGGGTGAGCTTTAGCTCCACCACTAGCACCCAGGTATCAACTACAGCACCGACTGCCTCTACACCAGCTATTGGCAGTACTGAATATCATCTGTGCTCCATTGACGTACTCTGCGAGGTGTTACAAGGACCTTCCCCTGCAGCAGCAAGCAGCGATGATGTTGCGTCTCCCAGCCAGGACATTTAATCTATAATTGGCACATCGTGTGCTGGGAAAGAATTCGGATTTTCCTTTTCTCTAAATTTAACTAAATTTGGAACATTTCCTAAAATTGACACTTTCTCACTGAAAAGCATGGCCTTTTGACGCTTGTAGACATTCAACTTATATAAACGAACTCAATTAGGATTGTGACTAAAGTGACAATTCCAAAGAACTATTTTCGTAGTAAAATTTTTTAAATTTTCCCTTTTTAAACTGTTTTTAAAATGATTTTAAAACAAGATTTTAACGAAGCTCATTGATAAATGTTTTATGCACCACTATCTAGTAAAGAGAATAGTTCACTAGCATTTTTATCATTGTTGACTGTTCGGAAGAGGAGTGGGTGTTATGTTTCATATAGGTACCCTAATATAGGCCCGGGTAACATCATACCCCTTCACCTACATTACCTCCCCTACACTACACTGTAACAAGCCTTTTAGGATTGAGCCTTTACCTAGTTCTAGTCCTGGGTGCAGAAGGAGGGTTTCTCCTGAACGATAGAGTCCTATAACTCCATCAATAGACTCACACAGTATGAATGAATATTCATAAGGGTTCTTAGAAACCAGGCTGGGGCTAAACCACCTTCCTCCCCATATCTACGTACACAGTTCTTCCCATACGTCATCCTCAAATCCAACAATGGCCAATACAAGCAACAAGGGACAAAGGAGCCCTAGATACTTTCTGTATAAATATAGCACCTCTTGCTAATGTTAGACAGAGGGAACCAAGACTTCCAGGCCGACACCCTGACCAGAGACGCTGAGGCTCCTGCATGCAGACGCTCCACCTGACAGAGGTCTGAACATCCCTCGCGGGGTGTCCAACTCGAGACCAAGAAGGGGTCCTACATTCTCACATTTCAGGTAATGGGGTTCGACTAAACCTTAGAGGGATTCTTGGCTTTACACCTACTCAAATGCTAGGTACACTTAGGTACATCTAGATAGGCATCGTAGGAGTACGCGCTTTCTTATATTCTGCATTTTATATCCATGTATTTATTCATGCTTATTGCAAGATGGTAGAACTGTACTATCCTTTTATATTCATAGTACTGCTAATCATATATCTCTGCTACTGTCTAATGGTTGTTGCAGCTCATATATGTTACACGAGAATAACAACTGTTCAATAAATCCTTATTGAAATGCCCAGACTGTTTATTCTGTGCATCTCTGAGATAAACTAAATGAGCACAAGTGACTTAGCGAAAAGTAGTACATTGTTTCCACGATCTTGAGGGATCAGGGTGGTCATGTTCTGAGGTTGCCAGAAACAAATCTCTCCCCGATAAGAGGAGACACTAGTGGCACTGTGAGCTAGCTTATGCAAATAGGGTAACATTCTCGGTGGGGGTGCCCAGAATTAGTCTGCTACCAAGCTTACAGTTTATGTTATCCAAACGCGCAGTTCCTGCATGGGTACTATAGGAACTACACAACAGTTCCTTTGCGCCCAGTTTTTTCTTAATTAAATATTGTTGTTATGCATGTAAAATGGGGAAAAACAAAATTGCTGAAACTATATAAACAAACTGGTTTATTCTAAAGAAGTTTCATTCCTGTGCTAATGGTAACGCATTCCCAGGAGCAAATAGGCATGCATGAAATCACAATTTTATACACACAACCCCCTGGACAGTAACATCTGTGCACTAGCCCACAGTCCCAACACAAGCATGCCAAATGTCAGCAGTTCCACTACCACACAATCTACGTCCATCACTGTCAGGTACAGCGGCATTGTCATTTACGATGCCAATAGCTTAAACACACGTAAATGCGAGACCTATTGCATTGCAAATGCTTGTTGTTAGCAGGGCATTAAGGTTGTTGCCTTTGGCTCCGTCAATTGCGATAGAAGGTTTTCACCATATAGATCAGGGGCAGCTCCTCCATTAGGGCGGAGGAGCGTTGCCCCACTGCTTTCTCGCAGTGCGAGGAGCAGAAACATAAAATGGTATTTAAAATTTTAAAAGCAGAACGGTATGCCTGATTGGGGGGCGGGCGGGTGGGTGGGTGGGGAAGGAGTGGCTTGCCCAATGTTATGGGACGTGACTGTTTGGTGCCGACCAAACCAGTCATGCACACTCTGGATTTTCTCTATGTAGGCTGCATGCAGCCTACATAGAGAAAATGGCCTCCCTACAGGCGCCCGGCTGGGCGCCGTCCGCTCCAATCACAACGCTGCCATTGCAGCGTTGTGATTGGCTTAGGGGAGGGAGGATGCCTGCTTCCTGACTCGGGACCCGGCCAGGAGTGGAGGCGGCGCAGTACCCGGTAAGTGAAGTTTTTTAAATTTAATTTTAAAATCCCCCCGAGCGAACACCCGCGCGACCCCTATCCGCGAGGCATGCGAGCCGCGACTGATATAGATGTGATGATTGCCCCTGCGTTCGGGTGCAGTGCAGTGGGGGAGTCATCTGTTCCTTGTCAGAGAGCTGAAATTATAGAGCAATCTGAATTGTCACAATTTAATTTGCATCCAGCTTCAGAATCAACGGGTTTCGTTCTGAAGCGTCGTCATGGTATTAGCTTCAGGACTTCGTTTCATTGAATTTAGTCCATTGGAGGATTAACCAACCACGTTGGCATATTTCATTTATGAAATAAACCTGCAGCAAACTGTTTTCCACCCTACCGTGTGTTGTGTGATTTATTTGATTCATTGTGTGCTAAGTAGCCATTTACCATTTACAGGGGAGGGTTGCCGATATCGGTAGTATGTTCATCACCAGTTTTGTTACAATACTGCCTTTTTGGTACAGTATAAACAGCTAAAACACTGACCCCGGAAGCTTGAGGCACGAATAAAGAGGGTCATTACGATGACTGTCGGATCGCCATTCCCCTCCGCCCGCATGCCATTTCCCCCCGCCACATTACGATGGCGGGAGGGAGCCCGGCAGACGGAAAGACCGTCCGCCGGTTTTCCGCAGGTCCAACAGGGGGCCGGGCGTAAAAAGGTAATAATATGGTGGCGGTGTCTGCAAGACACCGCCATCCATATTAGGATGCTGGCGGAGAGCAGTATTTCCATGGCGGTAATGCCGCCATGGAAAGGCATACGGTCTTCGCAGTTGGGGGCCCGTAGCGGGCCATTACAGGCCCTGGGGATCCCATTCTCTGGGGTCGTATTCTTTTATTGTTTGCTAACGACATCTTGGGGACATTAGGAAAGTTTCCCTGGGAATGCATTCCACCCATTGCTTACCATTGGCTTTGTGGTTTGTAAGCCACATTTGCTTGCTTTCTATTTGCTGGCTCTGTTGTTTTAGGCTGTCCAGTTTGAGTTAATCCCTTGTGTTGCCCAAACCCTATAAACTGTATTCTTCCACCAGTACTGGATCTCTGTAACCAGGCCTTTAAATCTTGTTCTTATATTGCCACATTTGCTGTGCATTGAAAGACAGAGGTCAAATGTCAGGCTCTGTTTTTCAGAGGGTAAACAGTCAGAATATCGAGTAGGAAATGTCGACTTGCACTAATATCGAGTGCAAAATATCGTGATACAGAAATTTCGACTGCCAGAATATCCTGGTCAAGAATATCGAGTTTAAGGTAAGAAATATCATTTTCCAAAATATCGAAGTCATTAATATAGTTTGCAAAAATTTAGGGGCCTATTATGATGGTGGTCGGATGTCCACCGCCGGGCCGGCGGTGGTGCCCGCCGGACCGGCAGTGGACATCCGACCGCGATCGCAAGCCAGAAATCCGCTGGTCAAATTAGGATGGCGGTGGTGACCGCGGTGGTGGGAAACTCCGACCGCCGCTTTTCCGCCGGTTGCCATCTGCACTCCTGCCTGGCGGACGGAGCAGGACCAGGATAATGGTGGCGGTGCAGAGCAGGCTCCGCCGGCACGATTATGATGCCGGCGGTAGCCAGCCTTTCCTCTGCGGTCAGACCGCTATGGAAAGGCATGCAGTGATTGTCTTCCGGGGGCCCATTGCGGGCCCCCAATGTTTTGTGGGGGGTGTGGGTGCCCTGGGGGGGTACCCATGGTCCCCCCCTACATTTCCCTGTACCAGGTGCAGGCACTGTGCGGTGCCTGCCACGCAGTGCAGGGAAATGCAGGACATGCTCATTTTGACATCGCTGCAGTGCTGCGTGCAGCAGCGACCGCCGCAATGTTAAAGCCCGCGATCCGACCACCGCGGTCGGATTTCGACAGCGGACCATCATAATGCGACCAGCGGTTGAGTCGCGGGCCATGCGGGCGGTCTTTTCCCACTACCATGGCGGTCGGGGAGGTTTTCCGGCGCCATCGTAATAGGCCCCATAGTTCTTAAAAATATCGTTTTTTTAGTTAGTGTTATGTATTTTAGTATGTATTTTAAATGTATGTGTTATATTTCTTTGTCTAAGTATTGCATTTTTTTTTTATGTATGTGTTAAATTTTTAGAAGTTATTAATTTTATGTTAATTAAATTTTGCGTTTTAGTTCCATAGCGGGTTATGGGTTTATAGGGGAATAGGGTGGAAAGTAATTTAATTATAATAAATTGAATATTAATTTTTATTTATTAGTATTTATTTAATTTTGATTGTATAGTGTTAATTATGGTAATTAATTTATTATTAATTAATTAATAATTGGTTGTTAATTTTTGATTAATTAATTGGTAAATATATTAATTGTGTCATTTGTTTAGGAGCGGGTTGTGGGTTTATAGGGAATAGGGTGGGAAGTAATTTAATTATAATTAAATTATTAATATTTTTTCATAATTAATATTTATTTATTTAACATTTTATATTGTTAATTGTGGGAAATAATGTATTAATTATTTATTAATTTGTTATTAATTATTAATTAATTGGTAATTATGTTAATTGTGTGATTTTTTTAGGAGTGGGTTGTGGGTTGATAGGGGAGTAGGGTGGGAAGTAAATTAATTTAAATACATTTAATAATATTTTGTATATAATATTTATTAATTATTATATTATAGTGTTAATTGTGTGAATAAATGTATTAATAATTATTTATATTTTGATTAATTGTTATTAATTAATTGTTAATTCATTATGTTAATTGTATATTTTTGTACAAAATTGTTGGTGTCATTTATAGGGTAATATGGTGGGAGGTAATTTATTTTTAATTAATTAATTCTTTGTTAATTGTTGCTAATTAATTAATTACATTTTAATTTTGTCATTTGTGTAATAATTTTGATGTGTGAGTTGTGGTGTTTACAGTGGTAAATGGTGGGAAGTAAATTATTTAAAATTAATTACTTATTTGTTGTTCATTGATATGAATTTATTAATGTAAAATTAGTTATGGAAATTGTGTAAATATTTTTAGGTGTGTGTTATGGTGTTTATTGGGGTAGATGATGGAAAGTAACTTATCTAAAATTGAACGGGGACAAAACCGAACTTATGCTCCTTGGTAACCCCTCTCTTTTCAAGGCAGACACCATGTGGCCAGCATCGATGGGCGTGGCACCTGCTCCTAAGTCTGAAATTAAAAGCCTGGGCGTCTGGCTGGACTCTGATCTTAGCTTTAAAGTCCAGGCCAGAAAGGTGGTGGCCTCTTGCTTTGGCACCTTAAGGATGCTCCGTAAAGTGCTCCCTTTGCTTCCCTTTCAGGCAAGAAAGCTCATGGTCCAGGCACTTATTCTTTCACGCCTGGACTACGGCAATGCCGTATACCTTGGAGCCCCAAGTTCGGTTCTCGCCAAACTGCAAATAGTGCAGAACTGCGCCGCAAGAATCCTCATGGGGACTCAGAACCGGCAGTCGGCCAAACCAGATATGAAGGCTCTCCACTGGCTCCCCATCCGGGAGAGAGTCCATTTTAAGGCCTTATGCATTACCCACAAACTTATAGGAGGAAAGGGACCAGAGATCATCTCTTCCTTGGTTAAGCCCTATCGAGCCAACAGGCGACTATGATCAGATGACCAACACCTGGCAGTCGTCCCCCGAATCAAGAGAGTTAGAAGCGGTGGTCGGCTTTTTTCTTACAATGCTGCCAAGCTTTGGAACTCTCTTCCTCTTCAGCTACGTGGGGAACTTAATCATCTTGTCTTCCGCAGACTATTGAAAACTTGGCTCTTCCCTAAATGATTCTGTGAAGCTTCAGTTATCCTTCAGCGCTGGGATGCCTACGGGTAGCTATGCGCTTTATAAATGCTGTTTCATTCATTCATTCATTTACATTAATTAATCATTACTTGGGGGCCCATTACGATACCCGGCGTAAAAAAATCCGCCAGGCATGGAAGCGGCAAAAATCCGCCCGCACACACCGTCTGAACACCGACCACGCCATTACGATTACACAAACCGAAAACCGCCATCGGCGGAAAAATCACACAAAATACCGCCCGCCATCGTCCGAGTCGGAGTCAAACCGCCCGCCACGGACGGAAACACGCCCGACAACACAAAACCGCCCGCCCTCACGGCCGACACACCGCACGTGAGATTACGATCGCGCCGCCATGAGCGCGGGAAAACTACAAATATACCGCCCGCCAGCGCAAACAACGCCGATGAGAATCGACACGGCAGAAGCCATGGCGCCCACGTCCCTGCACAGAAACCATCCGCTCACAAAACCAATCGCACACAACATGGCCAACAAGTCCACACAGCAAGGCACGCACAAATACACAAGCACAGTACACATCCCGAAAACACCCCCTGGACAAACAAAAACTACAAAGGCCAGAACCCCAGACACAACACACCTGAAAACAACAGACCATGAGGACACACCCACATAGGTAAGTACAAAAGCAGCACTCCCACAGACCACAACCCCTTGCAACATTGCAAACCAGAGAGGAGAGGAGAGGACACAGTGACACAGCAAGGACAGCAGCACACCACAGAAACGCACACATCACCACCACCACCACCACCACCACAAACCCCCTGCACATTACACAACACACACCGCACCAGCACCACAAACACCATGGCACCACAAAGAATGCCCAAGTTCACGCCCATTGAGCTGACGGTCATGGTCGACGAGATCATCAAGGTGCACCCACAAATCTATGGGAACATGGTCCAGCACACACCACTAGCCACCAGAAACAGAATGTGGAACCGGATCGTAGACCAGGTCAATGCAGTCGGGACCCTGCCCAGGAACAGAGTAGAAATTAACAAACGGTGGAATGACGTCAAGAGCCTGGTCAAGAAGAAGGAGACCAAGAACAGAGAGCTGGCAGCCGTCACTGGCGGAGGGAATCCCGCGCTCTTCAAGACCTTCAAAGCGTGGGAGGAGAAGGTGCGAGTCATCATACATCCCGAGATCCTCGCCGGATTAGCAGGGGGAGTGGAGGCTGGCAAGTACAAACTAATGTATACCAGCACACCGCTATGTACTCACATGCACTACCACCATGCCACAGCTCCCAGGGACAAACACCCCCATGTCCAGCACACAATACACAACACATCACACACACATGCAACAGACACCACCACACACAGCCCAAACAGAACAACTGTAAGATGCGTGGGGACATGTGTACACTCAGCCAGCCACGTAACCACCAACAGGTCCCCAAGTATGCCAGAAGCGCCACAACGAGCACCCACCACACCCATGTGTCCACCATAGCTGCACTAACCGACAAGTAACAGGTAAGTGGCAGGAACACAAAGTGCAGTGGGTGGGAGGGTGGACAGCCCAAGTACAACACACACCAGGCCCCTAGTCCCACAGCACAGCAAGGAGGAGCATCCCCCACCCCCACAGCCACGTGTCAGCCACCGCAGTGCACACCGACAGCCGAAAGGTAGACATCACGATCCACAACAATCGGTGTCAGTGGGTGTCCAGCCACCACCACGACCCACAACACCCCCCACCCCCACAGACCTGCAACATGGAGCACCCCCCGCTTAGAACCATGTGGCATCCAGTACAGTGCACGCCCGAACAACCTGCAGGTGGGAAACTGGACAGGGCTGGATTACTGGAGGCATGAGGACCGTAACACGACCAACACATGGGACATGTCACGTAGCAGACGAACACGCAGCACCGCCCACCGTCACGAACAAGTGAACAATGTGCACACGGACATGAACCACAGACTCACACCTCACATGACCCATCACAGACACAGCAACACCCAAGGAGCCACGTCTGCATGCACAAGCCACACTGAATATAGTACCACACGGCAGCCACTGTGCAACTCATCACACACAACCGAAACACCATTGAAGTCCTGTCCATGTAGCCCCTACTGCCTGTCAACCACACACCCCACAACTACGCCTATGTAAGACAAACAACACTAGACGCAACAGAGCGGAACAACATAAATGCACACGAACACCACTGAACCCATCAAACACACAGACACACCATGCACATACAACATACCATCCATCCCATCCGTCAGCCCCAGTCTCATGAAAGGCATGTCATCCGCACAGCTGCCACACATACAGCAGTCACGCTAAGATACATGCCCATGACCAACCATGTGCCAGAAGTCAATGAAGCGCACGCCACACTGTGAGCAACAACACACAACATGGGCCACACCCCCCACGAGCACTGCAGTGATGCACATGGCACAGGGCAGCACGCACACCAAGGAGATGGGACAACTGCAATACGTTGGCTGGCACACAACCAACACTCACTCATAACGATGCGTCCAATGCCATGTCCAGTAATCACAACAGACAGCAAATATGCAGGCCATGTCAGGCATGCACACACCTCAGACCATGCACTGTCATGCTGCCACAACACATGTCACGTTCGGCACCCATGGCTCACAGCATGTACCCCAAAAGCATATTCCCTCCCAAATGCGAATCTGGGGCATGGCCCCCATGTTGCCATATGCGTTCCTAAGCGTTCCATTTGAACCCCAAAAGCATATTCCCTCCCAAATGTGAATCTGGGGCATGGCCCCCATGTTGCCATATGCGTTCCTAAGCGTTCCATTTGAACCCCAAAAGCATATTCCCTCCCAAATGTGAATCTGGGGCATGGCCCCCATGTTGCCATATGCGTTCCTAAGCGTTCCATTTGAACCCCAAAAGCAAAGTACAAACCAGACCCAGGATGGGCCAGGAGCCCGCATACACCAGAGTCACAATAAGTAGGGGCACAGCAACACACCCATCGGCATGGCCAATCCGTCCCATGCCACATGTGCACAGCACACAGTCCCATTGCCAAGCACACACAACTACAAATGGTACAGCCACACACACGCCTCCGGGAAACCCATGTACGAGATTGCACGAACTGTTAATGTCAGACGACAAATACATACTTTGCAAGGTGCAACACAATAACAAATCTCATTCTCTCCACAGGTGACGAACTGCTGGATGCTGGGGATGGAGCCAGCAGCCAGCACAGCCAGCCTACAAGCCCCCAACGAGGACACACGGATGTGGAGGATCTGTCCTCCTCTTCGGACACGGACCACCAAGCAGGCCCATCTGGTGTGGCAGGGCCCAGCCGCTCCCCAGGACTCCTCCTACCCACCAACCCATCATCCAGGGCTGCTGAACATTCCCAGCCCCCTGCTGCCACTGTCGTTGCGGCCACACCCACGGTCATTGCGGCCACACCCACGGTCATTGCGGCCACACCCACGGTCATTGCGGACACTACCACTGCCGCAACCGCCACCATCGCCGCACCGACCACCACCGCCACCACCACCACCACGTCTTCGCTGGCACCAGCCCCAGCGCAGGTGGTGGCCCGGCCGACTGGATCCACCCTGGGAGCCACAGCGAGGACCGTGGTGAGCAATGTGGCTAGTGGGCAGGCCGGTGGCAGCAGGACTGGTAGGAGGAGCAGGGTCAGGCAAACGCCAGCCTCCCCTGGGAGCCATGCCCTGCCTCAAATGGCCAGAGTCCTTGGGGCCTATGAAGAGGCCCAAGGACAATGGGCCAGGTCAGCTACAGACACGCGTGAGGTGCTGGGGGTGCTGAGGTCCATGGACGCCCGTATGGGCCAACTCGTGGACCTCATGGGCCAGCTGGTGGTGGCGGTGAGGTCACAGCCAGGGACAGCAGCTCCCCTCCGCCACCACCTGCCGGGGCGCAGGGTCGAGCAGCAGTGTCCAGTTCCCCTGCGTCCACAGCCAGTGAGCACACCTCAACCACCAGCATGTCGCAAGCAGGCACCCCCCTCGCAAACGTGGAAGGGGCCGTCCGAAGTGGAAACAGATCTCCCGGGAGGACTTCGCACGCTCCAGATGCAAGTGAGGCAGCCAGCCAGCCTTCCTTGACCACCCACTGCATTGACTTGGACTACGATCCCACTCCACACAGCCATCTGGATGGCATGTGTGTGTTGGACTATGGACATAGAACCAGTGGGTACACCCTGAGCATCACGCAGCCATGACCGACAGCTCATTGTCACTGCACGCACCACTTTTGTCATCACCTTACACACAATCACATGTCACAGTTTGAAATAAATGCACCTCTTACACAAACTGCTGTTTGTGCCCTGTGTTTTATTTGTACGGAATACAACGGCCACCTTGGGCAGAAAGGCACCTGATGCGTGGCATGGCAATGGAACCGGAGGGCCTGTAGGGACCTAGGGGTGGGAGACAGAACAGGAGCACATTCAATGAGTGTGTCACACACCCATCACACAGTACATGTCAACAACTACAAGCAATGTACACACATCGCACAGAGCAATAGGGCACAATGCCACAGCCACCAACAGTGGCATACTACCCTGGCCATGGAGCGTTGACACACAGCACGCAGTGAACAAACGGCCACCCTGACACAGCACACACACACCTGCACAGATACAGCCACATCAGCCGTCGTACATGGACACTCACCGTCAAGTGAAGTAGCGGGCGATGAGCTGCTGCCGCACATTCCCAGCTTCCTCCTCTCCGCTGTCCTCCTCACTCGAGCTGTCCTGGTCTGCGGGCTGGGGCCCTGGTTGATCTCCGTCATCCACGATGAGGGGGATCTGCTTCCGAATGGCCAGATTGTGCAGCATGCAGCACGCCACCACTATCTGGCACACCTTCTGTGGGGAGTACGCCAGCGCACCCCCGGTGCGGTCCAGGCACCTGAACCTGGACTTGAGGAGGCCAAAGGTACGCTCGACCACACGTCTGGTCCTCCCATGTGCCTCATTGTAGCGATCGTCTGCTGGGGTGCGAGGATTCCTCAATGGACTGAGCAGCCATGCCCCATTCGGGTACGCAGAGTCACCTGGGTGTGAGGGACACAGAGAACCGATGCTATTCCAACTGGACAGGGGACAGCATCGCACAACCAGCACGCTACACCACTCCACATACTCACCGACAATACAGCCAC